>ML677507.1:4020388-4173351 GCA_007922305.1 Dermatemys mawii
CCCCCCCCCCCCCAGAAGGGCCAGGCCAAGGGGGCCTGTTTGTACTGACAGCTCTAAGTGGGATTGTGTGCCTGGCATCTCAAATAAACCTTCTGATCTACTGGCTGGCTAAGAATCACTGTGAATCCCAGGAAGTGGGGGGTGTGGGAATGGGACTCCCCCACCCCCCATGACAGTAGGCATCAAACACTCACCCAAGCACATTCCAGAAGGGCAGAACCAGAACACCGTGATACCAGCACATTTCCCCAAGATAACAAGAACATGTCAAGGATAAGGTCAGAATGACAGCATGAGGGCTAGAGATGTTTTGATTGAACCTACAATTATAAGGCAATGGGTGGTACCCTAATACGTCAGAGGGTGGCACCCTGATACGTCTGGAGCAATACATAATTTGGTGGTATTGGTGTATAAAGACGAATCTCAGAGGGGGTGTCTTTGGCCAGCCTAGGGAGCAATGAAAGGTCCCACCACTGACTGAGCTGTGTCCGTTGTCACGGACATATGTCTTAGTATCCTCGTAGAATCTGCCAGGTGCTATTGCTGTGATTTGTCGTCAATAAACCTGGCCGGGCGTCTTTGCTACTAAACCAAGTCTTACTGGGCAGTTCAATCAAAGCCTCCTGCACGGGCTATCTGGCCAGAGTCAGTGCAGCACGCAGAGAGAACACACGCGTGTAGCCGAACATCCAACGACGGGTGTAGAGATATTATTTTGAATCAGAAGATTCCAGCTCAGTCCTCTGCAGAGTGGATTCTTCACAATGATTAGATCAATCAGTGGCTAGGACTTGATACAGTTAACAGAGCAGGGAGGAGGCACATTAAAGGAAATGAATACACAAATAAATAATTGGGATAAGAGGGAAGATCCTCTCATGTATCTGTAACTGGTTAAAAGACAGGATAAAAAGGGTAGGAATAAATGGCCAGTTTCAGAATGGAGAGATAGAAATAGTGATGTCCCACCAGGGTCTGTATTGGGACCAGTACTATTCAACATATTAATAAATGATCTGGAAAAAAGAGATAAACAATGAGGTGGCAAAATTTGCAGATGATACAGAACTACTCGAGATAGTTAAGTAAGTCCAAAGCAGACTGTGAAGAGCTGCAAAGGAACTACACAAAACTGAGGAATTGGGCAACAAAATGGCAGATGAAATTTAATGTTGATAAATGTAAAGTACTGCATGTTGGAAAACATAATCCCAACTATGCATATAAAATGATGGAGTCTAAATTAGCTGTTACCACTCAAGAAAGAGATCTTGGAGTCATTGTGGATAATTCTCTGAAAACATCCACTCAGTGTGCAGCAGCAGTCAAAAAAGGAAAAAGAATGTTGAGAATCATTAAGAAAAGGATAGAAAATAAGACAAAGAATATCATATTGTCTCTGTATAAATCCATGGTACGTTCACATCTTAAATACTGAGTGCAGATGTGACCGCCCCATCTCCAAAAATATATATTGGAAAGGGTTCAGAAAAGGACAACATAAATGATTAGGGATATGGAATGACTGCCATATGAGGAGAGATTAATAAGATTGGAACTTTTCAGCTTGGGAAAGAGATGATAAAGGGGAGAAAGTAAATAAGGAAATGTTATTTATTCCTTCTCATAACATAAGAAGTAGGGGTTACCAAATGAAATTAATAGGCAGCAGGTTTAAAACAAACAAAAAAAAGGAAGTGTTTCATCACACAATGCACAGTCAATCTGTGGAACTTTTTGCCAGAGGATGTTGTAAAGGCCAAGACTATAACAGGGTTCAAAAAAGAACTAGATAAATTTATGGAGGACAGGTCCAACAATGGCTATTAGCCAGGATGAGCAGAGATGGTGTCCCTAGCCTCTGTTTGCCAGAAGCTGGGAATGGGCAACAAGGAATGGATTGCTTGATAGTTATCTGTTCTGTTCAGTCCCTCTGGGGCACCTGGCTTTGGCCACTATCAGAAGACAGGATACTGGTCTGATCCAATATGGCCATTCTTATGTTCTTATATAAATAATCCATTCAGCCAGTTTGTATTGGATCCTACTACCAACTCACTGAAGTATGGGGGGGGAGGAAGAAGGAGGTAAATAGATATTTAGGGCCAGATTGTGATTTTCATTACACCAGTCAAAAGCCAGAGTAGCCCCAGGGATTGTAATGTTTTACTCATAGGATAGTGTGTTGTAGGAGGGAGGGCATTGGACTGCAAGACAGGAACATTGGGTGCTATTCCTGACTGTTCCAATGATCTACTGTATGGCCTGTAAGTGCAAGTCACTTCACCTCTGTGTGGGTCTGTTTATCCCCTTCTCTATTTATATCTGCAGCTCTTAATAGCATTTTTGTACAATGTCCGGCCCAGTGATGGCCCAATCCCAGTGCAGAAGCTATGTTAATATAAATAATAGCTGCTGTGGACAAATGGAGAACCACTCCCACAACCACTCCCAGAAAGTCCAATACTTTGCCACTGTCTATCTCAGTCATTTAGGAAACGTAAGCCCGGTAATACATTGAGCTATTTCAAATGTGCCTAGCTGTGCAGGTTGATAGGCTATAGATATAACATTGCTGCTAATGAAAAACAGCTGCTCATTAGTCAGGAGAAAACTGGGTAGAATGTTTAGAGATACAATTATTTTTACTGTTCTTGTCCCCTTCACCATTAGAAGCAAATTATATTATTATCAAATCATGTTCAATGGGGTCTCAGGTTGCACATTTTAAAAATGAATATGCTTCATTAACAATATGATGAATATTTAAGCAAGATTGCGGACCATAATGAACTTTTTTTTATTTTTTTAAAACAGAAAAAGCCCTAGAAACTTGTTAATATTTCACTGGATAATGTAGCAATTAGGTGGGCAGACTTTTTTTCCCAGCTTTCCAACATCGCTCTTATTGCTGACTCCGAATTTAAGTCTGATGCAAGCAGATGATAAGCTGTGATTTTTTTCCCCTGCATCAGTTGAAAATGAGCTAATACCTGAAGTATCATTAAAGAGCCTTTGAAGGCACCAGGGTCGAGGAGAAAATGGAGCTGATGGACCCATGCTGCATATTTCAAAGATAAAACAAAATTAAGGCCCACTCCTCAGTTTGGTCCACTCTAATGATTTTATTGTGATATTTGGCATTTTTCTTAAAGTCCCAGATGCTGGAATCTCAACATTTGAATGGGAATTTCAGCTTTCACTGAAAAAAAAAAGTGTCTAGACTAATTGCTGAGGGAAAAGAACAAAAATGTGAAGCAATCATGTCCTATAGGCTCAGAAACCAGGTAGCAAATAAAAAGTGTATGTAGTGTATGTAATTTTTTAAAAAATTACATGATTTTTTAAGGGTTGTTGTCATCACGTTGGTCCCAGGATATGAGAGAGACAAGGTTGGTGAGGTAATATCCTGGGGAGATCAAAAGCTTCTCTTTCACCAACAGAAGTTGGTCCAATAATTGATGTTATCTCACCTACCTTATGTGCTTGGTGATTTTTTAAAGCCAGTCTCATGATTTTGGAGTGGGGCTTGGCTCATGGTTTTTGAATGTCTGAATATTAAATCCTGCTCCCATTGGAGCAGGCCTTTGAAATCTATTCTAATAGGAGATCTTCGGCTCTGTTTCATCAGGGTTGACCTTATGTACAAACAATAGAAAAGATGGTTGAAAGCCTTCCACAGAATTCAGGGACCAAATCATGTGCTCAAATGTACTGTCTCTGCTCTCATGGACAGCATATATCCAGGGAAAGAATTTCATCCAAGAAGTTCGGTGTTTCTGCAATGGGCCTTAAGAGCAGAAGTCATATAGGTAGGGCTGGTCAAAAACGGTTTTTCAATGGAAAATTGGGGTTTAGTGGTGCATTATGGAATGTGTTGTCTGACCAGGGAGCCCAGCCTGCACGGGTGACTGGGAGCATAAAGCACCTGAACTACAACTCCCATGAGGCACCACAGCAACATTTTGAATGCATCATATTCTCCTCTACTGGTGAGGGGAGAGGAGAGGTTTCCATCCTGGTTGTGGTATATCAGGGGAGACATAGTCCAGCCAGAAAGCCTGGCCCATAGAGGAGAAAGGGGCATAAGTCACCAAAACTACAACTCCCATGAATCCCTGTGGCACCATTTTGCAACAAAGTAATTAGGGTTTTGGACAGAATGTTTTGGGTTTTCATATTTTGTGAAAAGCCAATATTTTCTGTGGAAAAAGATTATAAAAAGAACAACAAAAATAATGTAGGTGAAATTTTCCATGGGGGGAAAACAATCTGTTTTCCAACCAGCTCTACAGACACAGGCAAGAGAATTCATGCAATTCTGAACCTTCTCCCACTCCTGACAGAAGGACTAGAACAGGAAGCAACTCAGGTATAGTACTAATCCCTTGATCCTGCATATCTAGAGGCTACCAACCCCAGTATCCAGTACAGAGACAATGGAAAACTTTCCATCTATTGATAGATGCTTGTTATCAATAAATGCTGAAGCACCGATTATAGGGGCACTATGCCAGGGGTGGATTTGGTCACTTGATATGTTGTTACAAAATTGTCTTCAAGGCTGCCATTCTGGCTGGTGCTTTGATTCATCAAATTAGCCATGCATGGAAGGGAGCAATATAAACTGATAAAAGCTCCATTCCTTGGTAGACAACGTGAAGTGCTTCATAATAGAGAACCTCTTGATATGGTACCCATTTCATTGTGTGTCTCCGTGCCTCCGTGGGTCAAAAATGAAAATACCAAATTCAGGACAAACGGCTGAGAAATAAGGCAGACACACCACAAAACTGGTGGTTATTCTCCCATAAGCTATACCAGACCAGCCATAAAAGTAAATTTCTGTTTCTCCACACTGGCTAAACAGAAGTCAGAAACGCATTCTAGTCCTGAATTCAACACCCATACACTAGACTTAAAGATGAGTGGTTATTTAAAACCAATTTCATCAAACAAAAGGTTCTTCTGATCCCAAAGGAACACACAATATACAGTTCAGATCTAACCCAATAATCACACTGTTGCCAATCCTTTAGCATCTAAAATCTAAAGAACGTGGAGTCCGGGGGCACCTTAAAGACTAACATATTTATTTGGGCATAAGCTTTTGTGGGTAAAAAACCCACTTCTTCAGATGCATGGAGTTAAAATTACAGATGCAGGCATTATTATACTGACACATGAAGAGAATGGAGTTATCTCACAACTGGAGAACCAGTGCTGACAGGGCCAATTTGATCAGGGTGGATGTGGTCCACTCCCAATAATTGATGAGGAAGTGTCAATTCCAGGAGAGGAAAAATTGCTTCTGTTGTGAGCCAGCCACTCCCAGTCCATATTCAAGTCCAAATTATCACATTATATAGCTCTTAACTGCAGTAGATAGATATTGAAGTCACTTGGCATTTGCCTGAGAAAAAACTGAGTTAGGACTGCAGCAGTGTCTTTCTGCTTCAATCCATCTGAAACTCTTTCCTTTCCCTCTGGCCATGTGTCTCTGCTTCCTGCATTTTGTATTACAGTCATTTATTGTCAGTATTGCAGTAGCACCTAGGACGCTTACCTGGGATCAGGGCCATTGTCCAAAGCAGAGATGTATGGAGGGAGAGTCAGCCTCTGCCCAGGAGAGCTTACAGTCTGGCTGGACAGGACTGACACAGAGTGGAAGAGGAACCAGAGGCACAGAGGAGTAAAGTGACTAACCTAAGGTCACTTCTCAGTGTCAGGCCTGGGAATAGACTCCAGATGCCTTATCCCCTGGACCACACTGCTTCTCAGTCTGTACCCTGCCTTCCTGCCCTTCATGATGTGACATTCCATTATTCCAGCTTTGTCACTCTACCCCAGCTACTCTGCTGACTACTGGCTCTGTACCATTCTCCCATTCCCAGCTCCATGCGCCTAATGCAACCGCCAACTAAATGTACATGCAACAAGACCCTGTATGGATCATCAGTGCAGGGCATTTAACCCTAAAAAAACATAGAGCACAATCCCCTGAGCTAAAAGAGCAATTCCATTGGCTGGCAGCATTCGGAGGCTGCTATCCTCTAGGAGAACCAGCCAGTAGAGGGGGCTGTGACACACTGCACCATCACACGCACCATTCCATCTAGATGTGGTATTACATTGTTCTGACTGGCTTGTGCTGCTAGATTGTTAAGCCTTGAATCAAGAACATGCTGTTGCTTTGCTCCAGCTCTGCTGCTATCCAGTAGCATCATACATGCTCACAATGCTGCATAAATAGTCAGCTACCATCAGCTCACTCAGAGCTTGCTTCCTTCTCCTCCATCATCTTGCTGTAGCCTTGAAGCGGGTCTAGTGAATTCATGGCAAACCTTGCGCTGCAGTGACCAATTAGAAAAACAAAACAAATCATTGCGCTGTCTAGGTCATCACGGGTTATGAAACTCCAGCATGGCTCTGCCGTGTTAAGCTACATACTGTAACAGCTTCCTTTAGCCTTGCAAATGAAAGTAATAATCTCTTCTGCTTTGTAGCATGTAGGTAATAAACAGCTGCTAAGATTGATGGTGAGGTGTTTAATCAACCATAAAAGCTGTTTATTGTGAGCTGACTGCAAAATAATAGGGAGAATTTTTTTAAACAGTTTATTTGTTCATTAACGCAAGGGACTAAGCTTGCCTTTGCAACTTTGCTATGGCATCTAGGGAGCCCTTTGTTATTTTAGTATTTACACTCTAAGTAGCAATGCTACTGGCCTCTTATTCTAGTCCACTGGTCCCCTAGTACTCCAGTCCTGGTTTTCAGAACAACTCTGTCAATATACCTCAGCCCGAACCTGCAACACCTCCAATATACCCAGTCCAGGACACTGTCATGGTTCCTTTAGGCCAGTACATTCCTATCCCAAGAAGTGTTTGGCCCCTTTAAAGTAGCCACTATGGAGGCTGTAGTCTTAGAGGAGGTCATACGATGACTGATCAGGTGACCAGAAGCTACAGCAAGGCATTCTGGAGAAATGGAGGCTGGCTATAAAAAAGAGCAGCCTTTAGCTCAGAATGGAGAGACTAAGGAAGGCGAGGGTCTCAACCTCTCCATGGTATCTCAGGGAGGCATCCTGGGAAAGGAGTTAGCAAATGGGGCTGTTTCCAGACACCAGGAGAGTGGGAAGAACCTCCCTTTAACCTCTCCCAGGGCTGGCCCTGATGGAAAGGATACCGAATGCTGGCGAGAAGCTGGAAAGACTTTTAGTTGGCCTCTTCTGCTTTGTCCTGGAAGGGGACAACTTAGTGATTGGACTGGAGGACTAAACTCCAGATGATCTCTCCAAGTGAAGGGAGACTGGTGACCCTGGAGGGTAAACTGAGGTCCAGAAGTGCAGCTGGGAAAGTGACGCATGCATGCTGGGATAGGTAATCAGATCCTGGCACAGCCGTCAACACACTCTGCCTTACAGCCCTCTGTACTGCTTCAGTCATCGGCCTCCCACACAGCTCGGCGATGAACTTCAGTCTTGATCTAGTCAATTACACTCATCCTTCCTTACACATGCACACAGAGATACCTATTAACCTTAGCTGCAAGGATGTCAGGAATTACTGACAATTGCTTCATTAGCTTGTGATTAGACATTCCTGGATCAGTAGGCGATGCATAATAAGATGTGGCATTTTCATAGCACCTTTCATCTGAGGATATCAATGCTCTTCAGAGAGGGGTGCTGGAACAATTTGTACAGTGGGGTTCTGAGAGCCATTGACCCAAACTGTAAATCCTGTATCTAATGGAAACCACTTCCAGCTAGGGGGTGCGGCAGCCCCCAGTCTCCCTGGTTTGAGCGCCCATGTCTTCAGACGCAAAACATTTCTGTGAGGTCGGGCAGTATTTATTATTCACAGTTTACAGAGAAACAGAGAGATTAAATGACCTCTGCTAGGTTACACAGTGTGTGTGGAAGAAATAGGAACGCTAGCATCCTACTCTAAGCAGCTGAACCTTACTTACATAGGCAACCCACCCCATCACTAGATCTTATGTCAAGAATTAAGTGCTACACATCCATTTTCCTAGATGCTTTACTATATGAAATCAAGACACCTCCCATGGACAAGAATCATGAATAATAAACAATCAGTGAAGAACAGCAACACCCCTCTCCGTCTTAACTATGTCTGTTATGTGTTTTCTCCTTCTTATTCAAAATGCAGGTCAGACTGTGCATCTATGGGGGATATATGCATGACGCCATGGCACTTTAAGACTAGGCCATTGCTCAGCTGGAGTCAGCTAGCTCCATGTCCTGTGACCAAGCATGTCTCAACAGCGATGTTGTGGAGAAGGCCCAGCTGGGACATGAAATAATGTCAATGGTATTTCCTTGCAAGCCGGGTTTCACAGCTCCCTTAAACCCTGCTGTGCTATTCTGTGCTCTGCTCCTGCTATGGTCAGGGCCTATGTGAGAGGAAAGCATTCTCCAGAGTCAATTGTGTTGCTGACAGTGGAAATTGCCTGGAGTTTTGCCACATGTTTTCTTTGGACTAGCATCTCCTCACATTTGCTATATGTATAGTGCCTAGCACATTGGCGCCCGGACCTGGCTGAGGGCCTTTGTAAATGGTAAATAATGATAGTGCAGTGGGGCTGTAGGGGTGGGAAGTAGAGGGGGAGGGGCTGCTGCAGCACCCCCAGGTTTTATTCGGGGATGCTGTGCCTGGGGCTTCACTCCCCAGCTTGGGTCCTGTATACCAGCCCCACACCCCGCTCCCCAGCCACTGGCTCCATGCCTGGGGCAAGGTCCCGGCCCTGCACCCAGGACTCTGCTTCCTGGCCCTGCATCCGGGGCTTGGTTCCCGGGCACTGGCCCCGCTCCCTGGATGCTGCCTTTGGGGTGCCCGCCCCCAATGCTCTGCTCCTGGGGCCCTGGCTGCCGGCCCGAATCCAAGGCTCCACTTCTGGGGCCCCGCACCCAGCCCCACAGCTGGGGCTCTGCTCCTGGCTCCACACTTGGGGTCCCAGCTGCCGGCCCCTACCTGGGGCTCCGCTCCTAGCCCCATGCTTGCCTCCAGGTGTGGCCACAACTACGACCCCCTTCACCCTATCTGGGTGTCCCCCGCGCTGAAGACACAAACCTGCTCCCAGGCCCAGGTCAGAGGGAGGCACAGACAGTGGTAAGGGGGCTGGTTTTCAGCACCCCACTGCTAAAAAATGTTCCAATGCCACCACCTGTATTTGGTCCAATCAATATTCCGATTTGTCCTCCTGGATAATACATCTGTATATTTGCTGCATTATTTTACTAGGGACTGAGTTCAAATTTATTGGCAACCACCAGGATCACTCTCTTGTCCCTTTTTTGAAGACTGGTACTATATTTGCTCTTCCCCAATACTCTTCCTCCCCATTCCAAATAATTGCTAATGTTTCGGAAAGCTCAATAGCTTCTTTTTTTTCTACACCCTCGACTGTACATAACCTGAAAAAGCAGGGCTTTGGAGCGGTGCTCCGGCTCCGCTCTGGCTCCAGGCAAAAACCTGCAGCTCCACTGCTCCACGCTCCAGCTCCAGGCTCCACTCCAAAGCCCTGTGAAAAAGACATCCTCAAAAAGAGATGACCCAGGTTCTCTCACTCATCACCATTTTAAACAGGAAAAAAAGTAATTGGTACATTTACATTGTGCAACAGATTTGTGTCCTGAAGCTCAAGAATATAACATGACTTTTAATAAGCGTTATAATTTGTGTATATGGGGATGTTTTGCAGAAAGGAAGGGTTAATAATACAACTACTTTAGGAGAGATCCTTTCCCATGTAGCTGCTGTACTTTACAAAAATATCTGCAAAATTCAAGTGATCATAATAGCAGTAATCTACACATAACATGCTGGGGGAAAAAAAGATTTCAATCTGGTTTTAAATAGAACATGCTGCTGGGGGAAAGTGTAACCTCCCATAAATCAATGGGGTTTAATATACTTCTTTTATCAGTGGGGTTTGACACATCATATTGGAAATAAGATCTCAGTAACAGAGAGTGGGCTTCGATGCACATTCCTGATCCACATTTCAAGTAACAGTTTCAAAAGGGCTTACAGCCCAGATTTGGAAAGGTATGCAGGCGTTTCTCCACTCGGTGTTGCGAGGTCTAGTTGACTAAGGTGTGTTGGTGACACTTTCAGATATGACTAAGGCTTTGTCTACACTAGCACTTTGACTGGTTACAGTTTTGTTGATCAGGATGTGAAAAAAACCCACCTCTGATCAACGCAAGTTTCACCGACAAAAGCATGGGTGTGGACGATTTTATGTCAGCAGGAGAATCCGGCACAACCCCCTGCGTGTAGCCCAGTTCTTATTATGCCATCTATCTTGGTTCTTATACCGCCTTCAATATTGATATCCCGACACTTATTACAGGGATGACAAGATCTCAGGCTCCGTGGTCTCCAAATTCACCTCTCCTTTAACTTAGTCACATGCCCTGCAGTGTGCCAATAGATTGACCAGAGTCTCCAGGAGGAATTGCCTCTGCCTTCAGGGGAATAACACTGTATGGAATTGTGTGGTGTTTCTTCCAGCTGCCAGCCACTGGCGTGGAATTAATTGATTAGCAGAACTATCCAGTTTGGTGGTCGATTTGGTCATGCATGCATGACAGTTTCTTACAGTAGCTGAGACTCAAGCCAGGACCATGCCGACCTATAGACACACTACCATCTGGTGCATAATGGGTGACATTAATTCCTGTGCCAAGCACAAGGGCCACACACCAGCTATT
Organism: Dermatemys mawii; assembly: GCA_007922305.1. Classification (NCBI taxonomy): domain Eukaryota; kingdom Metazoa; phylum Chordata; order Testudines; family Dermatemydidae; genus Dermatemys; species Dermatemys mawii. Next base: position 4,031,136 of record ML677507.1, read on the forward strand.
GATTAGAGCTGTCCCTACGGCACTGAATTGAATTTCACCTTCTGAAAGCACCCTTAAAACTGAAGAATATGAACAGTGTAGTAAGATGAGGCCCTGAAGCATGAACCCTGGTATTAGAGGCCCAGCATAAGGCCTGAGCTAAAGTAATGGTCAAGACTTTGCTAACATAAAGCAGAGTTAAGCTGTGAGCTAGAGGCAGGCCCTGCTCACAGAAGCTGGCAAGGAAAGGGCTGATGTTGCAAAAGTACATAAACCTCAGAAGTCCCAGAACACTCTGATACTTGTACATTTCATACAGATAACAAGGAACAGGCTGACCCATCCTAAAGACAGGGGCAAAAGGGTAGTATGGTGGATAGAATTGTTTTGCTCAAACCAACATGTACAAGGTGAGAGGTGGTGCCTTACTATGTAGAGGGGATGTACCTTACTATGTGGAGGGGATGCACCTCAATATGTCAGGAGTGATGTGTAACTTGTTTGTATCTGTGTATAAGAACACAGAACTGGGGTGGTGTCTTTGTCCAGCAAAGTGGGCAGTGGGAGGTCCCACTACTGACTGAGCTGGTCCATTGTTAGGAGGCACAAATTCGTAGTATGTCTTGTAGAGCCTACTCTATGGGAAACTATCACTGTGCTTTGTTTGACAATAAACCCGGCCCGGGTGCCTTCATACCTTACTAGTGTCTGTGGTCTTTGGGGGTTCTCTCGGGGTCTGCTGTGTCAGCTATCTGCGCAGAGCCGGGGCAGCAAACAGAGGGAACACGCATGCAGCCGACTGATATCATCATCGAACAAGAGCAGAGCACCACACCGGTAGCTACTGACAACAAATGGAAAACCTTTCAATTCACCAAAGGCATTTTTTTTGTAGGGAGTACTATTACATAATAATGTACCCTTCCTTCCCCCAAATAAAAACCTTGATTGATAGAATGACTGATTTCAATGAACAATTTCTTCAAGAATAACCCATACAAACACTGGTGCCATTTCCCTGATGGATGCGTTGGGAAGGGGCCTTCGTTTGCAATGAAATCTTACTGGACTTTGTTTGGGATTCAAATCCCCATCCTCATTGAAACAGGCTGCTGGAAATCCTAACAAAATATTGATCTGGTATCTTTTTTCTTGCTTGGTTTTGTAGCCCCACCTCATGACTCTAGGGTGCCTTCATGCATTGCCTTGTGTCACAGTGTATAAAAGAGGAAATTATGTAGACAACCTTTATCTACTTCCCCAATATATGGAAGTTTCAATTACTATGCTATATAGTCCCTCTCCTATTACTGCAGCTGAAATCATCAGGAAGATACCTTCCAGCCCTGATTAACTCAAGACACAGCGTCTGAAATTTCGTAGGTCATGTTTTGCATCGCAGGCAGAAGAGACCTAGAATTACATCCAGGTTTCACCTCCTGAAGAAAGACTTTCATAGAACATGATGCAGCTTTAACCCTCCAAAATGATGAAGTAACTCCTTGATCTAGTTCTGCTTATTTGATAGATTTTCTACCCAAGGCAGACCCCTTCAGAACTAGAAGTTAAATTAACCTGGGCTACAGAGGCTTAAAACGCTAATTGCTTTCAGGGGGAAAAAAAAGACAACTGACTTTGTTTGAAGTTTAACTGAGTTTTATTTCCCAGAGTTTTGGAAGTGTAAAATACAACCCTAAATAAAGCTGAGGATAAGACCAAGTTTACATGTTCAGATAAGGACCATTCTGTGTTGGTTTAAAGGGGTGATAAAAAATTCATTGTGTAATAAGTAAGGACAAGAGGAATGAAATTTTGGTGAAGGGGCAGGGAAGGAAGGGGGAACAAACAGAAGGCTATGTAATCCCAGATGCTGATTTTGGGGGGACACAGAGTAATCACATAGCATTTTATGAGGTCTTGGAAATGATCACCTGGAGCATTCATAGATATAGAGGATTAGATCTGTGTCATATTCATCTCTTTACCTCTCTGCCTCTCCAGGTTTTCATCCCAGCCCTCATTCCTGAACTATGCAACTGCCTTCTGTGTACTAGGTCTGGTGCAATGATTGAGTAACTCACTTTGCTTCTGTAATGTGATGCTGCTGGAAGCAGTGGAGGTTGAATCCTTGGGTCTAAAAGCACGAATCTCTTCTGCATGAGCTAGGAAGCCCAGAGCTGGTAGCTTAAAGCCAGTAACAGACTCATAAACCTCAGCGCTCCAGCCCCTAGATGAGAACAGAGCAGTAATTTCATTGCGTCATTTTGGGTTGTCAGTGGAGTCACTGAAGTGAGAATCTAGCCCAGAAGGTGTCTGAGTCCATTCCATGATACAAATAGTACAAAACATGTTGGCCTACAATCAGAGCTCAATGCGGGGCGGGGGTGGGAGGGAGGTGATCTAGACTGGCATCATGCCCCTGCTTCAGAGCACACGGAATTGCCTCACTTCATCACAATGCAGCCTGCCCCCTGCAGAGTAAAGCGGGTGTGGCTAGCTGGAGTCAGGGCCGCGATAAGTAGCCAATGGGGCACCATCCCTTGGCAACCCTATGGGATGTCCCGTCTGATGCAGGGTTATTTTTTAAACCTCCTAATAGCGACACGAGACACATGAAGGTAAGAAGGGACCAATGGACACGGGAAAGGTATTTATACTGCTATGCACAGTTTGTGCTCGAGACATTCTCTCCCCTGTGATGATTGTCTGCTTGCTCCAATCGCTCCCTTCCTTTCCATCTAGCTAATCTCTTAACCTAACCCCAACAAAATAATAAAACAACCCCCAAAACAATTGTGGCACTAATATGATGTGTAACATCATTGCACTGATTGCTCTGCTTGTATATTACACCCCTGTCCCTTACCCTTTGTCTTTCTTGTCTATTTACATTGCACGTGCTCTGGGGCAGGGCTTCTGTGTTTGTACAGCCTCATTCTTGGCTGGCCGCTTGGCACTACTGAAATAAACATGACAAAAAATAATTAAGAGCCTGCATAGATAAGGTAGTTGAATAGATAAGGTGTCTGAGTCACAGACTAGCCCATTATAATGACTCCTGCACTAGGGAATAAGAAAGTCTCCATTTACCCTGATAAAGGTCATCTGGACCTTAGCTCGGCACCACTTGCCTACTTAATCCGTCCTCAGAGCACGTGGGTGGGGAATGAGGGGAGTCTTATCTCCACTCCCCCGCATTTCAATCTAGCAGAGAAAGGGTTAAGGCTGGAAGTTGAAGCTAGACAAATGCAGACTGGAAATAAGGTGTCCATTTTTAACAGTGAGGGTAATTAACCCTTGGAGCAGCTGATCAAGGGTAGTAGTGGATTCTCCATCACTGTCAATTTTAAAATCAAGGCTGGATGATTTTCTAAAAGATGCTCTAATTCAAACAGGAATTAGTTCAGAGAAGTCCCACAGCCTGTGCTAGGCTGGAGGTCAGACGAGACCATCATGCTGATCTCTTCTGGCCTTGGGATCTATGGACTCCTTACTGTCCACGTGTGGTGCAGGGACTGATGTAATTTGCTACTGATTTAGCCTATCCGTAAATGACCAACCTCCTGTGCTTAGGGTCCAGGAGGAAGCAGGGGACAAATTGTGACTTGGAGGCGTATGTGTCCAAGTCAGTTTCTGCATCTCTCCTTACTCAGGGCTGTGACTAAAGTCACCATGTAACCCTAGGATTGTGCTAAGGGTAGGTAAATATAACTGTTGTAAGGTGTGTCAGTGGCAGTTCAGTTCATAGCCAGATGATTTAATTTGGTACTTTGTATTTTAACTTTGGTAAAAGTGCCCGAGTAAACAATAGATACAAATCACAACAATAAATATACTGTGGAATAGTCTCAGTGGACACAATGGAAGGCCAATTACTAGAGTCATTTAAGCGGGGTCTGAAGAAAATACTGTGGAGAATAATCCAGCACTGGCCAGAGGATGAACTAGATGAACTTAATATTTTTTCTCTCTTGTTTTCTTCGTCCCTAGTAATTTAGGAAGCATCACAGGGGTGCTTAGCACTTTGCAGACGCAAGAAACAATATTACTGTTCAGAAGGCTGCAGTGGAACTGAACCCAGAATCAATTCATGCAGTTGTCTCTGCAAGATTCATAAATGGCATTAGATGGGTGTGGTTGGAACCTTTCCGGTGGAATGTTTTTCTCTTGGTGTAATGATGCTGGTTCTGGCGGGACCCAACTGAGAGTGCCAGTTCAGGACAAATTGCTTAAAGCAGGGCAATTACAGCCCAAGGCTGGGGTTTTTCCATCTTTAAGGCAAACCAAACCAGCCAAACAGAGAAGACTTTGGTTTTACCCCACTGGCTAAGCATAAGTCATACAAGCTTACACACTCCAGTTTCCCAGTATCACCACCAGTGCTACTCATTATATGGACGAATGGTTATGAAAACCAATATCCCAGTAAAAGAAAAAAGGTTCTCTCCATCCCAAAGGACCAAGCCCCTGGCCCAAGTCAACATATTAATAAGATCTTACCCACAAATTATGCTGTTGCTAATCCTTTAAAATCTAAAATTTCAAGGTTTATTCATAAAAGGAAGAAGATATAGATGAGAGCTATAATTGGTTAAATGGAATCAATCACATGCAGTAATGGCAAAGTTCTTGGTTCAGGTTTGTAGCAGTGATAGAATAAACTGCAGGTTCAAATCAAGTCTCTGGAGTACATCCACAGCTGGGATGGGTCATAGTCCTTCGTTTAGAGCAGCAGTGTCCAATATGTTCGCCACTAGCCACATGTGGCGAATAAGCTATTGAATTATGGCTAATGCATGAGCAATGCGTTGGTGTATTGAAGACACTTTTTCTGCAGTAAAATTTATAAAATCCAAGTACAGCTCAATTAAAAGAATGCAGAGTGTCACACTGAAATAATTTTGTGTTAGAAGCACCTATTAATATTTTTTGTAAAGTCTACTTATTTTATATTAATAGAAATAATTTGAAATGTTGTTTGTAGTATGTTTTAAATCCTTTTTTATATAATGTGGCAAATAAGAAAAATTCAAAACCACAAGTGTGGCTAGCATCGAATTTCTGTTGGACACCGCTGGTTTAGAGCTTCCGTTTGTAGCAAAGTCCCTCCAGCGGCAAGGAGCAGGATTGAAGACAAAATGGAGGAGCTGCAGCAGTCTTTTATAGTCTCTTGCCATGTGGTCTTTGTTATCTTTGTCCCAAAGACAAGCTGTCCATCACACGGCATGGAAAAACCTCAGAGTTCTGTCTATAGGATGTCCCTGCATACCTTGCTGAGTCACAAGGTGTATCTGTCTTCTCTCAGTGGGTCACTTGTGTAGCTGATGGTCCTTAATGGGCCATCAAGCAGGCTAGGCAGAGCTGCAGCAACTTGTCTGAGGTGTTCCCCAGAAGCATAGCACAAGTTTGAGATACAGACAGCATAGAGCCAATATTCATAACTTCAGCTACACAAATGATGCACATATACAGATAGTATAATTATAATCAGCCAGTCATAACCTTCCCATAGACACCTGACACGACAACTTCTGTATAATATTTGCTGCACATGTATAACAATGGTTGCAACAGTGATCTATATGGTTATAGCTTCTGTAAATAACATCTCATTTGGAAATTCCACTTTGTTGAAATCAACGCATTCCATGGGAACATGTCAATTCTCACTAAACTTTCTGTGGAAACCTGGGATGGAAATGTGCCTGGTTTCCTGCCAGCTTGCCCACGACTTAGCTCCTTGGCATCTTGTCTGGCAGCCCTGGGAATCCTGGCTCCCGAGCTCCTTGGTAATTTGGCAGTCCAATGTGGTGGGGGCAGAAATTTCCCCAAAAAATCTATTTTGATTCTTCCAAAGCTATTTTGTAGATGTCCCTCCAACAGAAAAATTTGCAGATCAGAGCATTTTTTCCTCCTGATTTGTAATGATTTTCTTTTTCCTTACTGTCATGTGAAATTTCCTGAGGGAGGGAATGTACAGTTCCTGCAAAGCTCTAGTATTGGAGATATTCAAACACAGTGATGCTGTTACAATAGCTGGAATACTACTGGCCAGGCTATCAGTTCTCATGCTTCTGGGCATAAACTGCTGTAGCTAGGGTCAGGAAGAACATCCCTTGGGATATGTATTATTGCACAATGGGTCAGGTGCATTATGGCTCTTTTCCCACCCTCATCTGCAACATGTGGTCTTGGCCACTCTTGGAGGTAGGATGGTACATCAGCATGGACCACCAGTACATGGCACTGTGGAACTTGCTGATTAGATTATCTATAATAGTGGAGGAATCAGGTGACACTCTTGTTTCTGGCCTGGTCTACACTAGAATATTAGGTTGATTTAGCTATGTCGGTCAGGGGTGTGAAAAATCCACAACCCTGAGTGGAGTAGTTAAGGTGTCCTAACTTCCCGTGTGCACAGCACTAGGTTTATGGAAGCATTCTTCCTTCGACCCAGCTACTGCCTCTCAGAGAGGTGGATTACATATGCCAATAGGAGATTCCCTCCCGTTGGTGTAGATAGTATCTACACTAAAGCGCTACAGCAGCGCTGCTGCAGCGTTTTTAAATGTAGACAAGCCCTCTCTTTGTCCCACCTGTCCAAATAACCAAAGATCGCAGAGATGGGCGCCTCTGTTGTCTAGTGTGAATGTGAGACATTTAGTTTTTCAGGTCCATGGAGCTTAGAGCCATTAAGAGGCAGCTGCTTATTGACAAAACATCCAATAAATTTGGAAAGCCTCCTCCTGTGTAGCCATCTGATGAAGCCAAATTGGAAAGCTAATGACCCTTACTGAATACTTCCTATAAAATATGGCCTTTTGTTTCAGCGTGCTGGCTTTATTCTGAGCGGGGTGAGGAAAGTAAATACAGTACGTTCCATCCCCTTTTGGTGTAGTGGTGTATATGAGTTGCTTAAAAACTAGTCTGGTTCTCACATATTGTCATACAGTCCTGTGAGCCTGATCGGAGAGTGGAGCAAAGGGTTTGTAGCAACTAAAGCAGCTTATGGTTTTCTTGAATGTGTATGCTCTTCGGAATTATTCTCCAAACTCGCATGAGATCCTCAGTTGGCGTCGTTCAGTGATTTAGCTCCGCCAGATTACATCAGCTGAGGATACGATCCAGTCGCTACAAATAATTGATGGTATTTAGATTGTCAGGCGCAGTTTGATGCAATCGTGTGATATTTGCTTAGAATATAACTATAGCCAGGCAACTCCCTTAACTAGATAGACTGTGACATTGGAAACTTGTTTTGATTGGACACATGGTATTGTTTGTGTTCTCTGACTGGATGAGAGGAACTCTGAGAATCAGGTTTCCAGTGTGAAAATTACCATTTATAAGTGTGTTTTGGAGCAAAAACCATCTTTTTTTTCTGTGTTTGAACAGCGCCAAGCAGAACAGGATCCTAGACCTTGACTAGCTCTCCTAGGTGCTATCACAATTCAAACAATAAATAATAAAAATAAAATTTGCTTCCTGTGTGCCGTGTACCCCTCTGCATACGACAAACACAACAACCATGTGCCCCTTAAGCTCCCAAAAGACCCTCTGCACAGCAGTAGTTTTCTCCTGTAAAATTTGTTTTAAATTTGACCATTTCCTTGAACACTCCTACCAATACATTTATTTGCTAGACTGGTGAAAGGACATGCAAAAAGGGCCTGAATGCACCATACTTTTTCATACTCCACTCCCATTCTGTATGTTGTCACCTAGCTTAGACTGACAACAAGGGAGGCCAATAAGCCCCAATAATGGTGTACGTGTTCTGTGGATAATCACAGAACCATAGAAATGTCGGGCTGGAATAATAATACCCAGTTCTTATAACAGAAACCATGTCTCTTGAATACAGTCCAGTGCTCCATCCACCTGACAATTCTGAATGACCGTCTTCACTGCTAAATATGTGACACCCACTAAACTCTGATTACACAAGTTTCCACTTTAATGCCATTTTCCTGCAGGAACAGAGGTGGCTTCAGTCTTTTTTGACAACTAGAACCCCCGGTGGTGGATAACAACACATTTGGACAGATATGCACATTTGGACAGACGTGGATGCCCATACCCTGAGTTGCCCCAGTTTGGAAAAAAGATACCACAAAGCTGTTCAGACTAACAAAAAAAACCCAACAATCTTTACATTTACAAGAGGACAATTGGAGGGTTAACTAAGATTCTTCATAAATCTAAATGTGGTCTCATCATTACAGCAATACGGCAAATACAGTGCAAGCAAAAATAATAGTAATAGTAATCTGACGTACAGATTTCTTTAGTACCAAAAGGTATACAGGCCACAGATCCTATGCATTTAGAATAGGCACCGTCATCACACCACCCTGAGCTGAACAAGCACTCAGTTCTTCGAATAGGTTGGTATCTTTCTCCTTGTAATTATCTTTCTTCTGCAATTAGTCCAAACAGGCCTGTGGGCACCAACCCTCGGGTCAGGAATGGTCACCTCCCCTCTGATATGGCTGTCTCCCTCTGAGTCTGGCTGAATTAACTGAAGAGTTTGACACCTTTTCTTCTTTATACTTGGGAGTGGAATTGGCCCCCTGCACTTAGAGATGACCTACTGATCATGCTCCAAGTGTTCATGAACTTTCTTCCTTTGTTTACCTGATAGTCTCAGAATAGCTGGTGTCAGTGGGCAACTATTCAGCTATTCAGGACACCCCCCGCCACCCCAAACAAATGACTGCTGTTTAAAAGGAACAGCGACAGAAGCATGTGTTACAGATGCATGAAGAATTTTTAAAAATATTAAAATAATGTATTAAAAATATTAGTTCTGAGTAAGGACTAGTTTTTCAGGTGCTCTATTAATGTGATCATAAGAGCCCCTCACTGCCAGGGACAGAGTGCCTCCCCTTCTGTAACTCACATCAGGCCTGACACACTCATTGCCCCAACAAACTGTTATAATAGATTTCAAAGGTATCATGTAAGTTATCAGATGTATACTCGTGACACGCTGCTCTCAAAAATCAATGCATGAAGCATGTATGGACTGTATACAAAAAGTTATAGATGTGTGCTGGAAACATGTCCTTTCAATGTATATGGGAGGCAGAGCACGCACCCACAGCCTGCCCTAGACAAAGGAATGTATATACCTGACTGACCAGCTTCATTACAGACAGAGAACAACAGAAGTACATTTACATATAAGGTAAACAAAGCCATCAAGCTAGATGAGTCGGGGGAGACAATCATGCTGGGAATCTGAACCTTAAGACACTTCCTGGCTCTTGAAACTGAGACAATAGACTTTATAAGGGGCAGGGGGTAAAGAGACATTTGAGGAATCCCTCACTAATGGAACAATAGGGCACAGCATCATTTGAACCTATGAAAGCTGAGTCTTTTAACCTGAAAGGCAAAATATGTTGGTACTTTGAGGTAAGAAAGAAAACTGCTTAGGCAAAGATTGCTAAAATGAAGCTGTAATCATGTTTTGTTTTGTTTGTAACCATACCTGTCTCTTTTATTCTTGCTTAGTATCACTTAAATCTGTGTTCTTTGTTAATAAATGAATTCTTGTTTTATTACAAAACCGTCTCATTGCTGTCTATTAACAGTGCAGGGTGAATCCAGGCTGGTGTGTACTCTGGAGGCAGCTAACTTAACTTCCGTGAGCGTCCAATGAGAGGGACTGGACACTGCAGGGAGATAACTCTGGGGATCTTGGGAACTGGGGTTCACTGACTGTTCTGGCAAGGCAAAGTTTAGACTGGCAAAGTCCTGGAGAGTTTGCTGGCAGGGCAAACAAGCTGATGTATCAGGGAACTGACATACTGCTTAGCAACGGGAAAGCTCACTCCTGGTCTGGCAGAGCAGTAACACAATGGCTCCCAGTTCTCAGAACCTTGAGCAAGATTTCATCATTATTCATAGTATTATTTCAATAACTCCAAGTGTGTTGAATTCAGCAGAAGCTCCATATTACGAGATTTCTGACCTCTGATATCTTTAATCAGTTATCTCTCCTTGGTCTTTCCTTAGGCAAATTCTCCAGTGAGGGAGAGTAAGATAGCTTGCTACCTTTTGAGTCTTCTTCAGGAGCTTCCCATTGATGATGTCAAACTATATTCAGTCATGCCAGGGGAATAGGAACCCCAGAATATTTCAAACTTTTAGAAGGCTGATGAAAATCAGATGAGTTCCCTTAGACATGTCCAAAAATTCTCACTTTGTACTTTGAATTTTATATTTGAACAACAGAGGAGAATAGCTTTTTGAGGGAGAACATTAGACACAGCGGCTTCAGGCATGAATACAAAAGGAAGGGTATGATGAGCATATAGGGCTTCATCATCAGGTCTTAAACCTTTCTCTAATATGGATCAGAATGAGACCTAATGTTGGTGGAGAGCACATTACCCCACATCACCTACTGCAGTTGTGGGTTAATCTTCACCATCTACTTCACCAAATGAAACCAGCATCTGGTACTGGCCACGTCAGAGGCAGGATACTGGACTGGATGAACCATGGGTCTGATCCAGTCTGGCAAATCCTAGGTTCCATACAGCATTGACTTACCATCACTGTGAGCTCTTCGTGGAAGGGCTGTCTTTTATTCTGTTTGCACAATACCTCAAATGGGGTGTAGCGGGGTGACTAGCCTGCTCCTAAAAGAAAAGGGGTTAAAACAGCCCTGGGAAGGGCTGTGGCTGGGGGCAAGCAGCTCCCAAGCTGATTAAGGAAGAAGCCGCAGCTGGGCCATGCCCCAGTCAGGCCACAGCTGGCCCTGATAAAAGGGCTGTTAGTTTAGAGCTCAGTAAGAGAGTCTCCTCTGGCTATAGAAGCAGACAGGCCTAGCTTCTGGGTAGACTAAGCAGGGTACCTAGAGTGGAGCAGGGCTGAGGGAGGGCTAGAGGAGTTGGGGGAGCTCTGGCCTGGAAACCCCCAAGGCTGCAGGGTCTAGGAGACGGCCAGAGAGGGGTACTAGGGTTACAGCGGGAAACCCATGGGTAGGCAGAGGCAACCAGACAAACCCTCCTTGCCTGTGATGACTAGCTTATACAGACTGCAGTTGGCTTCAGTGAAAGGGAGCTCGATGGTGACTGGCAGTAGCCCATAGGCTGAGGCAAGGTGGAGATAGCGAGTAGGGGTCCCCCGGGAAGCAGAGACCCTGAGATCTGAGGGGGAACTGCCAGGGGGCAGCACCCCAGGGAGGAGGGCACCGGGGTCCAGGAGGGACACGGGGCCAGCGGCAACCGGGACACCAGCCTCCAGAGGGTGCTCTGGCAGATGGAAACACTGATTCCCTGGACGACCAGCAGGAGGCACTGCAGGGTGAGTCGCTGCACGCTTACATGGGGTCATTCACCACAGCCATAATACTAATAATTTCCATCCACTCTGATGTCATGTACATCCAGGGGCTCATTCTCCACGATTCTCAGTCCAAAATTAAATTCACTTTTAGGAAGAAACTACAAAAGTGGACAGGTGCATTTACATTTCACTCATGCTGTCTTGGGCTGGCCTGAGCCGGTGGAGCATCTCACAAAGCAAGCTCACCTAATTTTACAGCAGTCAGATTAACAGTCCACTTGAGATGACCTACCTGAGTCTTACACACTGCGAAGGAAACAAAAGTCATTGACTTAAACAAAAAGGTTCAGACAGCATTAAGCTCTCACCAGGCCTAGTCTCTTGGGCTAAGACAGAGGGAAAATCCTTCCACCCTCATCCCAAATGTCCCCTGGCAGAAACAGACAGCCCTTTTTCTCTGACTTCTTGAGAAGTCTTATTGACTTCTGCCTGTTCCCGGTCTTTCTAGCTGCTGGAGGACCAATTCTCACTGGTTCTACCAGTAGCTGATCCCGGAGAGCCTTTCTAGATAACCTAGAATATATTGGCATTAGTAAAGGTTCAGAGAAGAACAACTAAAATGATTAGGGGTTTGGAACAGGTCCCGTATGAGCAGAGATTAAAGAGGCTAGGACTTTTCAGCTTGGAGAAGAGAAGACTAAGGGGAGATATGATGGAAGTCTACAAAATCATGAATGGTATGGAGAAAGTGAATAAGGAAAAGTTATTTACTTGTTCCCATAATATAAGAAGTAGGGGCCATTGAATTAAATTAATGGGCAGCAGGTTTAAAACAAATAAAAGGAGGTTCTTCCTCACACTGCACACAGTCAACCTGTGGAACTCCTTGCCTGAGGAGGTTGTGAAGTCTAGAACTATAAGAGGGTTTAAAAGAGAACTGGATAAATTCATGGAGGTTAATTCCATTAATGGCTATTAGCCAGGATGGATAAAGGATGGTGTCCCTTGCCTCTGTTTGTCAGAATGGGGTGGTGGATGGCAGGAGAGAGATCGCTTGATCATTACTTGTTACGCTCACTCACTCCGGGCCACCTGGCATTGGCCACTGTCTGTAGACCGGATACTGGGCTGGATGGACTTTTGATCTGACTCAGTATGTCCATTCTTATGTTCTTTACCCCTCCCCCAACCCCACATGTGCAAACTCGTTGCCCTCCTCCGAATGGGTAGGTTTCTAAGGCAAGGCTACCAAAGCAGTGGAGTCTCTGGCAGGGGGATAGATGAGCTGGGGTGTGTGAATGCCTAGTGATACTCAGCATACATGCCACCCAAATATTTACTCACCTCAGACAGATCCCATTCTCCTTTCGACAGTAGGACCTTTTACAGTAGGACCCAGCACTCTCAACTGATGGCACCAGCATAATCTGTCTGCATGCAGAAAAGTCACAAGAACTGGAATTTATTCAGACCCTGACACTAGAACTCTTCCAAAAGCTGTGGCAAGACCTCTTTCCATAAAGCTCATCCGGAGCAGAATGGCATTTTAAATGATGACCCCAACATTTCTCCATCAAAAGCCTCGTTAATCTTGAAATCCACAGAATAAAAAATATGAGCCAATTTGCTGATGGGGACTTTGGAGTTGCTAGGACAGGCTGATGCTGTTCATTAAAAACATACTGTGACAATGGTTAAGGCCTGTGAATTCCCTTTTTCCTGTTCACACGTTTGCTACCGGGGGCCACCACTTTTGGGTGAATAGGAGCTGCAGGATGGTGGCGTTCTGAATCATTAGTTTCCTATTTTATTTTTCAATGAGGAAAAAAAATAAGCCAAAGTAAGGCTGCTCCCAGTTCCATCCTGCATCTCGGCTGCTGATTTTTACACCATAAGCCTCCTAGGATAGGTGGGTATTACTGAGAAATTTCATTATGCCTCTAGAGCTAGCATGCCGCCTTTGAAAATATGCCCCAAGCAGAAAGCTGGCTTCTATGATATAGCATGATTGTTAGAGGTGTTAGGATTAAATCCTGGCATGCTGTGCATTTTTAAAGGTGGTATATCGGCGTAACTGCTTGGAACCTAATTTGATCAGTATCTCCCACCTCTCATCCCTCCATCCCACCTGGGATGTCTCTTATCCTGGATTCGGAAAAGCAATTAAATACATGATTATGACCATTCCTGCTGCAGGGAAGGATTTAAGCAAGGGCTTAAAGTTCAGCCCATGCTGAAGTCCCATTAACTTTAATGGGATTTAAACACGTGAGTCAAGGCTGATTCTCCACTCTGGCACTTTGAGTGCAGAAGATGGGGGCACACAAAGATTCTAAAAATTAATACTGGCCACTCCAGGCTGGTATTAAACTCCCAAAGTCACAGCTTCTCTCTGACCTTGGATGGTGTAGCGAGGTGGTGTGGTGCCCCACTGCCCCGCAGACGCGTGAGCTTCCTCAGATACGACAGTGGGCAGAGCTAGTGAGTCCTGCGCCCGCCCCTCAGAGGTCGGGATCCCCACTGACAGCAGTGAGCCTTCTGCAGCTGTTAGGGCCCTGGGCTGGGACACAGTGGAGTGGAAGGGCCTGCATCCCCCAGTGCAACCCTCACGTGTGGGTGGCTGTCTCCCCCTCTATCAGACCCCGGGAGTCCAACATTGCTACCAGTCTGCTACTGCTCTGCTCTTGCCTAAGGGTCTGAGCCCTGACTGTTTGTTTGTTGCCCCGCCCTGCCTCAGGGCCTGGGCTTATCACGCTACTGCTTAGCCCCTGCTTGAGAGTCTGAGTCCCACCTGTTTGTACGCAGCCCCTGCCTGGGGTTATTGAACTATTGTTGCCCAGCCCCTGCCTGAGGGTCTGAGCTCTGACTGCTTGTTTAGATACAGCCCCACCCTGCCTCAGGGCCTAGGCTTGTTGAACTCTGGCTGCTCTGCCCCTGGCTGAGGGTCTAAGCCCCTAACTGTTTGTCTGTGTTCTGCCCGCCAGCCCCAGAGCCCGGGCTTATTGAACTGCTGGCTCAGCCCTATCTGAGCACCTGAGCCAAAGGCTGGGTACTCCCCAACCCAGCAGAGAGTAAGAAACGAGGCGGTGTGGTGCCCCACCGCCCCACAGACGGACGGGCCCCGACGCCATCCCTCTACAGCTGGGTAGACGCTGCCATCACCCAAGTGCAAAAAAAAACATTTAGACCCAGAAAGGCGCACTTGGGAATTCCTCCCTGTGAGGTACCCTCAAGCCCCTTCATCCCCCGCCCCCACTCCAGGGAAGAGCTGAGAAAGAAAAACAAAAGAAATCAGCTGTTGTCACCAGCTAATTAAACAACGTATGCAGAACCTCTTGGGACATCAAAAATCCAAGCCTGTTTTTTAAAAAGGTAAATGTTATTAAAACAAAAAGAAGAAAAATACATCTGGAACTTAGGTTATTGCTAGATTTTTTAAAAAAACCCACTTACAAAAATTAAACATCAAGAATAACATTTTTGAGGTCCAGCTTAAAGGTTACAAGCAAAACAAAAGCATTTGGCGTTAGCACCCCGCAAGCAAATAAGGGGAAAAAAAGAGAGAAACGTAATTGCGTTTTCCTAGATATTCCCTGTTCTACTTACATATCTGGGGGTTTCAAATAAGTAGTTCTAGGTATGATCTGATGGTTTTTCATACCTGGCTTCTAGCTTCCTACAGCATAGTTCAGCCCTGTTCCTTCTTGGCATCTCCTCTCCGGAGGGGAACATCAGACAGATAAAAGGGGAGTCTTGTTTCAATTTTAAAAAGTTCCAGCCCTCCCATTGGTTCTTTTGGCCAGATGCCCACTCACTTTCCTTTTACCTATGCATGCAGTCAGACTTTTTAACCCTTTACAGGTAAAGCAAGTAGAGAACAGCTACCGAGAGGGATTCTGTAGCTAACTGGCTGGCTGGGTGTCCACAAAAGGGAGATACCCCCATCCCACTTCACTTATCACAACATGTTTCAATTGAGTACATGTATACATTATTTTGTGAAGACGGATGTTTCTGCAAATTAGGGCCACAGGGTGAGGTTTTTCACTCCCCACTGTGGCCACTTTAAATCAGGTAAAAGGGCTGGAACAACATAAAGTAGCCCTGACAGCCACGGGTTCCAGGAGGGGAAGATTCCCCTGTCGCACGTGTAACCCATGTATTTGCCACTGTTCCATTAACCCGTAGGAGTCAGGGGGTTTTGGGAGGTGAGGGGTTGTTAGAAAAATGCAGCACCTGTCCACTGACTCCTGCTAGTCTGGGACTAGTGGCAGTGGAGGGGGAAGCATGCTCGGTAGGGCATCTCCAAGGGTGGATATATATATCTAGTCACCAACCTGTCCCGTTAGTTCAGCCAGACCCAGAGGGAGACAGCCATACAGGAGGGGAGATGGAGATCTCTGCCATGAGGGCTGGTACTCACAGGCCCGCTTTGACTGATTGCAGCAAGGGGAAAGATCCCAACCTATTCAAAGAACTGAGCGCTTGCTTGCAGCTTGTGCAGCTCAGGACGGAGTGAGGACATTACTGTCAAATCAGCAAGGAAGGTTTTCAGTGCTGAGAGTCTGTGACCTGTGTACCTTTCGGCACTGAAGAAACCTGTACATTTGATACAAGGCAAACAAAAACGCCAGTATTTGCTATGTTGCTGTAATGGCAAGATCCTGTTTAGCTTTCTGCATTTTAGTTAATTGTCCCATTGTCCTCTTGCACAATTAAAGAATTTTTTTTTAAGTCTGAGCAGCTTGACTACATCATGGTGTCTTTCTTCCAAACTGGAGCAACTCAGGGGCCAGGCGTCCACGAGTGTCCAACTGTGTGTATTTATCCTACGTGTTATTATCCACAGGGGGAGTTCTGCTGTCAAAACCCACTCACTATTCCTGCAGTCAAATGGAATGATAGAGGCTACTTTTGTAATCAGAGTTTAATGGGTTACATAGGCACTGCAGAAAACACCTGTAAAGCCATCTTCCTAGGACTGCCTCCGTTAGCGCTGGCCTAGCATTGGGTGGGGAGGTAGCATTGCAGCAGCACACAGTGCTACTGAGATCCCAGGCAATGCTATGGCCCATAGGGCCAGCTCTTAGAGGCTGCTGTAACTTCGACAGGTCCCAAAAGATGTCTACGTTTTGCAAGGGCCTCTCCAGCCCCTACAGTAGCCCAGTGCACAGGTGGTTTAAGAGCCTTTTCCCTGGCCTGTAACTTTTGTGCTTCACTTCTCAGAGGTACGACACAGAATCTTGCAGACAGTTTGTAATTTCCATCATAGAATTGCATAGTCAGCCGTGCCTTTCAAAGGAGAAGTTCCAAGAAACCCTGACAATGGGCAGTTTGGGGACAGCATGCCCAAAGGGAAAGGTTCTTCCTGATCCAAGTAGTTAGGTTATGCCCTGAAGCATGACCATTTTTATCCCTTCCCAATCTCTTGTTTGTTTGTTTGTTTAATTCTTACTATATGAATTCTGGATAGTCTTGTGATCCATATAAACGCCCAGTCCTTTTGTGACTCCTGTTAAAATCTGAGCCCCAAATGGTATCTTGTGGCAGTGAGTTCTCCAGGCCAATTGTGTATCGTGTGAGGGTGGAGAACCATTTCTTTTAACAGTATTTAATTTGCTGCCTTTCAGTTTCATTGGATGTTCTCTTTTCTGTGCATTGTAATACATAATAAAAGGAGCTAGAAGAAAATGGCTTTTTAAACATCCTAAAGCTAATATGACATGCTGTTGTGCACTGAAGAGTTGTCTGAATTATCAGCTTCACTTGGGATTAAAGCTCTCTGATGTAAACTTCAAAAGGAGAGTGTGTTTTTGAATTCAGATAATTTTGCAAACTTTCTTTCCAACCCCCCCTCCCCGCACAATAATCCTGATTTATAAAAAATACTGTAATCACAACCCTGCTGTCTCATGTGTGCCTGTGTCCTGAGCTTTATATAATGTGAGTGTAAGGATTCTGTGGGATTTTATTTTGTGGGGAGTGGAAACTTGAAGTTATCTTAACCCAGCACAAAGAATGATCCATTGTTAGGCTTAACCTTTGTGGGGCTACTCCACAAATAACCTACCAGCTCAGAAGGGAATAACAATACTTCTTGTTCAAGATAATTGCCTCCATGGGATTTTAGGGTCTACAATATAGAAGCAATAAAGCATCTGGGCAAAATGTCACTTCCTTTTCTTCCTTTATAATTGCTCATTATATGGCTGTTTCGCTCACAATGACTGTGACAGATCTCTGTAGTACGGCTTAGAATCTCCTAATTTGCTAATGAAAAATATTTAATCCCCTCTCCCTTAGTCAAATCTTTAATTGTAAAGGCTGTCCAGGTGGCTGTAGCGTAAAACTTATGTAGCTATCCAGACTCCCTTCACACAGACACCCTTGTTACAAGGGACAGTGCACACATGGGGATGGGGAATGGAGCTCTTGAGTTCCTGTTGCAAAAACACATCACTGTCTGAGTTGGTAGGAGAATCATCAGGAGTTATCAAGGTTACACAGGGCTTTAGAGCACCTTATCGAGCCAGCCACAATGGGGCGACACCATCACAAGGAGTGGAGCCCCTGTATTCTCCTCCTGAGGAGGTCATACCACTTCCCCACTCTTCCTTCCAAATGGGTTTTCTCTAAAATTTTCAGAATATCTGTAGTCAAAAAGTTATAGCTGGACATCAGGTCCTTCTGGCAATAACAGTGTCAGAAGCGGACACATGAGTTTCCGGCAGCAGGGAGAAAACAAAGATGCAGTTAGTGGTGAGACTGCAAGTGAGTGACTGAGGCAGCAACGCTAAGGAAATGCATGCTCTGAAGTCATGATCGGCCCAGTTCAGCACTCGGTTGTTCCTTTCCTAGAACACTGCCAAGTACCTCAGGATAGAGACGTTTCAGAAACAAACACAAGGAAGTATTTCTTCACACAACGCACAGTCAACCTGTGGAACTCCTTGCCAGAGGACGTTGTGAAGGTCAAGATCATAACAGGGTTCAAAAAAGAACTAGATAAATCCATGGAGGATAGGTCCATCAATGCCATTAGCCAGGATGGGCAGGAATGGTGTCCCAGGCCTCTGTTTGCCAGAAGCTGGGAATGGGTGACAGGGGTTGGATCATTTGATGATTACCTGTTCTGTTCATTCCCTCTGGGGCACCTGGCATTGGCCCCTGTCAGAAGACAGGATGCTAGGCTAGATGGATCTTTGGTCTGATTCAGTAGGGCCATTCTTATGTTCTTAAAGGGGCATCAGAGGTTTACCAGGGATGGAAAAACCAGTTCGGACTAAATAAGAACCCTTATTGCTCTTTACACTACATATATAATTATTTATTTACCCTGCCGTAGTGACCAGAGGTCCTGATCAGGATCAGAGCCCCATTGTGGTAAGGTCTATACAAACACATGGTGCCTTCTTTGCATTTTGTGCTCCAATAGGATGGAGCTTCTCTGTTCCCTCCCACATTCTCATCACTCTTAGTGCAAGAGCCTTCTCCCATTGCAGTTCCTGCCGGTGGGACCTTTCCTACACTGAATCACTTTCAAATCTCTCTGGATCACGTTTTTTCCCCCGATGTCTATACCTGTCTCTTGGCTATAGTATTGAACTCTATGCCTTATTTTTTGGATACTGGCTTATAGAGAAGATGCTATTCCGATTTCCTGGAATTGGTAGAATTATTGATTGAGGTGCTTATATGACTCCTCTTACTGAAGTATCTGAACACCTTCCAACTATTTGTAGATTTACCCTCACCTGGGAGGTAGGAAGCAATACTTTCCCCTTTCACAGGAGGGGAACTGAGGTGCAGACAAATTGAATTACTTGCCAAAGGTGATGTGGGAAACCTGTGTCAGAGCTGGGGACAGACCCAGAATACCAGGCACTAAAGGGTTCTTTCATTTTGCAAAGGCATCAAAAAAGCCAATGGCTGGAAGTTGAAGCCAGAGGAATTCAAATTAGAAATAAGGCAAAAAACTTAACAGTGAAGGTGATTAATCGCTGGAACAAACTACCAAGGAAGTGGTGGATTTTCCATCTCTGGCCATCTTCGGCTCAAGACAAGCCTTTTAAAGAGATATGCTTTAGTCAGACAAATTACTGGGTTCAATATGGGAATAATGGATGGAATTTCGTGGCCTGCATTATGCAGCTCAGACTAGATGATCTATTTGTCTGTTCTGGCCTCAAACGCTATGAATTTCTTGAGTCCAAGTTTGGCATCCCTGAAACACAACACCGTCCTTCCAACTCCCAAGGAATTTTTGTTCCCATTTTTAAAGGAATTTTCATGGAAGTTGAAATCCTTTGGTCAGCATTCCCACACTGGATTGTCTTTCCTTCCTCTCTGCAAAGACCCTGATCCAGAAACATGCCTAAGCACATGCCGATGGTCCCAGTTCATCCAGGGACCTAAGTACATTCCTAGCTTTAAGCAGGTGAGTAGATCCACTAAAGTCAATGGGACCACTGGCAAGCTTTAAGTTAGGTGAATGATGAAGTTCCTTGCTGAGTCATGGCCAAGTACTTTGCGAAGCCTTTGGTAGTGTGGCCTAGTGGCCAGAGCACCGAAATGGGAGTCAGGAGCCTTGGGCTCTATTCCCAGCTCTGCCACTGGCCTTCTGGGTGGCCTTGGGCAAGTCACTGCCACTCTGTGCCTCAGTTTCCCCATCTGTAAGATGGGGGTGTGACAGGGTGGACTGGCCCCACACTGGGAGGGATAGGGTTATCCATTCCCTCCTAGCAGGGGAAGCCACACCCCTGAGGCTCTGCTGGCATGCTCCAACTGGCAGGCAGGTATTAAAGCCTGCAGAACTGCTCAGTCAGGGTAGCCGGCCGAGAAGGAAGGATGCTCATCGGAGTTTCCAGCCCAG
The DNA here is from genome assembly GCA_007922305.1 of Dermatemys mawii. Lineage (NCBI taxonomy): Eukaryota > Metazoa > Chordata > Testudines > Dermatemydidae > Dermatemys > Dermatemys mawii. The sequence goes on from ML677507.1 coordinate 4,051,288, forward strand.
GAGCAGTTACAGTCCATACCAGGGAGAGCTGAGGAGCCAGGAGGCAGGACCAGAGGCCCATGGCTGTTGGGACCCTGGAGAGTGTTGGATGCTGAGGAACCCAGAGACCCTGGGGCTACAGGGACTACTGCAGTTGGAGAGCTGGTGGGAAGTGACCCAGGGAAGGTAGGGGAGTGGTACCTCCCACCACTCTGAGGTCAACGCGTATCAGCTGGATTCCCCACTGACCCTGGGACGGGCCACCCCGTCCCGGACAGGGCGCTGGGTCGGAGCCCGGTGAAGGTGGGAGGGCCTGGGATCCCCACCAGGGGTCACTAAGCCCCCTCGCCCTTGTTTCCAATGACATAGTCCCTTGACTCGGCTCTTACCCCACAGAGTTTAGAGGGACTTGGCCCATTAGACCACGCTGCCATAGAGGTGCAGTGTATGGACTCCGGCCGCTAGGCCGCACTCTCCCACCAGGGGAGGAGAATCTGGAGGGACTCTGGCCATTGGGCCACACTGCCATAGAGGTGTAACATATGGATTCTGTCTGCTAGGCCACACTTTCCCACCGGGGAGGAGAATCTAGAGGGACTGTGGCTATTGGGCCACACTGTCATAGGAGCCTAGTATATGGACTCCAGCCGCTAGGCCGCGGTCTCCCACTAGGGGAAGAGGATTTATATGGATGCTGGCCATTAGGCCCCATTACACTGACTACCAGACAGGTAGTAGGACTGATGTAGGCGTGAGAGAGGTGGGGTTATCCCTCACCCCCCTGACTCAAAAGGGGCTGACGAGATGCAGCTCCCGCCACAGGGGGTTATATACTGACATATATAAAGTCCTTAGCACTTTTCAGGAAAAAATCACAATTTAAGAGCCGGGTAGTATTTTTGTTATTAAATTTGACACCTGGTATATTTCTTGACCTGCTGGATTTCATTATCTCGGGTCTGTATTTGCTAGAGATGACTGGAAAGGAGGGGAGAAGGAATTCTGCAACATTTTAGGATCAACAACAACAAATCTTTCCTTTGGGATTTATTTCTTTTTGAGGAGTGTAAAAAAAGTCTTCCAAATTCAAAATCCTTTGACCATAACTAGTCATTACAGATATTTCTTACAATTTGTATTAAAAAGGACAAACCAGCACCAAACCCCGGCTCTGCACAACCTTGACACGATGTAAAAATATGGGGCCACATTTTCAACAGGTGTGAGTCAGCATAACTTCACTGAAGCCAAAGGATGATTTACATCTGGCCCAGGGTTCTTAAAGACCAGGTTAAACCCTCTACCCAAAAATCACCAAAAAGAAAACAAACGAGGCAGATCCTTTTAATCACTCATGGTCCTTCCCTCCCAACCCCCAGCAGTTTATGAATAGGAATAAAAATCAGAAGTCCCTCGAACCGATAGCTCATTACTGACTCTGCAGCTAATTTGAAATAACCTTTAAAAGCTCAGTACAGATGAGCTTTTAACAGGGATCACTTCTGAACTTAGAAATCTTTTAAATTTTCTTTTATAGCCACAAGCCAAAATAAGGAGGGAAAAACAAAGGGAAACCCACACCTTGCAACACTCCGCGGTCTCACTGCAAAGAAATTAAATGATACAGATTTGACACGGGAGCAAAGGACGCGATAACAATATATGTGTCTATTTTTTCACATGGGGGAAAAATTGAAAGAATGAACTAATTGCATTTTTATCTGAAATAGAAGTTAATAAATTATCATTTCAAAGTGGGATTTGCATACTCCATCACACGGCACAGATTAACTTCTGCTTTAATATTTTCCCCCCTCCGTTTTATTATTCCATCTTTTTTGATGAGATGTTAGAAAAAAATCCACTCGCAGTCATTAAGAGATACTATGGCCCTTTTCACAAGCTCGAGGGGGTTTTTAATCATCGGTGTCCTGGCAGAAGTCCAGTTTGGGTAATTACACACTGTCCTGCCTAAAATAAAACCTCTCCTCTGACCGTAATTTCATTTGGAGAGATTTTCTGTGCTTTGCCTCCTACAAGCTGTTTGATAGTGTTGCCCCAGGCTCTGAAAAAAGTTGCCACATTCCACACTTAGAGGTGGCTGCATTTCAGTGGCGAGTGACTGATTTCTATAAACCAGGGGTCGGCAACCTTTCAGAAGTGGTGTGCCGAGTCTTCATTTATTCACTCTAATTTAAGGTTTTGCATGCCAGTAATACATTTTAACATTTTTAGAAGGTCTCTTTCTATAAGTATAATATAGAACTAAACTATTGTTGTATGTAAAGTAAATGTGGTTTTTAAAATGTTTAAGAAGCTTCATTTAAAATTAAATTAAAATGCAGAGTCCCCCGGAGTGGTGGCCAGGACCCGGGCCGTTTGAGTGCCACTGAAAATCAGCTCGCGTGCCGCCTTCGGCACACAGACCATAGGTTGCCTACCCATGCTACAGACTCTATTCTTTCACACTGTACGCTTGATTCCTGTATGCTTATGGAAACTAATCTCTATATAAACTGTTTGCAGTTTATTCTTCTGTATAGATCACTGAATATAGCTGTATATATATAGCTAGTATATAGACTTTGATAGATAGGTACCTACATACATTATATAGCCTTTACAATAGACATGGAAAAGATCAGATAGATAGGGTCATCTAATACAGAAGTTCTCAACCGGGGTACATACTCCTGGGGGTATTCTGAGATCTTCAGGGGTTACAACAGCTTATCTAGATATTTGCCTGGTTTTACAACAGGCTACAAGCCAAGTCAGTACAAACTAAAATTTCATACTGACGATGACTTGTTTATACTGCTCTAAGTACTATATGCTAAAATGTAAGACAATATTTATATACCAATTGATTTCTTTTATAATTATATGGTAAAAAATGAAAGTCAGCCATTGTTCAGTATTTGTGTGCTGACACTGTTATATTTTTAAGGCTAATTTTGTAAGCAAGTCATTTTTAAGTGAGGTGAAACTTGGGGATACACAAGACAAATCAAACTCCACAGTCTGGAAAGGTAGAGAGCAACTGATCAACTCCTTTCTGCTATTGGATTGTACCCGATTCACAAAAGCAACACAGCTTTGGGAAACTTCACGATGAAAGCGTTGCTTGTAAATACGAGACCCAGTATGATAGTGCTATTTATTATGCCAGGCAGCGAAGTCCTCCCTCATTTTTGCATGGTCAGTGGAACTGGGGGCCTGTGGCCCCTGGCAAGATAGTAGCCATGGAATGCAAATTGGGAAAAGGTGCACGCACAAAAATCAAAACGTATTCCAAAGTGGAGGCTGTTTGAACGTCAGTCAAAACCTCACTGTGATACATTAGAAAGGAGGGCAGACAAGACCATGACCGAAGCATGGAGTCACATGGGGAAAAAGCGAGACCATCGAAAATCAAGTGAGCCCCATGTATCCGACGAAGTGGGTATTAACCCACGAAAGCTTATGCTCTAAAACTTTAGTTAGTCTTTAAGGTGCCACAGGACTCTTTGTCACTTCTGCAATTCCAGACTAACACGGCTACCCCTCTGACTCTTGAGCCCCATGTGTAACCGACATTACTCCGGTGTGGAATTTTTGTCCCCCCATTAGTGACTGGTTCACAGAACAATTGTAGGAATCTGCTACTGCCTCCAGCTTGAGGATCCTGGCCTATTTGCTTGAGCAGCAGAAGCTTGTGCTTTTAGATCCACTGGTCCAAGACTGACCCCTCCAGAAAACTCAGCCCAACCCTCTACTTCCACAGGCTTCAGCAGGAGCCGTGCATGCTCAGAACCAAACAGGATCCGGCTCATAGAGCCCAATCCAGCACCTGTTAATGCAAAGATTTCTACTGACTTCACCCAGTGCTAGATCAAACCCCTAATTCTTAGTTACATGTGTCTGGCAATGAGACATTCCTTGCTTTTGGAGGGGACCATGCCTGCCTGATTACACTCCTCCTTTGCCAATTTAGAAAGGGATTATGGCCTTGAGTTGATGTCACTATTTTCTTTCCCCCTAATTAAACAGAAAACTCAGCACAAGAGAGAGAGAGAGGGAGAGAGAATTAAGGGGAAACTGACTGGAAAAGCCAAGCAGTTCACGTCTTTCAATTCAGTATTTTAAAGCTTTCCTGCGAGCCTGCTTCTCAAAGATATGACTGTTAAAGTAAATGGATTTTCCCCTCTTCCTCCTAACCACAAAGTAGAGAAAAAGAGACATGGGAAGGGCTGGGGGAAATATGATATTAAAAAACTGCTGAAGCGCTATCAAAAGACTAAAAGCAGCTAGCGAAGGCAAAAGGAATCTCTTAGAGCAAATCAATTTTGTAAATCCTTGACTAAAACCAGCTGGGTACTTATTTAGTTATTTTGCAGGTAAGGAACGGAGCAATACAACTCTATTTAACACACAGACCAGTCCTGGCTGATTCATTCAGAAGGATGGGTCACCCTTCCTCGCGGCTAGCCGCTCCCTCCTCTTCCTCTTTGGAAGTCCCACCAGCACTAAACATTCTTATTTTTCCCCCAGAGAGCTAAATAATCAACAGAAAAAGCACCTTGTGGAATGGGTAGCAATCAGTGGAGCAGATCAGATGGGGGTGAGGGTGGGGAGGTAGAGAAGCTGGTAACAGAAATTTATGAGGCCTCAACAAAACAAGAGTGGGGCCATTTGGCAGTTAAATTCCAAAGATGAATTTGGGATTTTTTTTTCTGTATGTGAGGTGTCGCTGAAGGGAGGAGGGAAGGTGGGGCTGTGGAGGACAGAAAAGACATTTTGTGTGTGTGTGTGTGTGTGTGTGTGTGTAAGGGGTGTGGGTTATGCCAGGATCAGTAGGAAATGCTTAGTAAAGTAGTACCTCAGAGTTACGAACACTAGAGTTACAAACTGATCAGTCAGCCACACACCTCCTTTGGAACGGGCAGTGCCCAATCCAGTAGGAGCAGAAACAAAAGAAGGGGGAAAAAAGCAAATCCAGAACAGTGCGGTGTTAAAGGTAAACTACCAAAAAAAAAAAGAGAACACAGCATTTTTCATCTGCATAGTAATGTTGCAGAGCTGTGCTACATCGAAGCTCAGCTGTAAACTTTTGAAAGAACAAGCACAACATTTCACTCAGATACGTACATTTCGGAGTTACGAACCACCTCCATTCCCGAGGTGTTTGTAATGCTGAAGTTCTGCTGTCCATGGTTGGCTGTGACTCACCAACTCAGGCCACATATTCTGCTTTGCCCTAAAGGCAGTGGGAGGGGGAGGCAGAGGGTACCCAGGATAATAGCCAGCATTGTTAAGCAACTCCTGCTGCCCCTTCTTGTGTGGCAAAGACCCAGATTTGTCATTAGTGCAGATTTCAACCATCAGATAATGGGCTTCCCCCAGGCCATCCTAGTTCCAACGACTAGCTCTAAAAATAGACTGCGGAGAATAAGCTTTCATCGGCCTGTAGGAAGTAATGAGCTAAATAATGCATTTGATGCCCTCAGTCTTCTCTAGCAGATAGAGATCTCTGACCGTGTGAAGGTGTGTGTTCAACCCAGTTTAGGGGTGCATATGCACACATACACTGACACACACGCACACACCTGGCAAATGCAGGATAGAAAATAAAAATAAAAGGAAGGAGGATGCTGGTTAACCCGGGAACTCTTGTGTGTCCCTTATTAGCAAGCCTGTACCCTAAATAAACAATGTCCAAAACAAGACCGGCTGCAGGACAGAGAGAAGCAGCACATTTGCCCTGAAACACTTTAATAAACTTTTGTGTCTATTCATTTTAATTATATCATGTTTCATTGAGGGAGTGGTCTGTAGTGGTTAGAGCAAGGGACGTGTCAGGACTCCTTAATTCTATTCTGAGCTCTGAAAGGGAGTGGATTTAGTGGGGAGAAATGGGGTGAGGGAACTTCAAGACAGGACACAGAGCTGCAGTATCTGTCTCTGCTACCGACTCCCTATTAGGTCTGTAAACAAGTCACTCAAGGGCCAGGTGTTCCATAGTTTGCACGCGCGGGTGCTACTTTAGTGTGGACAATCGTAGGGCAATGGCACCCACAAATGGCCAGTGCTGTGGCTAGCCATCCTAACTTTATGAAAATCTGCTGCACAGTTGCTCTCACAGTTCTGAAAATCCACCCTTAATTTTATCTGGCAGTTAGCATCAATTGTAACCTCCATCGGTAACATGGAGATCATACCGACTTCAGGAGAGTACTGGGGAAATTATTGTCTGTAAAGCACTCAGACACGCTCAGAGAAAAGGGGCTGGTGCAGATTTTCAGACTTGGGCACCAAATCCATCATTAGTCACTTCAGTTAAAAGGACCTGAGTTCTGAAATGCTTTGAGCCCCCAACCAGGCCTGTTGAAATCAGCCCTCGGTGTCTTTCAGAATCAGGCCTTTGGAACCTAAGATGAAGGATGTTGGTTTGAAAACATAGGCCAGGATGGACTGAGTGCAAAGCACTGTTGTTGACAAAGTTTCCATCAGAGCAATTTGTGTGTTTTGTTCCGTTTTTACCTGTCCCTTTTTCAACATGCCTCCTCCCAGCCCACTGAGATGACTTCGGGATATGATGGGAGAAACCAACTTTAAAAATAACGTTTCTTATAATCTCCAGGAAGGCATTCCAGGCTGCAGAGTTCTTTCTGGATAATAAAGATGTAACTATCGCTTGCTGTCCCCTTCTTACTGTCTCAGAGGCTGTAACGGGTGCCAAAGATTCACTCCTCTCCTATCCCTTTTGCAAGAGAATTCAGTCTTTATTAGGGAGACAGAAATGTGCTGCTTTAAGTTCCTCTTCCAGTCATGAGTTATTTATCTGAAATTCCTCCAGTCTGCCCAGGAGCTGGAAATCAGCTCAGGTAACGAGGTCATTGGAAACCCAAAGACTTTACCATGAGCTGTGTCAGTCTAAAGGACCATTCTGTTTTGAGAAACATGTTGTAGATTAAATTTTAAACCTGGAGAATATTCGTTTTCTACTTATTGATGGTTTAAATGTTTTCCACCACAGAGCCCTATTTTTAGTTCTATGCACAAAGGATTTTACATTTGAGATTGAAAGTAAGGGGCAGCAATGTGGGAGGAAGGATAGTCATAAAGTCTAAGGCCAGGAGGGACTATTGTGATCATCTAGACCAGAGGTGGGCAAACTACAGCCTGCAGGACTCTCCTGCCCAGCCCTTGAGCTCACGGCTGGGGAAGCTAGTCCCCAGCCCTTCCCCTGGTGTCCTCCCCTTCCCTTTAGCCTCAGCTTGCCATGCCGCCAGTACTCTGGGTGGCGGGGCTACAAGCTCTTGCCAGGCAGCAAGGCAGTGTGGCTGGATCTGGCGGGTGGCACAGCTGCCATTCTTGCTGCTCTGAGCAGCATGGTAAGGGGGCAGGGAATGGGGGGGGTTGTTGGATAAGGGACAGGATGTCTTGGGGGGCAGTCAGGAGACAGGGAGCAGGGGGTGGTTGGATGGGGAGGAAGTTATATGGGTGGTGGTGGTCAGGGGACAGGAAACAGGTGGGATTGGATATGTGTGAGTCCCGGGGAGCCTGTCAGGGGGCGGGGGTATGGATAACGGTTGGGACCGTCAGGGGACAGAGGGGCTTAGATAGGGGGTAGAGTCCTGGGGGAGCATTAGTGGAAGGGGGTCCTGGGAGGGGGCAGTCAAGGGACAAGGAGCAGGGGGGGGTTGGATGGGTCAGGAGTTCTGAGTAGGGCAGTAAGGGGGCGGGAAGTGGGAAGGGGCTGGTAGAGGGTGGGGGGCAGGCTGTTTGGGGAGGCACAGCCTTCCCTACCCATCCCTCTATTCAGTTTTGCAACCCTGATGTAGCCCTCAGGCCAAAAAGTTTGTCCACCCTTTATCTAAACTGACCACATGTGACTACAGGCCATAGGGCTTGAAGGACAGAATGGGGACTCAAGAGACATGTCCAAGGTCACCTCATGAGTCTGTGGCAGAACCAAGATCAGAATTCACTTCTCCTAACTTTACTCATCCCCATCTGCAAAATGGGTACGAAAATACTCACCTATGGCACTAGAGGAGTTGTGAGCTCAAGGGCTTGATTACATTTGAAAGCAGAATCATCGTACTTGCAGTAACATTATACTGTGGTTATGCTTCTTGGTACCTATAATCACCAGAAGGTTCACTATACAATTTAGAATAATTACGATGTTAAATACTATGTAGTTAATAAAGTAGGACTCCAGAAACATGTGGATTAAGAGTAACACAGAGGAGGTAAAAGTAATCCAGTCATATATTTAACCTTCTGGATGTTATAGGGGCAGTGGCAAGCACACCCTATATTTAGGTTGCTTGGTTAATCTATTATAATAGGTGATCAAACTCTCTTTGAAAAACTCTAGTGTTCCGTGGAGCAGGATCTTGTAATTTGTCTGGGGGATAGTCCCGAGCCATTTGTTGAGCCCATGAAAACCTAATGCATGTACACTAAGAAGCAGACTATGTCTCTCAAGGGGGTGGATTTTTCACACCCCTGAGCACCGTAATTATAGCAATATAGGTCTGTGGGGTGGGCCGGCCTCATTGAGCTCTGATTGAAAGACTGGCAGTTGGCAGACGAGGCCAATTTACTGAGCGGGAATACAGCTGAGGACCTAATTTGGGTGGAAGTAGCCCCAGCAGCTAGGCCTATGTAAGCCAACAGGAAGAGAGCATAGTTGGGAGCCTGAAGGAAGGCAGATGTAAGCGGGACTGCCCTGCTGTGGCCTTCCCCACAAACAAATGGAGGAGCTCGTGACTAAGGAGAAGTGGAGAGGTTGTGGTCTGCGGTTAAGGCCTGAAGGGATGCACAGGAACCACCCTGTGACAAAAGGGGAAAGTATAGGAAAAAAACAACAGGCTTTGGTTCCTTTAAGGCCTGAGACCAGGAGCCTTTTAGAGGCAGCAGGACAAAGCTCCCCTTTCTCCCAGCCAACCTAAATAGGTGCGGGGGAGGGTTAGAGCAACCTGGGAAGGATTAAGGAAGTGGTCAGGTGACTGGGCCGGTGAATTGAAAAGAAAGCTCCAAGGCCAGTCAAAAGGAGAGCTGCTGACAGGAAGAATTCAGTCAACACCATCCCAGGAGAAGGGCTGTGAAACCCTGAACCCATGAGAGGGCTCATTGTGGGAGCTGGGTTCTGTTGAATGAATTAAACCTCAAGAGAGAGGAGGGATACTGTTTTCAAGGCTTCTCGCTATGAGTGGAGTACTTCTGGGAACCTGAAGGGAAACTGAGGCTGGCTGTGAGGTGGCTTTCTGGACTAGCGCCCGTCTACACAAATACTCAATGAGAGGATTTCCAAGCAGAGTGTCAGCAAAAATCAGACTCTGGCAATGAAGAGACACTTTTGGAACTGCTGCAGGTGGAAAGATGGATCTGACTGCCACACACATCTATAACTACACACACAAGGAGTATTTCACCCTGTACCTGAAATGGACTCTCCCCCAAACTGGAATGCAGAAGCCTTTAAATAATGCCCAGCAACCCCATATAGTAATTGGGGCTAACCCAGAGTAGTGCTGATCTCCAGTAATTCTCATATTCAGTTGAAACTGGAGATGGGTCTTAGTGAGGCAGAATGTAAATATGCAAACTGGCATTGCTACTCGTTGCAAGAGTGTAACAGGATTTTTAATGACCTTAAGGTGGTCAAAATCTGTTTTTTACATATCTTTTAACACCTTTAGAGAGGCCCTAAACAGAACCCAATGCAACATGCCACGTGCCTGTTTGAATAAACTATGTGCACAGGGGAAAATCTCAAATATCTGTTTCCTTTATTTAGTACTGACACATCCAACTAGCATGCAAAGGGGTATCTGCTCCCATCAGAAAGTAATCAACCCAATTAGCCTTGATGTAAGTTACGTGAGTGAATCCTCATCCATCAGCAATCCCCACCCAGGTAATTTTATGCTTGTCAGCCTGACATTGATCGTTGGCAAAATAATGGAACAGCTGATATGGGACTTGATTAATAAAATAAATAATGGAGATAATATAGTTAATGCTTATCAACATAGGTTTATGGAAAATAAATCCTGCCAAACTACCTTGATATCTTTTTTTGATGATATTACAAGTTTGGCTGATTAAGGGAATAGTGTTGGTGTCATATATTTAGAGTTAAGCATCTGACCTGGTACCAAACTACATTTTAACAGATAAACAAGAATTATATGAAATCAACATGTCACACATTAAATGGATTAAACACTCACTAGCTGATAGGTCTACAAATGCAGCTGTAAATGGAGAATCCTCATCAAGGATGTTCCTGATGGAGTTCCACTGAGATCAGTTTTTGGCCCTATGCGGTGTAACATTTTTATCAGTAACCTGGAAGAAAACAAAATCATGACTGACTAAGTTTACAGAAAGCACAAAGATGGGTGCAGTGGTAAATAATGAAGAATACAGAGTGATTTGGATCGCTTGGTAAGCTGGGCTCAAGCAAACAGAATGCATTTCATTGCCCAATGTAATGCCTTACATCTAGGAACAAAGAAGGCAGGTCATATGTCTAGGGTGGGGGACTCTATCCTGAGAAGCAGTGACCGGAAAGGAGTTGAGGTTGTCATGATGATGGGTTTCCCAAAATCTGGGTTTGTATATAGGCTGCCACCACCAAGCTTCTCACTTGAACATTTAACACAGAGTACCCTTCCCTTTGCACCCTTGTTACAAGGACCCCATCCCCAAGAGTGGATGTCCTCAATAGGTATGGGAGGTGTTCTTCAAAGGCCGCTGCAGAAGTGTTAGGTGTATCTTTGCCCCCTAAACTTGGGCTACTTTCAAGGCATTCACTTAATGTTCCAGGTTCTGATCCATCACCTTTCTCAGACAGAGATGCACATTACTCTCCCTCCAGACCAGGTTTAGGCTTGCCATCTCTCTGCATCTCACAGGGATTTCCCCAGCAGGTCTGAGTGGGGCCTAGCACCTCTGGGTCACTCTTTCCCCAGGGGCTATCACAGTGTACACCAGTTACCAACCAGCGTTCCCAGAGCAAAGTACATTTATTCCTAGGGGAAAAGCATCACAGAGAAAATATATAACAAGAAACATCCTATATTTGCTAAAATCTTACCAGAGGTCACCTCTAATCCAACTATGGGCTCTGGTGGGTATTAGTCTTTCAAACCCCTCAACAGGGTTTGGGCTCTTGGTTACAAGTTCATGTCACATTTCAGATCGAGACTCAGAAAAAGCTGGGGACAGTTCAACTGTTTTTCTCTATATAATTTGGACTTTTAACCTCTGGCCTACTGTCACAGGGAATCACTGATAATGCCCCCCTCCTCAGGGGCTAAAGCTTCGAAAGGCTGGCTTTTTGCACAACTGATGTTAGGAAATTTGCATTAACCCCCTCCCTTCTCCCAAGAGATTCCCCAGAAATCAACTCTGCAAGCTGGGACCCCAAAAACACATATAACATTTGTCCCAAATGTCCATTTCTGTCTGGCTTCCCAAGTCTTACATCAGTCATACCTCAGAAAGTCTCATTTCCTACCCTAGTTTTGGCTTCCTTTTCATGTGCCATGGAGTCCAGCGTTCTCCAAATCTTGTCATGTGCCAACCTCTCAGCACCCTGGACTTCTATCATCCCTGACAGACCAGTCTCGAGAGACCTTTCTTGGCAACTTCAGCCAGCCCAGGGCAAACCACTTCCAGACAACAATTCTCCACATACCCCTCCAATAGGCCTCTTCCAACGTACGTTCCAAGATGGCTCCTAGCAACCCAATGGGTCCTCACAGTGTTCTTAATTTTCAAACCACTAACTCAGCTCAACCTATGTATTTTACCTCCTGCCTATTTCATACCTAAATTAATATAAATGGAACAACATTCCCTACCATTCTCCACAGGGGTCATGACAAATAATTGGCTCACATGAGCTCCTAGAGTGGCACTGTGCCCGAAAGTGATAATATGATCCTTGGATGTTGTGATGGGGTGTAGCAGCCTCACACTGGACAAGAAGGGGTTAACCCCATATTGCGGACAGAGGAAGCCATACCCCCTTGCCACTGCTAGACATGCTCCAACTACAGCCTCAGTATAAATGGGAGAAGCCCGGTTCAGTCATGGTTGACGAACGAGGAGAGAGAGTGAACATTGCAGGCCCATCCCGGGAGCTGCTGGAACCCCAGACCCCGGAGGTCATGCACGCTGAGACCCAGGCAGATACCCAGTTGCCCGTAGAAGCCCAAGAAGTGACAGACCTGTTGGGAGCTTTGCCAGCTGACAACCCCAGAGGCCCAAAAGAATTGTTGGCAGCAGCACTGGAAAACATGGTAGGAAGTAGCCCAGGGAAACTAGAAATTGATCCAGTTGTGGAACTGGGATAAAGGTTAAGTATTTTGGATGGATCCCCAATGACCTAGTGGTGAACCCATTTGCTGCTACCAGGGCCCTGGGTTGGGAGCTGGTGGAGTAGGGAGAGTCCAGATCCCCCTACCCCAGGAGCCACCCACTCCTGAGTGGTGGCCCATCCCCCCCTCTGCCCATTAGGCCATGCACCCCTGCTAAGAAGGGCAGCCTTATTGACTCTGTCCATTAGATCACACAGCTCTGAATAGGAGGGAAGCCATATTGACTGTGGCCAGTAGGCAACACAGCCCTAAGAGAGCAGCTTGACTCTGGTCATTAGGCCATGCAGCGTTGCAGAGGAGGGCCACCTTATTGATTCTGGCCATTAGGCCATACTGCCCTGAGTTTAAGGGTGGTCATTTGAACTCAACCATGAGGCTATAACACCCCACCCAAAAGGGTGATGTGGTGTACCAGCCCTGCGACAGATGGGGAATCTCAAGTAAGAGCAGGGAGATTATATTCCCTCTGGATTTGGCCCAGTATTCAGAAATGGAATACTGAATCCATTTCTGGAGTCCGCATTTCAAGTAAGATGTTGATAACTTAGAGAAAGTTCAGAAAAGAAGAACCATGAGAACGATCAAACGATTGGAAAACATTCCTGACAGTGAAAGACTCAAGGAGCTCAAGCTATTTATCTTAACAAAGAGATGTTTAAGGGGTGACTTGATCACAGTCCATAAGTACCTTAATGGGGAACATAAATTTGATAATTGGCCTCTGCAATCTAACAAACATTTCTAGCCAACAGGAGCAGCTAACAGAAGAGTTCAGCGAGTCAGTTCTCCAGGTGAAGGAGGAGTGATTACATGACCCTTGTGTATGTTTGTTGTCTGTAGTGTGTGTGTTTGTGATGTGCTTGCTGCTTGACTGAAATATACTGTGGGGTCTGTTTGTTTGGGGGACTGTGTGCTGAGTCTAGCGTGGCCTGCTAGGCAAGGCTGAGAGCTTCTTATTGAGGCTTTGATCCCTAAGCCCTTTAGCACCCATCACCCGGTAACTGGTTAAAATAGAAGGAAACCAAGGGTAGAAATAAATTGTCAGTTTTCAGAATGGAGAGAGGTAAATAGTAGTGTCCCCCAAGTTCTGTACTGGGGACCAGCCCTATTCAACATATTCATAAATGATCTGGGAAAAGGGGTAAACAGTGAGGTGGAAAAATCTGCAGACGATACAAACTACTCAAGATAGCTACGTCCAAAGCAGAGTACAAAGAGCTACAAAGGTATCTCCCAAACTGGGTGACTGGGCAACAAAATGGTAGATGAAAATCAATGTTGATAAATGCAAAGTAATGCATATTGAAAAACATAATCCAAAATATATATACAAAAAGATAGGGTCTAAATTAGTTGTTACCGCTCAAGAAAGAAATCTTGAAGTCATTGTGGATAGTTCTCTGAAAACATCCACTCAATGTGCAGCAGCAGCCAAAAATGTCCTAAGGTCTGTGTTACTCAGGAAGTAGGCTTAGATGTTCATAATTGTTCCTTCCGGCTTTAAAATCTATGTCTGAGTAATAAATATTATGAAGGCCATTTATCTCTTATATAGTGCTTTTCAACAGTACATCTCAAAGGGTGTATCATTAGTCCCATTTTATAGATGGGGAAATTGAGGCACAGAGAGGTTATCATTCAGGAAGCCAGGAACAGAATTGACGTTTCTTGAGTTCCATTCCAGTTCTCTATTCACTAGACTACACTGCCTCAGATTATTTGAACTGTGGTAATGCCTGGAGGCCCCAGTCAGGAATCAGGGCCCCATTGTGCTAGGTACTGTAAAAATATAATGAAAAGACTGACCCTGCTCCCAAAAGCTTATAGTATCACTATCTGGTAGGAGACAACAGGTGGACACAACGGATGGAGGAAACACTAGTTAACAGTAAGATGGTTATGATCAATGTAAAAAGCAGCGGTCATAGTGCATCAAATGCCTCACAATTTGTAAGACAGATCTCTTTGCCTGTTGAGTAAAATATATGTCCAGACATATCCCTGACCTTTAACATCTTCATGTTTTCTTTACTTAAAGGCGAATCTGCCTTCCAAACAGATACCTTAGTTTGATCCTGATGTTGCTGGAAGTGTGGAGAGCTGAATTCTCATGCCAGCTGGCTCAGATAAACAAAGACACTTTTGCACACCCACAAAAGTTTGGGATCCCAATGCTACACCCTAGAATGCTTTTGCTCCCTTCATTTTTCCTATCATGCAAAATGAAATTCTGCAGAGCACAGCACAAAATTTGTGAGAAGCCAAATATGAAGGAAAGGCAGAATTTCTGTACAGGTCTTGGAAATGGCCACTGTTGTTTCTTGGCACTCAGACTGAAAATAAGATGTGACATGAAGATACAGTAAAATATAAATATTTAATAAATATGTAAATTGGCTCAGCAGCTTCCCCAAGGAGGAAAGCTTCTGTCACACTTTCCATCCCCCTTTCACAAAGCGAATACTTTAAGAGGATCAAGGGTGGATTTTAAATGAAGTTACCATTTAACGAGGAACATATAATCCTTCAAGGAAGAGGTTTTGTCATCTCCATTTATAATTTCTCGCATCCTTCAAAACTAAGAAGTTGAGGGAGCAGCGGCCTGGGACTTTTAAAATGCAAACTACCCAAGTCCTGCAAACCAAACTTCCAGCTATAAATCAGAGACGTTAGAAATGGAAAACACCCATTGGATCCTGTTCTCCTGCCCAGTTTAGGATGGGTTTTCTCTGCCATAGCTGCAAGTTTTTTGTCCAGTCCACTTTTATATGACCCAAGTAAAGGGTTTCCCAATACTTCCTTTTGGCTATGACCATTCTCCTATCTAATAGACCTCTGTTAGGAAACATTTCCTGCTATTGAGTCCGCATTTTCCTTTCTCCATTTTCATCCTGTTACTCCTCCTACTTTGCATTCTAAGCTATTCTTTTCTCTTTTTGGCATATACCCCCTTCAAATACTCCTAGAATAGAGAATTGGTAAGGCATCTGAAAAAACTCAGGGTAGCCCATTGCTGTCTTTTCTCTACCATGGAGGCCATTACATAATAGTTTCATTGAGAGAGACCATTAGAACATCTAGTCTGATCTTCTGTATATCACAGGAAATTTCACCCCTAGACTGACCCCAAAGATGCTCGTTAGACCGAAGCATTTCACTTCTCAGAAGACTAAACTGTGCCACAGGCAGAGGACAGGAGAGACTAAGGGGCCACCAATGCCAGAGGCCCTGCCATGCAGGAAATTGACTGTGTGATATGTTTAAATGATCCCAGGAGGCAATCAGCATCCTGTGCAGAAGAGGAAGGCAAAAATCCTCTATGGTCCTTGACAATCTAAGCTAGGGGGAAATTCCTTCCCAACCACAAATCTGGTGAACATTTAGGCCCTGAACATGTGAACAGGACACACCAGCCAGGCATCTAGAAAGTGGAGTCTCTGCACGACCTCAGAGCACTGGTCCACTCCCCCCGGTGTTCCACCTCCAGTTCGGACACTTTAATGAAAGGAAAAATAAAATCACAGAATACATCTGGCCATTGGCGCATTGAGGAAAAACAACCCCTGCTGTTGGCTCGCTGAAGAATGAGTTGTGATGATAGTGATTATCTTAATGCAGAGCGGCAAGTGTTATGAGTATGGTGAGAGTAAAGCAGGCAGTCCCATTCTCCCCATTCACAGATTCCAAGGGCCAGAAGCTTGATCCTCATGCATATGCAAGCTGTAGATATTCTCCCAGAAGCTGCATTGAAGCACATACTTTAAAAAGACACCTCATCTTGTGAGCCGCCCCCCGTGAGCTCTTCCAACATCTAGTTATGCTCACATATAGAAAATGACATCTTATTTTCAGGTTCAATTTATCTAAACTTCAACCTCCTGCCATTGGATCTTGTTATAGCTTTGCAGGCAAGACTGAAAAGCACCCTCGCTATCAGAGCTCTTAACAAAGCTAAGTAGCTATGCACGGTGATCAAATCTCCTCTCAACCTTCTCTTCAATAAGCCACTTCTGTGACGGCTGTTGAGAGACCAGCGTTTCAGGGCAGTTTTCTATCTGAGCCGATGCACACACAGAATACTGTTGATGCCATGGCTAACCTGGACTGGGCTAGGGTCTGCTTTTGTATGAACACTTAGTCACCTTTATCACCTCACAATGGTGTAAGCACCACTTGCAACAGGAATGGACATCCCCTGTGACGCATAACCCAGACCTTTTGTCAAGCTTCCTCACCTATACCTATGAATACTCAAAGCACTACAAAGATGTTTAGACCACATTAACTGACTAATTAACTGACTCATTTTATCCCTTCCCCCCGGCATTTGGAGTGGGCTTGTGTGGGATGCGGGCAGGTCTGGAGAACCAAGAAATGATGGTATTTATGTTCTCTGTAGGGGGCCTTTGGTGGTGTTTCACTACTGTCAGGAGCTGCAGTGGTAATACCTTGTCAGAACACCTGGAGTCTGAGAGTGACATCTCCCTACATGTCTCATGTGGAAATAGACACACTGAACCACCATGAAGATCTCATGCTACACCACCTGCAGCAGAATCACTCTGCCACCCTTCACACAGACAGGTGGCAAGCCCACTGGGAGGCCATAATTTCCACAGCTTTTAGCAAGAGTTTCTCGTACTGTTTGACTTCTAGACCTTTAGCAGAATTGATCCGGCCTTTCTCATGATCTTCCCTCTGCCAGTTCCTGAGCCTTCTCGCCCACAGCTCCTCCCACCGTTGCTGCCTGTGCGCAGAAGACGGTAACTTTTCCTTTGAATCACTGGCCACCCCTTTGCAAAGCCGACCACATATGTCAGGCAACAACTCCCGTGTGCTAGTTCCACTACAGCAGCCAAGTGGCTAAGCCAGGTTGGGAATTGGTTTATAATCAGTTCCACCGCTCTCTTGAGCCCCCATTGTCACAAACGAGATTATGTTTCAGCAAAATGGCCACCTCCAGGACTCGTCTCAGAAAGCACTGCAATTTTAAAACAACAACAACAACGCCTTACTGTTTTTAAATACATCACGGCGCTACTAAGCGAAAAAAAATCTCTTGGAATTAAGCACATACAGTGAGGAGAAATATTTTCTCTCTTTGTTTCCATTTGGGAGAGGAAGAAGCCGGGGTTGATCTATTCTGCTTGAGATTGTCTTTGCTGTTTAGAAAGAAATACATCTCGCAATTTATTCATGGTGACAACAAATGCTTCTCGCCCTGGGGACCGCCAGACTGCCGGCTTGAGCAGAGTGGGTGCCATTTTGCATGGCTACGTGCACTATTAGAACAGAGATCTCAGAGCTTTCAATGGGCATCTTCTGTGACCTTGCTCAAAGGCGTCGAGAAACAGAGGGAAGCAGTGATGTTAACGGTCCTGGTGTGCTCTGTTTATGGTGCCCCTCAGTGGGATTTCAGGTCAGGCCCATAACTCTAAAATCTTACTGCTAACCTTCTCCAGGCTAACCACTTCACCCTGAAAGTCACTTATTCTGCAGAAGGGCAGCCAATACCTCTTCCCTGGCTTGGCTTGGCAACTTCACAGCCATCAGCATAACACTTTTGTACCAGATAAGCCTTGTGCATGCAGAGGAATTCGAGGTTTATTAAAATGATTTGCAAGGCTGAGGTTAAAACATATTTCAGGTAACATGGCTGAGTCAGCACATGCCAGCCAGAGTGGACAGGACCAACTTTTAAATGTGTCTAAACTTAAATCTTAAGTTTTGCCCTAATCACACTATATTACCTGAAAGCTTCCAAACTATCAGTTCTTTGAAACGTTTTTATGACAGAAACAACTTAAATATAATGCAGTGTTTTCCATTGTGAAGGATCGCAAAGCATTTTGCAATCCCTTCCCCCACCACTGAAATACAGCCACGTCTGGGGAGGAGCATGGCAGCTATGTAACAGCACACAACAATGCGCAACAGCTAAGCCAGGAATTAAAGAGCTTTGTAGTCAGTTGTAACTATCGGGCAGACAGGGCAGAATGCAGTTAAACAAATTGGAACCTACCCAGGGCACTGAAGTTAACACCTCTAATGTTGCATAGAAAACAGATGGCCAAATCTTTGAGTGGTGCAAATCAATTGACATCGGTGGTGCTTTACTGATTTCCACCGAAGGAAGATCTGGCCCACAGCAGTGGCACTGCTCTCCACTACTTAGTGCCATGGGGGTGCTTTGCTACAGCATACACTCAGGAAGAAGAGCGCCATCTACTTGACTCTCTTCTTGACGCATCTTGGAAGTCTCCGGCCCAACCCATGAGATCTGCTGAAACGTGGTGTGGGTATAGGGAGGTTTATTATGCAATGTAAGACTCCTGGCTGGTAAATCACCAGCTGGGGATTTGGTCCTGCAAACGTAAGCCTGAGATGTTGATAGCTAATGTATTTCAGGGATGTCTCAACTAATTGTTAAACAAATTGCTTCCAATTTTCCACTTGCATAAGAAAACACCACTACAAAGCACCGGCTTTTTTTTGTTGAAGCTGCTATGCAGGGGCTTCACTCTCCAGAGGGGAGAAATATTTGACAGCAAAGGATATTTGTGTTGGCAGCATCTCTTGATCCATGTTTCAGGAGCCAAGTTTAAAACATATTTCCACAAGGCACAGCCATAGATCATTAGAAGGAGCCAGCTTTCATGTCCGGGACAAATATGGCTCAGAAAGCGCAGGCCTGTAAATTAAGATATCCCAAATAAATGGCTGGAAATTTACTGGGCACTGTGAAAGGAAGGGAGCGGAGAAATAAAGCAACAGGAATGGCAGATTCTATACCTCCCTCCCTGCTGGCAATCTAGAAGTGGCAAGAACCAATGTGGCCTTCTGCGCTGATATGTATTGGAAGGTTTATTCTTGCGGCTCCCTCTGCCACCACAGCCTTTCCTTGACTGCGCACAAGAATCTACATCACCAGTGAGGGTGGGCCTCAGAACCCCTTGCATCCGCACTGCCCCTCCCCACAAAGCACATGACCTCCTACCTTTTGGCCCCAGTGGTGCAGCCAGGGTAGATGGAGACAAAGGTCGTCCCCCCCCCCCCCCCGGTCGAGGAAGGGAATCAGGCTCGTGAACAGCTGAGTGAGTCTCTTGCAGGGAGCACCTAAAGGCATAGGGACTACAGGGTGTGATTTGTTCCCATTCTGAGCTATATACATTTCCAGAAAGGCCCTGGGCTAAACAGACTGTGGAGGCTGAGTCTCTTCACAGCTCGAGGCGTTCTCTACAGTTCCTGGAACTGGAATATGGTGCTCAGTTGAGGTAAGTGATGGTGTTTCAGGACATGCTGCCTCTTGGCTCTGAAAGTCCCAAGTTCAGTACCCACTGAGGACTGTGCTGTCCCCATTTGTACATGATCACAGGCTCTTTCTCATCCCAGCCTATGGGCCCAGTCCTGCAAGATGATGATCGCCAGGACTTGAGGGCACGAGCACCTTGCAAGAGTAGGACCTACTTCAGTAACAGCCTATGGGTGCCTGTCATGGGTATATAACCCATAGACATTGGAGGATTGGTAGGGAGACTAGCTCTCTCCCCAGTTGTGGGGGAAGGACTTGGTGGTCCTGCACAGCTGCAGAGGAAAAAAGCTTTGTCTCACAAGGGAGGGATGGCTACCGGAGAGTCTGCAGAACTTCTGACAATGGTTCTTCAGCACAAGACTGGTGGGAAGCCACCCAGGTAGCTGGACCTCCAGGAGAAGAGGACCTCAGAGCATGAGTCTGGGAAACAGCCTATTGGAGAGGTGTGCTGGGAAGAAGCCCAGGGAGTGGGAGACACTGGTTCCAATTGCTTCTTGGATGGTACCTGGCTGGAATCCAGAGGAGTGGGTGGGCCTGGGTTCCCGTACCAGCCCCAGGAGAGGGGTTATTGAAGTTCCAGAGCGAAGGGGTCTGAACTTCAAAAGGCTGGAGACTGTCGACCCTTCACTATTGTTTTCTGGTCTTCTGACTCACTAGACAACTTCCCACCGCAGGAGGAAGAGATTTTTCATGATCTGGCTTCAGGGCCTGGAGTCATGGTGAGGAACTACCAGGCAGGGCTAAACAGAGATTGGCCGATGAAAGGGAAACCGACTCACACTCTCCATAACAACCTCTCAACTGCAGCGGGGCAACAGCAGCTGAATGTGGCCCTAGACAGGAGCTCGGAGATTTAAGTCCCCTGACCAGATTCAGTCCAGGAAGGCAGTGACTGAAAGTCCTTACCATGTCTCTACTGGCTGTTCAGCAGCCTGTATGAATAATAGGAGCTGGTCTCGGTCACAAATGTTCACATCACAAAAACCAGCAGCACTCTTGGGAGCCTATTTAGTGACCTCCACAGAGATCAAGAAGTGAACAGACATGGAGACTGAATGCCCATCTCAGCCCTGGAGTGGGTCTCCCAAATCAGGATTGCTGCATATTGACTGTGTGATCTGGAGAAGCAGTGTTTGAGCCTGGGACCCTTAGTCCAGTTGCAGAGACTTCTACCACTTGAGCAGAAATAATAACTCCATTAGATGATATCAGTAGTAGGCTGTTATCCACTAGTGGTCTAGCCACTCATTCACTGCATTACTACTACCTGTTCTGTCTAGCACCTTTCACAAGCACCAACTTTGCCTGAGAAACAAAGCAACATCTTCATTAAGGTATTCTGGGATCATTTCATTTTTGGCACTGTTTTCTGAGAATTTTTTCCCCTTTTAAATTTATTTTCATTAAAACAATTCACCAGGTTCTAACACAATCAATGCTCAAGGCGTGTCTGGAACAAACTGACATCTTCACACAATAAAATATCAAAGTGTCCCAATTAGGTGTCCTCATTGTATTGAGAGAATATAAATCTAGTTCCAATGGTACAAAAAAACCCTGGGGCTAAAAATTTTTCCTGATGCAAGACCATAGAACTTAACAGGGTGGTTTGGGGCTTTGGAATGATTTCAGTTCAAAAATTCACTTTAAAGAAGAAATTTCTGCAATGAAGCAGATGTGTTGTTTATCATTCTCTAGTAGGGTATAGGGTGTGTTCACCAGTCATTATATCTTAGAGTGGAACCCTGATGATGGAATTTATTAAATGCATCTATTTTTATGCATCTACTAGAACAGACAGGACCGACTATGTTACAGTAGCAATTTTCCTATTGTAGTTCATATATTTCTGGTGGCACAAGCTGGTTTAAAGTACATTACCAGAACAAGAAGCCATTCTAATGATACCAACTAAAATTATAACTATGATACGCCAGATACTTTTGAGTTTTAGATGTGGCATGTGAATCAATACACTACAGTATTTCACCTGCAAAAGAAATAAATTGAAATGTACACATTGAAATCATAAATCAATTAACATTGTTAGCCCTAATGACTAGACAACTCCTTATGGAGTTGCTTAATGCTAGAATTAGTAAGGAAGCAAACAGGCAATTTATAACAATCAAAGCTGCTGAATCACACAATGCCCAATGTGGTTTATTTTTAATTTATGTTAATATTTCCCAGCCTCCTAGTAATGGCTGTGTACTGTATTTTGTAGGAGCAGTGAATTCTGGGTAACATGAGTGCTTGCTACTACAGACTCTTCCATTTCTTCTTCTTAGTATTCAACCACTTTTCTGGAACCGTCTGCTCCCCAAGTGCCTATCATGGCTCTAGCTGGGCGCTATATTAGGAAAACAGTGATAACTGTCCAATTTTCTGCCCTACGCTTCAGCTTAGCCATTCTCTGCTGCTTGTAAACATGATGCTGGGTTTCTCTTCTTCCTACTTTGCTAGGGAATGCTTTGGTGGAAAGAGATCTGAAGTAGACCTTAAAACAACAGTTTGGATTATGCCTGATCTCCTTTGGGAGAGTGTTCCATAGCCTTCAATCTGATGTTGAAAAGATTCTTCCTCAGTTTTCTCTGTAACTGGTCTTTTTTTATTGTTGGGTGCTACCCAGTCATACCTATAATGGCAGGAGATGATGCATTCCTCAGGGTTCCTGCATTACTAGCTTTGTAGATCATTACTAGAACCTTCGCACAGATCCTGTACGGGGAGTCGCTGGCACCTTTGCGTTGACACAACCATTTGTGACAATATTTCTTTCCATGAACCTTCCTTTGGCAACTGTCCACCTCCCAAACATATGCATACAATTGCAATCAATCAATCAATCGATGAATAAAAAGGGTTGCCTGCTTCCAGAAACTGGGACCATCCCAGATACATGAACCATATAGTTTAGATTTCCTGGGACAGGATGGATTTTCCCAATGAAGTCTTAGAATCACAGGGACATTCTGGGACATCTGAAATGTCTTTTTTTTCCCCAAGACATATTGCCATACTGATTGAAATTTGTTCTTTGGTCACGGGGAGCAAGAGTCCATGTGAATGATTATTTAGTGTGATGAAGTGTTTGGGATGACAAGAATAGTTGACTGAGTGTAGATACTATCAGAACTCTTCTTTTGTTCACGGGGAATGGCAGTGATACTCTCTCTGTGTTCTATGATAAATTCTTTAAGCACACATAGGCCCTGATCCTGATATGGGAAGCACGTAGCCACATAGACACTAACTCTGCGGTGGGTTTCATGTGGGGAGACCTAAGTTACTGGAAATATCCTCCCCCTGAGAAATAGTCATACATTGTGGTGGAGTCAGAATCTGGCACTAGCCCACAGTTTTTAAGTGTCTCTCTTTTCTTTATGAGTATAGATTGACCCTAAACATTGCTATGGCGAAGGCACTGGACTAAGACTCAGGCGATCTGGGTTAAAAACAGGTGAAGACAAATGGACAGAGACAGGGGAATGCAGTGAAATGATGGCACAAATAATGTGTTTGTACAGCACCTAGCATGCTAGGGGTCCCGATCAGTGTTACAGTGTCTAGGTGCTAATGTAATTCAAATTATATTAATGAATTAAAAAAAGTGTCCCTGGTTTGGCTTTGCAAAAGATCAGAGCTCCCTGCAGGAGAATCTATGGATGGTTTGCAACCACGGCCAGCTCCAGGAACCAGCCGAGGAAGCATGTGCTTGGGGCGGCACATTGTAAGGGGTGGCATTCCGGCCAATCTTGGGGTGGCACATTCCGGCCGCCCCTCCCCCACACCTTTTTTTTTGCTTCGGTGGTGCTCCGGATGCTTTTTTTTCCCCTTGGGGTGGCAAAAAATTTAGAGCAGACCCTGTTTGCAACTTTCAGATCCTCTTCTCCCCTTCTCTTATTTTCCTTCTCTGCTAGTGCTCTAGTGTGAATGGATATTTATTTCCACTTTGGTCCCCTAATCTTGTTGTCTGACTGTGATTTATCACTCCAGGGCTGGCCAAACAATAATCATTCCGTTCCTTTTAAAGCATACTTTTATCTACAGTAACTCCATATAATGCAAGCAGAGGCTTTGGTTTTGAAATATGTATGGGAGAATGGATGTGTAATGAATATTTATAGATATTTAAAGTATTTGGAATGTAAATATGCTCTGTTTTGCAAAGGTGCTCCTCAACTTACAGCCATTTCGTGAGGTGATAAGGTTAGATGGATCTTTGGCTTTTTTTTGAAGCTTGTTAGTTCTCAAGATTTAAAGAAAAAAAGTATTTATACATTTCTCTTGCTTTTCTTCATAAACGTTGGAAGCAGCGACTGTGAAAGGTCTGGCATTGCCAGAATCAGGCCCTCGTTTAACACAGGTTCCCTAATCACAGATTAGAAGGACAGAAGGGACCATTGGGATCACCTAGGGTGACCTCCTGCATGGCACAGGTCATAGAACTTCCCCATAATAACAGAGCAGATCTTTTAGAAACACATCCCATCTTGGTTTTAAAATGGTCGGTTGCGGAGAATCCACCACAACCCTTGGGAAATTGTTCCAGTTGCTAATTACTCTCACTTAAAAATATACCCATTATTTCTTCTCTGAGGGCTTGTCTACACTACCGTGTGGGGCCGATCTAACATACGCAACTTCAGCTATGGGAATCGCGTAGCTGAAGTTGACATACTTAGATCTACTTATTGTAGTGTCTTCACTGCGGTAAGTTGATAGCTGACTCTCTCCCATCGATTCCCCTTGTGCTCTTTGTTCTGGTCGAGTACCGGAGTTGACGGGAGAGCACTCAGCGCTCGATTTATTGTATCTATACTAGAAGCAATAAATCAACTCCTGCTGGATCGATCACTGCCCACAATCCGGCAGTTAGCGTAGACAAGTGTAGACTAAATTTGTCCAACTTCAACTTCCAGCTACGTTTTATGTGTTATCCAGCCATGTTTCTCAGCTAGACTGAAGAGCCCATTATTAAATATTTGTTCCCCGTATAGGCATTTGTCTACACTCTTGCTTACGTCGATGTATGTTACATTGCTCAGGGGTGTGGAAAAGCTCCCTCCCCCCCCCGAGTGACATAAGTTACGTTGATTTAAAGTGGTGTCCACACCATGCTATGTGGACAGGAGATGTTCTCCCGCTGACACAGCTTCTGCCTCTCATTGAAGTGGAGTTGTCATGCCAATGGGAGAGCGTTCTCCTGTCCACGTAGCATGGCTGCATCAGACACATTACAGCAGTACAGCTGTGCCGATGTAGTTCAGTAGTGTAGACTAGCCCTTAGTCTATAATCAAGTCATTCCTTAACCTTCTCATTCTTGAGATAGACTCCAGGAGCTCAGCGTGTTTATCACTATAATCATTTTTACGGCTCTTCTCTGAAACCTCTACAGTGATCGTCATTCTGTGCTTAAAGCCCACGAAGTCCCAACCCGTGCTTAAGTTCCATTAAAGTCAATGGCACTTAAATACACGCTTAAAGTTCAACCAGGGTTTAAGGGCTTTGCTGGACTGTGGCTTTGGTAACACACAATTATCCAGCCGAAGAGTAGGCAGAGATAGTGCGAGTTGCTTCCATTTGTTGGCCTGCCAGGGTATCTCAGCAGAGCACTCCTCTAGTAGGACCATCTTCAGTGGGGGTGAGAGGGGAATTCAATCTCCACTGCTGTTCAGTCTCTGGGCTCTCCGCTGAGGTTAACAATAGTGGGGCCAGAAGGTTGGTGGTCTTTTGTGAGATGCCGATGTCCTGCTGCCACAGCATGGAGCTGGCTCGTACGGTACCATAAGTCGTTTAGAACGTGCATCATCACTAACAGCATTTTGTTTCCAAAAGGAGGCATTTGCCAACCTTATTTCCAGCCTGAACTAGCATAGTGGTCCTTGGGTGCATGCAGATGATGTCCCAGTGCCCTGCTCCTTTAAGGCTTGGGAGACTGAGGTCAGAGAGCACATGACGGACATATCATGTGACTGCAGGTTGCAAGCAGTAGCTGCTATAAATAAAAGGTAGAAGAGCTCAGGACAGGGGAAGACTTGAGAGATGCTCCCCATAGCCTCAAGGAAGGGCTGCCTGAGGCAAAGGGAGGAGACCTTTCTCCTCCCAGCTCTCAAAGAAGCTGGAAAGGTCTCTAGCAATATGGACCCATTGTTCTGAGTGGCAGGTTTTCCTTTGGAGTCTTTTGTTTATAGATCACGTATATAAAGCCAGCCCAATGGAGAGGGTATTGGACTAGAGGGTTCTGGGAGCTTTATTCTTTCCAAGCTGAGATTTTGCCCATGAGTTTACACCACCATAGAGATGGGATCAAGGGAGCCACCTTTTCCCAGCCTGAAGCCATTCCAGGGTGAGAGCAACCACATCACCTCAGCCCACTTGGCTTACAGCCCCAGACTGATAAACAAACAAGTTCACCGGGCATAAGGAGCAGCTACAGATCCATATCACGCAAGAGAGGAAGAATCAAATGCACAGAAAAGAGGATATTGCCCATAAGCTGTTTGTCTCTGTCATCGTTGCCATTAATTGAGCCATCCTTAATGCTATTTCATTTGATTCACTAACTCCCTGCTGCCATTTGAACCATGCCACCTCCACAAGTCCTTATGTTCCTTGCCTCCACCTCCTTCCATCTCCCTTTACTTCCCCTTACTTATCCTCAACCCCATTATCTCAGCTATCATGCTCTCACACCATCCCCGCTCCTTGTCCACGACACTTTGGATCTGCATGCAACATGGGGGACAAAGAGAAATGTAACAGGAAGAGAATTACAATCATATTTATAGACTGCGAAGAGGGTCAATGATTGGGGGAGATCAGTAAGATGCTCACACTGTAGACCTAAGCACCCCATTTATGGTACCACCCATGCTGCCTTTGCCTATCTCTTTTCTTGCATTCTTACTGAGCCAGATCCTCAGCTGGTGTAATATGGGATATTTCCACTGACAATCTAGATCACCAATCTAGTCTTTAGACCGTAAATTCTGTGGAGCAGAGACTAGTTCTACTGAGGTGGTGCTAAATCTAGCACAACAATCCCCTGATCGTGATTGGGCCCCCTGCAGATTACAAGGATTGTCCAAATTTTTTAAAAGAAACATTTTTCAGTAAAAAATGTGGTTCAGTTGAAAGAGACATTTTCTGTAGGAAAAGATTGATTAGGGAAGAACTTTCTGCAAGGAAAGCCAAAATAAATCCCATGATGCACCACTACAGCTCAGCCTCTGAGGGAGACCACAAAGTATCCTGGGAGATGTAGTCTCGATGGGATAGCGGGTGGGGAACGTGCAATCCAGAAGCACAGCTCCCATGAGACTCCATAGTGGTTCAGCTGGAAGAATATATATTGACTTGAACTGAATCAATGCTTTGGAAAGTTTTGTTTTCACAGTTCCAAAACAATTTTTTAGGAAGTTTTTCTTACACAAGAAGTTCCAATATTTTGACTTTTTGTCCCAACTTGGGATGAAAACAAATACTGGAATTCCCACAGGATGGAAGTTCAGTTTTTTCAATCAGCTCTATTCAATAACAACAATAAAAACAACAAGAGAAATGACATCTTCCTTTTTTGCATGCAAAATATGCATTACAAAACATGGGTTTTATCATTTGCTACATACATGCATATCTGTTGCATAATGCAATGATCTGTCACCATGCTAAGTGAGTATTTCTATGTTAAGTGCAGTAATAGAATGATATGGACGCAAGAGATTTATACTTGGGCGGCGGATTATCTCTATGCATAATAACACTCCAATAATTGCTTGTCAGGTTTAATCATAGAGTCTGAGCACTTGACAGGATCAGGCCCTTACTGAATTAAGAGTGGAGAATGATGAATTGTATTTGCCTCACCAGATATTTGCATAGATCTTGAATGCTAGTTGTGTCTAATGGCAAAGAAAGCTGTAAAGCGGCCCAACCAGTCTATGATTAGGGCATTGTGGTTTGTGCGAGCACTGAAACAGTGAAGCTCTTTGTTATGGATGGATCAGGTAGGAGGGTCTGAGTGTTTCTGAAGACCTTGCCTTACATTTTATTTGTCTCCTGCCTTCTGTCTTTAAGTGGTATTTTGCAGCAAAGTGGCAAAACAAAAACAACAACAAAAAAACAGTGAGAACTTTTGAACTTTAAATGCCTATGGAGTCAGAATTCAGGAACCCATTATCCAATTAATTAAAAATGTTATAGAAAAACTCTCCCTTAGCCCCAGACCTTTTTGGTGAGTTTTAAAAAGGTGGGTATCAAAAATTAGCAGGATAATGAAAATTTATTTACAATTTATTTATAGAACATCTGCTATTGCTAGAATAAGGAACTAGACACAAGGTCAATCAAGAATGATCAGCTCTTTGCTCCAATTAAAAATGGGGTACTGTTTGAAATACACATGGACACCATCTTTAAAATGAATGACATAGGGGACAATTCACCAGCAGTGGTAGGGGAATCCATGAAAACTCAGAAAAATAATTATGTCCAATATGGGATGAATTAAATTACATGAATAAAGGAAAAACTCCTCGAAAGGCTCCATAATAAGTTGCAGAATGTAAATCATCAGAGATCATCTCAACCAAGGGGGAAAAAAAGGAAGAAAATGAGACTGAATTATGATGTAATAAAATAAAAACATCATTGAAAATTCAAATAAAATCAGATCTCCTCTCTTGCCAGGCCTGATAAAACTTAATGGGAGAACTTATGAATCTGCAATGAAGATGGGCTGTAAAAGCTAAACACTAGTACTATAGAAATGGGTAAGTCCCTGAGGATATCCCGTCAAAATTATATGATGCCCACGAGGAAATATAGCAACATCCAAAATAGATGCATTTGCTCAAAACACGTGCCTCAGATAAACAAGGGATCTCCCTGGAGGGAATCTTCCTAAGGTGATGCTATTCTGCAAGTGATCCACGAGGAAACCTTCCCGCAGGTAAAGCAGGGCTAGCCTAGAACTTTAGCAACAGCATGAAGAGAAATGGGATAAGTTGTACATTGGGTTCAGACCTCTCAGACCGATAAGTAACAGCCATCCTTCACCCGCGTTAAATATAAGAAATAATAGTGGTCCCCCATACTTTCAACACTTAGAAATTCTAATGACTGGGGTGGAGGGGTTTTGGCAGGCCATCGTTTTCGGGAAGGGGGTGTGCAACAAGCAGGAAAAAGACAAAGAGCTTGGACACACATGGTATGAGACCCTGACCCTTGTAGAAGCCAAGAAAGGGGGCTTTTGGGTCTGGACAAGCTGGCTAAAGAGGGTGGGGACTGTCATCCGAGAATCGATCTCTTATTTTTGGTTCCTCCTGCATGCAGGAAAACATGGCCGTGTCCATTCTTTGTACCTAAACAAGATTGCGCCCAAGAAAACTCCTGACTCTATCATCAATTTCTCCTCCTAAGTGGAACAACTTGCCACACCTTGAATCTGGATAACTGCTTGAGTCAAAAGGGGTAACATGGTGGATGATATTCTGAGGAGCATTCCCATAAACCTGGTGGATGACTAGGATGGGAACTGTCATCAAAAAGCTTGCTGCTCTGACCAAGAAGTTTGTCCACAGGGCCCACACCCACTGTTCATCCCAAAGGTTCTGATTCATTCACACCAGAATGTTCAGGTTTCCACCCGCTCAACTTATTGGTGCTGTGTGGGCTGGATGCTGGTTGCCCTGTGGTTGTGGAATAGTAGTAGTCTCTGGCTGAGTTCGCTGTTGTTCAGCGGGGAGGAGGATGAGGTGGGCCTCGCCTCCTAGGGGGAACCATCCCGCCAGAACTGAGAAGGAAGCCCACCAGGCTACTTGAGGATGGAGAGAGAGAGGCAGAGAGAGGACTCTGGGTGGCCATTTTGTTTCCACAGGAACACAAAATAATCCCCGTGCTCATTCTCCCCCGTCCAGGCTCTCTCCACTCTTCATCGTCACATGTATGGGGGTGGCTTGTCCCCAGCATTGCAGCTCTAGACAATAGATTTCAATGGGGAAAAAATCCACAGCTCTAGAGTGGATCTGAAGGGAGCAGCAGAGAAGGAGTTGCCTTCTGGAATGAGGAGGAGCCTTCAAGAGCTAGCTGCAGCTAGGAGACTTTGAATTCTGTGCCTCAGTTTCCCCATGTAAAAGAGGGATAAGAACCCAGGGTGGGGAACTGTAGTGCTCAGTTAATTAATAATGGTGGGGCGCTTTGAGATCCTCTGTCGAAAGCTGGTGATACGGAGAAGAGAAGCAAAAACAAGACTTCACACTTGTTTAAATGTATTTATTGATTGTTGACAACGTTAAACAATCCAGACGGCAGTCATAACACACTCGCTTTCAGGAGCTGCTCTGCTTACAGCCAGCGTCTGCTCCTGCTTCATTTTTAGCTCAGGAACACAACGTTCCTCAAAACAACAGAACTTCGAGTGACACCGCTCATGTTGGAATCTGTTTGCAGCAGGGTGTGCTGATGGGAGAGATTGCAAGGACCTCTCGAGCCGCATTTACACTGCGAGTTACAAATTCCTCCTTTTCCTCACACTGCATTTAATCACTTCCACTTAGAAGTCGAGGCAGGTTTCTTGTCACAGGCCGATGGGGGGCTTGATACATGTCTCCCCTTGCACCTTGATGAAAGAATAACCCCCAGCCACCAAAACGCCCCCAAGCTGTTTTCATTTTGTACGTGTCAGATGGCTGACGATTAATTGCAGTAAATGTGGGAAATTATCCTCTCACAGGCAACTAAGTGAATTACGGCCCAGTGATGCATGGCTCCACTAACCAAGCTGTGTACACGCAGGGGAGAACGAGGCTGCCGCTGACAGTTTTATTATGGTCACCGTGGTGGCTTTGAAAGATTTCTTGGCTATCCGCAACGCCCAAGCCGCCGAAACTTGCAATGCTCCCTAAAATGCGCCAAAGCGCACTTCATGTACATGTTTTTGTAAAAGAGGTGAGAAGCACAATGGAAAATGATGCATTTAGGACAAAGCTGGGGCTGGTTTTATCACAGTCCCAGTTGCTCTAGAGCAGGATTGTGCGCCATTCCTTTCAACCCTTCCAAAAAGTCCTCAAGGGTGATCTTAGGCTAAAGAACTAATCCGGGACTTTGGAGCCCTGGAGTCAATTCTCTTTTATGCCACACACTTCCTGTGTGACCTGGGAAGGTCATTTAATCTCTGTGCCTCAGGTCCCCACTTGAAAAATAAGCATAATACTTCCCTCCCTCTCAGTGGTGATGTAAGCAAATTCATGAATGATTGAGAGGTTCTCACCTACTAGGGTAAATCGTGGCCACAAGTACCTAACAGTTTCAGTGGACGGATAACAGAATTATCATGACCTGCCCTAGTTCATGTCCTACCTGGTTCAACACTTGGGTCTCTGGATCCCTGATACAGCCCTTTTGCCCCGCTAAGCTTCCTCTCATGACACTTGCGTATAAATAATGGACAATCCAGATTGCTTTTCTTAACTCTATTTTGAGGGCCTTGCAGATTTCTTGAAAACCCACCGGTTGACTATGCCTCTGGCTTCTTGACAAAACACTCAACTTTTATTGAACCTGATTCAACATAAGAGCGCTCAGCAATCTTTTTACTTCTTACGCCACTAGGGAAAGTCTGATCGTATCAGAGTCAGCAGTGGCACAGTCACAGAATTTGAGACCTGAAAGGACCACCAATCATCTAGTCTGACCCCCTGTATGTCACAGGCCATCAACACTACCCAGCACCTTTCTTGGTCATCATCTAGCTTCCCAACCTCCTCTGTGATGTTGCTTCCTCTTCTCCCCAGGAGTTTTAAAATTCAACCCTCCAGCAGTTCTAGGTGAAGCTTCCATCCAGGAGTCCAAGTCTCATGGTTTCCCTGTACCCAATGGCGTGTATTCTTCTTTGGTCTTTGCCCCATAACATATCCCATCATACAATTTCACTTGATGCTAATTCTGTAACATCTCGTGTCAAATTATTTCAAGATAATATTGTCCCTCCTCCCCAAGAATATACAACCTTTCACCTCTACATCATTGGGTTTAGTCCAGCTAAATAGCTGACCCTTGTAAAGAGGTGGTGGATCTAGTTGGAATGGAAACTACCATTACTACTGGGAATATCAGCAGGGAGGCCTGAGTAGATATGGAGTATCTAGTTGGTTCCTATGAGTCAGGATTGAGGCACATAGGAAGAGCGCAATGTCACAGAAGCACGCACTGTTCCTGCCCATCTGTTTACATACCCTGCCCTCATTGGCATTATATCAGAGCACTTTATCCTCACAACACCTAAGTACTAGCCCCATTTTACAGATAGAAAACTGAGGCACTGGGTTAAGTGACTTTCCCTGGGTCACACAGGAAGTTTGCACCAGAGAAGAGAATTTAACTCAGTCCTCTCAAGTCCCAGTCCTCAAGATTATCCTCTCTATGCTGCATCTGGTTTGTTGACTTAATTTTTCATATCTCTCAACTGTTTGCCAGCACTAAACTAACTTAAAGAAATGGTAGAAGGGATAAAAAAAGTATTTCCATTTTGTTCAGAGAGTGATTTATGTGGAAAGTGAGGTTACATGGCCAGACCATCATCACAGGTCCATTGACTTCCATGGAGCCATAGGAACACAGAAACATAGGAATTGCCAGCATGGATCAGACCCAATGTTTATCTAGTCTGGTACTTTCTCAAACCAGAGGCTGAAGAGGAAGGTGCAAGAAAATCCACATGGAGTAATCTGACCCCCATAAAGGTCTCATCCCAGTCCTTAATAGAGATTGGCTGAAACCCTGAGACATGAGGTTTAATATCCCTTCCAAATGTTTTGTTAGCATTAACTATTATAAAACACCGGATATTGTTATCCATATAAATGTCCAATCCTGCTTTGACTATTGCCAAGTTTGTGGCACTTATCCTGTGGCAATGAGTTCCTCAGTCTAATTGCCTGGTGCACCACTTCAATAGAACTATAGTAACTTAGACTAGAGTGGCTCTCAGCTTTTCTGGACTACTGTACCACTTTTGGGAGTTTGATTTCTCTTGCATGCCCCAAGATTGAGGGAAGTGATTATTTCCCTCTATTCAGCACTGGAGAGGCCACATCTGGAGTATTGTGTCCAGTTTGGGCCTTCTCGCTACAGAAAGGATGTGGACAAATTGGAAAGAGTCCAGTGGAAGGCAATGAAAATGATTGGAGGGCTGGCGCATATGACTTATAAGGAGAGGCTGAGGGAAATGGGCTTATTTAGTCTGCAGAAAAGGAGAGTAAGGATTTGGTAGCAGCCTTCAACTATGTGAATGGAGGTTTCAAAGAGGATGGAGTTAGTTTGTTCTCAGTGGTGGCAGATGACAGAACAAGGAGCAATGGTCTCAAGTTGCAGTGGGGGAGGTTTAGGTTGGATATTAGGAAACAGTATTTCACTAGGAGGGTGGGGAAGCACTGGAATGGGTTACCTAGGGAGGTGGTGGAATCTCCATCCTTAGAAGTTTTTAAGGCCCAGTTTGACAAAGCCCTGGTTCAGATGATTTAGTTGAGGTTGGTCCTGCTTTGAGCAGGAGGTTGGACAAGATGACCTCCTGAGGTCTCTTCCAACTCTAATCTTCCATGATTCTAAGTTTTACCTTATTTCAAAACTACTTGCTTACAAAATGAGACAAAAATACAAAAGTGTCACAGACTGCTATTAGTAATATTACTGAAAATTTGCTTACTTTCTCATCCTTACCATACAATTATAAAATAAAACAACTGGAATATAAACACTGTACTTGTATAACAGTTTATAGTGTATAGAACAGTATAAACAAGTCATTCTCTGTATGAAATTTTAGTTTGTACTAACTTGGCTAGTGTTTTTTATGTAGCCTGTTGTAAAATTAGGCAAATATCTAGATGAGTTGATGTACCCCCCTGAAAGACATCTGTGTACCCTTCATGTACCCCTGGTTGAGAATCACTGATTTAGACCATATGAGGGGCTGGTCTACATTATACACTTTTAAACTGATTGCTCTCAATCTCTTCCAGGAGTTGGGGGCAGGGATGAGAGTAGGAGGAGGCTACAGAAAGGGCATTCATGCAGGAGGGGAAAATGCCAGAATGGGAGCAGAGAGTTAGGCCAGTAGGAAGTCATACAATGCCTTGAATGTAAACGTAATAGGACTGTAAAGGGCCCTCTCCTAGCGAGCATCTCCTCTACAGGATTCCAGCTAGTGGAGTTACTCCTTCAGCTGCCGTAGCAGAGATCTGCAGTCCAGGGTTCCCAATGACTCTTGGTGGGAATATTTGACTCTGGAGAGGCAGCTTGGATTTGATGGGGAAAGAGGAAGCCACGGAAGGTGTTTGACAAGGAGAGAGACCCGGCCCAAGTAGCAAGAGAGGCAGGTGAGTTTAGAAGTCATCCTTCCCTAGATTAAATGGCACTGTGCTAGCTGGGGTCTCTGTCCTTCTCCCGCTGAAGACAATGAGCATTTGGCCAATGAGAATGGAGTTGGGTTTGTTATATGGAAGACTTGTGAAGTGAGGAATCCTACTCAGTCTGCCCCTAGAAGGCACTTAGAAAACTTGTGTTGGACACAAATACTGCAGCCAAATTCCCACTTGAGATTCAGGCCTAAAGAACTTGAGTTTGTTGAAGTATGTGGAGTCCACTCAAGTGTCCATCTTCCTGCACATTGGGAATTACCTATATTGCCTATTGCCTTTCTGGGATGAAAGTGAGACAGTAGAGGCCAGTATGGTGTACCAATAAGAAGCCGGTACTGGCCCGTATTCAGCCCATATGCTGCCCCTTTCCTGTCGGCGGCCCTGCTGGTTGGGGCCGTACCAGCGGGGCCGCCGACGGAGAAGGCAAAAGGGGCAGGGATGTTAAAGCGCTGCTTCAGTGATTTAATGTCATTGCCCCTTTTGCCTCCCCACTCCTGATGGCTGGAGGTAAAAGGAGCAGCTGGCCTGGGGACAGCAATTTAAAAGGGCCCAAGGCTTCTGGCCGCTGCAGCCACCACTACTACACCAGCGACCAGAGCCCCGGGCCCTTTTAAATTGCCGCCAAAGCCCCGGGCAGTGGGGGCCAGGACGCTTGGATGGGCTGGCTGCGGGAGGCTGACCCCCAGCCTCGCCCCTTCTGCCCGAAGGCCTGCCCCTTCTGCCCAAGGCGCCTGCCCCGTATCAGTAAGAATTTATTATGACTTTCTCCCCTGCCCAGACTACCATTGAGCCTCCTCACTCCCACAAATATTGTCACACACAAATGGGATTTCTATAGGAACAACCCAAAATGCAGCTGTGTGAAAATTTATTTGTCAGATGAGTAGGGTGCTAGAAAAGCGAATTCACGGGGCATAATGAATAGCCTGTTAAAAGTTTGGAAAACAAGGCAAACTATTTGGCTATCCAGAGCTAACATTAATTGAATGACAACACAGATAAATGCTTATAGGTTCCCTGATTTTTATCTTTGTATACCAGTGGATGGATGGATATTAAAGTCTGTGTCTTGGGGATATTACATGGTAGAAATCCAGGGTATAAATTGACCCACTTCTTCTTGCAGGTCATCTCTGTACTTCTCTCCAGAAAAAGTTTCTTCTTGGCTTTTAATTGCCTCATGTGTCTCTGTGTATTTTTAAATCTCCACTTCTTTTTACGTAGGTGAGGTACAAAGCTACATGAATCCATCATACCTTTTAAATATTACTCCATCTTTGTACTCAGCGTTATGCTTCTGATTAATTTCAGTTACTTTAATCTGAGATGTGGAAACATTTAGCAGATGCAAGTGGCAAATCATTGTTATTAATGCAGCTAAGGCTAATTGGAACATTGTTGTGTTCTCAGATTGCCTGGAATTTGTCAGCTTCTTTCAATCCAGATAAATAAGGACATGGATTGAATTGCTCCTCAGGTAATGAACTAGCTTGGTAAACTGCATCTCTAAGAACTTTTCTATTTTTGGAATGCTGATGAGCTCAAATGAGGTTTTGTTTGATTTCTTGGGGGGAAGCGGTTGTAACTGAGATCTTGCTTTCATGTGATCTGTGAAATATGTACTGGAAACTGTTTGCTACATGCTGGAGGGAAAATCTCTTGCGGTCTCATGTATTAAAGCAATATTATTGTATACTGGCGATAACTGATCATAGATAGCTCCTCTTCTCTTCTACCTTTATCTTTCTCTGTTCATTAATCATTTTTGTTCCTTGTATGAAAAGGTATTCATACTTTATATTTGTATCTGGACATTGTACCTGGACAATTCAGCAAAGCATTCAAGCATGTACCTGAATCCCCTTAAGTGATTTGTTGCACTAGGACCAGAGTCCAAAACAGCCAAGAGAGCCTGCCTTGGAGTGACAGGCAAGCAGAGCAATCAGACCTCAAGGTACATTAAAAATCACGGGCCTACTTCTGACCTCAGATCCTGGTGTCCAATTGTTATTGGCCTCAATGGGCGCGCTCGGTGCTGGTCAGAGGGGGATGTGCAATCTCTTTTTATTAAAGATAATCTGAAGAATAAATAATATGTCACACTTCTAACACCATCTGCATAAGGATCTCAAAGAACATGATGCTTTTTAATAAATAAGAGCATCACAGAACCTATTTAGTTATAGCCTGGCCCAAGACTAGGGCTACAACGTGCAATGGTAATACGGATAATAAGTATTAACTCTAGCCTCATTTTACATATGGGGAAACTGGAGCAGTGAAAGGGCCAGACCCACATTTTAAAAAGCTGCCTCTAATTCCGCCTGTTTCCATGTTTATTTAGAGGGATAAGCTATACTGAAAGATCACTCGGCTTAAGCTCTGGGTGCCTTTGGCAAACACTTTAAAAATACAGACTAGCAAGATTGTCAGCTCTCTGAGGCATCTTTTCATTCTACATTTGTACAGCACTTAGCACAATGGGGCCCTGGACTTAGCACTTTGCACGACTGGAGCATCGAGGTGACAGTGCAACACACATAAATAGTACAAATACCCCCTGATAACAGTAGGGTGCTCAACTCTATAGCTTCATTTTGGGTGCCTCGATTGAAAGGGCATTCTGAAAATCTATCTTTAATAGCACCTTTAAAAGTGCATTGAGGTAGATATTACCCCATTTTACAGATGAGAACACTGAGACTCAACAAGCCAGGAGCAGAACATGGGCAGTGTCCTATCTATTTTGATTAAATAACTTTAAAAGACGATCACCCATGGCTCTTGGTGCTGTAACACACCATTAAAAATGTAATTAAATCTCAACAGCAACAAAATGATCAGTTTAACAGGAATCCAGCCAGAACACCCGCCTACACACACTCCATTCCTCTCGTCACAGTCTTGAAAGTACATCCTCAGCCTTCTCCATAAACGCTGGTGAACAGATGTCTTTTTCAGCATGCCCCCCAAAATAACTACATTTGCACTATTTTGGATCAAGATCACTTCTTTAATACCCAGATCTTGTTTGCTTAATTCGACTCCCAGATCACTAGTTTCACAAAGCGGGGCATGGTGTTAACAGGTTTTTTCATTAACTAAAATAATCCCCCCACCCCCGGCTTCCCCAGATCCTGGAATTGTGCTGAGGTCAGCAGTGGCAAAGGGAACAGCTTGTTAGAGACATTAGTTGGTCTCAAAATGCATGAAATCCCATGGGGTTTTCACCCAATATATTTATTTTAAAGGCATATGTGAGCAAATGAGTCTGAGATAATTGAAACATAAAATCAATGATAATTACTTTGTGCTTAAGAACGCTCCCCAGTAATTTTGCCTGTGTCTTCAGCAATATTCCAGGCAATGCTCACCCTGCTGCATCCTTTCTTCCTTCCTCGTTCCAATTTGCTTAACACGATCATTTATTTTCTGGTATTACTTGAGCTCTGTTTCCGCCTCTCCGCACACCCTCTTTCTTTAAAGCAGTTGGATTATTTATTTGCAGCCCAGCACCTTAACTTCTCGGTGGTCATGTACGACGACGGATCCTAGCCTATTCGGGCAGCTGTGCCGGTTTACACGACTTTGGTTCATTAGCTGCCTCCCATTCCAAATAATCCCAGTTTCATATGAACGGTTCAATGGGAGGTGGGTAACAGTGACGCCCTAGGGTCCAGTATAATGGCCTGTCATTAACCCTAAGGGGGATATGCTGCACTGGTTGTTGTGCACAGTCAGTATATCACTGTGGCTTTGGAGAGAGTGATACTGTTGCTGCATACGGTGCTTGTTAAATCCAGCCTGGAGAACTGAGTACAATCCCACATTCGTGCTGGAGAATGGGGCAATACAGGGGAAGCCAGCAATAAAGGCAATGACAGCCTAAAGAATCTAAAGGGTGAGGAAAGGCTAAAACAGGAAGGATCATTCTCATTGGAAAATTGCAGTGGTCTGTCCTGGTACCACCTCGCAGGGAGTAAAGTTACCAAGAGCTTTGGATTCGGGGGATCCCTGGGTAACAACCCCAGTGATACACCATGTGCCAACCCCCCACACCGGCCACTGGAGCTGCTTGGGCGTCCAGGGGGAACATCTGCACGGTTGAAGTGGTGTAAAAGCAAGCTTGGTTCTTCTCATATGCTTGGAGCTCAGGAAAGAATTCAGTCTTTAAGTGTCCCCTGAACTCCCTCGGTGTGGTCGCTCTCTGCTCCTAACACAGAGTTGTGCAGGACAGATACATGGCCTACAGACACAATGGATGGACCGTATTTTCTTCTTTAGAGGATGAACCAACAAAACCTAGGTGGCACTTGGATTCCAAATGTAGGTGATAAGTGTCTTAGAAACACCATGGGTATATAGCTAGATTAAATAGGTAGGCAGATATGTAGACAGATAAAGAACAGGATATTATTATATCTATCTGTGTAGATATAGATGGATAGAGTGAGTTAGCCTGCCACCATTAGTTTCAGAGTAATAGGGATTCGGGTCTCTGAAAAAGCTGGCTTATTAAATATCATGTCTGTTTTCCATATGATTTTCTGTATTCCTCTCTCAGCAGGAATGAATGAGGCTTTTATAAGGTAACGTAAGTGGCTCTGCCCTTTGGTTTCTACAGAGCATTTGAAGCAATAAGCTTCAGTCACTCACCGCCTTCACCTTTAGAACGACACTAAAGCCAACGTGGTAACATTAATTGAAACAGCTTTAATGAATATCACTTGGTTTAGAAGGTGTCACAGTTTCAGGAAAACTGCACCTGTATCCCCTGCTTCATGGTCTGTGCCAGGAGTGCCCAGTCAGGTCTCCTGCTGTCACCCGTCCTTGGGCAGGAACCCTTGTCACACTCCCTTCTGACTGGGATTTTTAAGGCTACACTTCCCTCTACCTTCCACTGTGATCTCCCCAGCTAACCAGTCTGCCTAAAGGCCAGCGCTTGTATATTGCTTTCTCTCTTCAAGAGCTAGAAGCATCACATTGTCAGCGGTTACCAGTGACCACACAGCTCTTCTAAGCAAGCACATTCATTCTTAAGGTAAAAGCATGACAGAAAAGATAGAAACAATAAAAGTTCCTGTTTACAGGCTAAAAGCTTTTGAGCGGTCACCCATCAATGTTATGGGGCTCTAATAGGCCAAAGTCTTTCCAACCCTTCCATGAGGGTTGGGGCCCTAGGACAGAAAGTCCTGTCCGTTTGCTGAAATAGAAAGAAGTCCTTGAGTGAGTTTAAACCCAGCCTTTTTAATACAAAAAGCCCTTTTCTTTGTCTGTTGGTCTCTGGATGGCCCAATTGAACCAGCCTCAAACCTCCCTGCCTCAGCAAGTGGTACCTCTGTGGAGGTATTGACAACCTAAATGATTCACCTTAATTACCTCCCCCACATACTGTTTTTGGTTCCTAGAGGAGCTGTGATAATCCTTCCTCCTGGAGTGGCATAAAATCACTGGTTCCAGTGATATGTAAACCACACTAAAGCTTAATTCAACATGATCCCAGAGGCATTGTATGCAGTTGCAATATCAGCCCCAGTTGGTTTTTCAGGTCAGTCAGAATTTGAACGACTCCATTGTGTCAGGGCATTGAGATGCAGGGTTTTCTGGTTTGTGTCCATCAAGGAAATGGATCCAAGCACTTCATGGTCTAAAGCTCCTCAAAGCTGAAGGAGTTTGGAGCTAAGGTTCTGGTCTGGTCCTCTTTTCGGTCAAAATTAGTTATGGGTGAGCCCTAGAAAACCTGAGAGGGTCTGAGTTTTTCGGAAAAGTTTTGGATTCTTTCCTGATCTCTCTAAACCTGCTCTGTCTGAGAACGAGACTGGAAAGCATATGAGACTGGCTCTCTCATGAGTTATCCAGTTGTCCCAAGTTCACTCCTTTTAGACACACAACACAGGGAACTGATGTTCTCATAAGATTTCAGCATTTCAACCTCTTGCCCTAAATGAAATGAGGAAGCAGGGACATGAGGTCTCAATTAGTTCCTGGGATACAGGAACCCACATCACCACAAACTCTGACGTACACGGAGTCCTTATTGGCAGACTCAGTGAGGACAAGAACAGAAACCCTGCAAACCCTCATAGTTCCCCCTACATCTAACTCATCCTATAGCAAAGACCATCTTTACATGAGATTAAATATGGGTGCAGGCACATATTTCAAAATTCCCTTTTCTCCAGAGCCTTAGTCCTAGTTTCTTTGTGGGAATTTGCTAGTCAATATGGATTTGTCTACACTGCAGTGTAAGACCAGGGTTCAAACTCAGGCTCAAACCTAACCCCCTTCTGTCTACACACAAATCATGCTAACCTGGGGCACAGACCCAGAGTCCCAGGGAGTGAAGGTTCTCATTCTGAGTCAAGCCAGGATCTAGGGTTCAAGCCCTATTGCTTTGCAATGTAAATGCAGCCTCTCTGGACTCATGCTCTGGTAGTCTACCAAAAGTATCCCACAATTCCACAGGCCAACTTCCTTTGTCCACTGGCCAAGCAGGTTTGGTGGATGGTTAATTCTTCCCACATGACACTACAAAGGTCTGGAGCGGCCACGTTTTGGGAGGCCCTACGACGTCTGGGTTATGGGTGGTTGGACTCAGGCCAACATAATGAAGTGTAGATGCTGGAGCCCCAGGTCGGGACCCAGGGTTCAGTAGTTCCTAACCTGGGGTTACAAATGAGTGTAGGTGTTCAAGCCCTAGGTTAACAAACCCAGGTTCTGCTAACTCAAGTTCTACTAATCCTGGCCTTACACTGCAATGTGGACAGACCCTGTATCACTGGTCACAGCTTCCCAAAAGTTGGAAAAAAATCGCATGATTTCATCCTGAAACAGATGAAGTCAAGAGGCCTGCTGCATGAGGGGAATCCACTCAGAGATACCTGTATGGTAACTCTACATCTGCCACAGCAGGAGATATGGCTCTAAATTCCTGTCAGACTCAGTGGACATGGTCTCTCCAGACCACACGGCAGGGACACTGGCAGGAAGTTTTTACTGCTGCTGCTTGTGCCATCCCTTTTGTGTGGCTTACTCTCAGGGGTGGCCAGTCCAGCACCATTCCCTGGCACTGGAGGCCCCGATTCAGCAAGGCACCGGAGCACGTGCCTAGCTTGACTTCACTGGGACTGACTCACGTGATTACATTTAGGCAGGTGTGTAAGTGCCTTGATGAATCGCGGCCTACATACCCATACACAGAAAAAGGCAAGGAGATGGGACATACACACACACAATCAACCCAATGTCTTCCTGCTCTGAAAGGGTTTGCCACTGCTGAATCATTTCCCCATCTGTCCCTAATACAAACTTGGGATGTGATTCACAGCAGCAATGCCACTCTGCCACCGCATCATTCACTGCACTGTATCCACTCAGAAAACTGTCACTTCGGTGCCATAAATCTTTCTAGTGAAGAGATAATGCCCAGGTTTTTTCCCTTTTCAGCCAGTCAGGTCACTGAGAGCCACCCTATTTATAATCAATATTTCATCTGCCATCCTTTTGTTTACTGACCTTGAAACTATTTCACATTAATTCATCGGGCTGGCGTGTCCTTTGTTACCTTGACATTGACTTACTGTTAATAGGGTAAATGTGTTGTAAGTATTTTTAAAGATTCCGCCCCCTTTCATACATTCCTGGGTAATAATTTTATTACAGGGCTCCCTCTTTCATCTGCGTTATCTGTTTTCCATGGACAGAGGCCCTTCATCAAACCAGATAATTCTATTTGGTGAAAGACGCTTCTGTGCAAAACCTGATGCCTAATTTATGAGATAAGTCGGACTGACAACAAAATGACCTTCTCCCTCTATCTGGTTATTAAATTGTTTGTGATCTAATAAAATGCTGGTAATACACTCTGTTGCAGCGGGGTTTTAATTTCCTACCTGACATTTAGATTAAA
Organism: Dermatemys mawii; assembly: GCA_007922305.1. Lineage (NCBI taxonomy): Eukaryota > Metazoa > Chordata > Testudines > Dermatemydidae > Dermatemys > Dermatemys mawii. The sequence continues at coordinate 4,093,298 of ML677507.1, forward strand.
AAGAGTATGGATTCAGGGAACGAATTTGTCACAGTCTGAAACAGACTCACGCCTGAAAACTTTGCTCTGCCACCCCCCTGAGCACCTAGGAGGGGATACTGTTCCACAGTCCATGCATTTCACTTTGAGAAAGTAACAGCTCATGGCACAGAGAGTCAACAAGGCAAGATATCCTTCCCTTCCCCTCCCAGGAGTGTGTTATTTTGATCTGCCAATGCTGGACATGTAATAACAGAAAGGATGATATATGGCCACCCATCAGAGCTGCCTTTATCGCTACGCTGATGGCAGCGTTGATGCTACACTAAGAATAAGCAACGATAGAAGAGCAGACTCCCTTTCTTTGCGGAGAGTGATTCACTCAACTCTGCTAAGCTCTCGTAGCCCCAGCATCGTGCTAGCGTGGAGCGGGGAGGCTTTTATCTTTCAGAAGCGTCATCAGATCAAGTTCTTCCCACCTGGATTCCTTGTATATTTATTTACGCTTCTCTGGAGATGCCATCACTGCAATATCTGGCCACATGGAAATTAACTAAAATTAAGACTTCATGACAGCCCTTGTCAGTGTAGCATTGTTAATTACATTGGAATATGGCCAGGATATTATACTAATACATTCTGCCTCGCTAAATCTCCGATCGTTTTCAAGGGGATATGGTATTCCACACCTCCTCTTCTGAGCTGGTGTGCCATGCTTGCTGTGCACTAACAGCTACCCTGAGCTACTCCAGAGATGGCTAAAATTATTCTTAGCCGTCTTTTTCTGCAATTCCAGACTAACACGGCTACCCCTCTGATTCTTAAAATTATTCTTGGATATACAGCCCGGGAGCCAATAGTAATTATGCCACTCACTTAAATGGGAGTAGGATCGGGCCCCGAATTTGTAGAAAGATGGGGAAAGAAAGGACCTAAATAAACATAACGGCCAAAACAGAGTCACTGCTATGTATTTTCTTACCTTACGCTGCCAAGATTCATGGAGTCAAACTGTCCTCACAAATTTTAAGCCAATCTGTTGATTCATATTTTATTTTGTAGTTTAATGTAGGCCAGGCTCAACATTTCTATCTTCTCTACCTGGGAAAGATATATTGTTATTTAGGTTGCAAACCTTTTTCATTAAGGCTGAGAGTTTGTGGTCCCTTTCAGAAACTTCCTCCCAGCTCCTGAAAGGAAATGTATGGTTGAGTTGCTACAGTGGCATAGTGATGTTTCTTGCCAATCTGTGTGCAGTGCCCGGCCAGATATCTGTTTGCTGGATCTTACAGAGAATGGACTGCTCACTTCAAAGATGTCCAAATAATTCAGCAGTTTGACAGTCTAGGACACATACTATGAACACATGAGCTTCTGGGAGATGAAAGATGAGTGGAGGTGTGTGAGATAGAGCTAAGCGTTTGGATTAGAAACTAAAATTTAAAATCAGATGATAAATGATTTATGTTTCCACAGACTGGACTGGTAACAAGACAAAAAGAGCCACGGGATCCCATTTATTTCACGTTCAGTAGTAGGAACTTTCAGCTACACTAGCTTGGTGCATTGATCTCATAAGTTCAGCAGCATTGGCTGGTGCCATCGCTAGGTGGGAGACCTCAAAGGATCAGCTGCCGAGAGAAGCGGCTATGGCGATTCAGTAGACAGAACACTTCAGTCTGCTGTTGACAGATGTTCAGCTGCGTGTGTGTTTCCCTGTGTGCTGTCCCATCTGTGCACAGACAGTTGGCACAGCAGACCTTGAGCAAACCGCTCAATGACCACAAGATCTGTTAAGGTACAAAGGCACCCAAGCCAGGTTTATTGTCAACAAAGCACAGTATTAGTATCCTGACGATTCTACCGTCCACTAATACATCTATGCTCATAACAATGGACCAGCTCAGTGAACGGCGGGACTTTCCGTTTCTCCCTCAACCGAAGACGCTTCCTCTGAGATACATCTTTATACCCCAATGCAAACAAGTTACATATTGCCCCACTAAACTATCTAGGTGCCACCCTCAGACATATCCAGGGGCCACCCATTACCTTGTACACATTGGTTTGATCAAACATCTCTATCCATCAAGCTGTCATCCTGACCTTATCTTTAAAATAAATGTCCCATTATCTTTGGGGAATGTGTTTGGTATCGAGGTGTTCTGATAACACCTTGCTGGAATATGTTTATGTAAATATTCTTGTGCCTAGACTACTTATGAATGAGTGTTTCTGCAATATCAGCCCTGTGCTTGCCAAATTCTATGAGTAGGGCCTGCCTCTTGCTCAGCCTGATTTTGCTTTATATCAGCAAGGTTTTGACTGCTACTTTAGCCCAGGCCTCAGGCTTCATACCAGGCCTCTCATACAAGGGCATATGTCTCAGACTCTCTTCGTACTACATGCTCCATCAAGGTGTGGTCTTTGTGATCAGACATGAGTCTTAGCCCCTCTACCACTTGCAGTCATAAAGATCTCATGACCTGTTTGTAAGTTGAGGGGCATTGGTCATTATGTTCTCTCCAACTTCCTTAATGACAGTCTCCCACCTAAATGGTGGGTACGGTGCGAAATCTGTTTACACTGAAGATATGAGTTAAATGCTTATTGTGTTCAGCAATCAGTTGTTTGTGAAATGAGGAAAATAGGCATTCCATAATGGAACTGAATGGCTTAGGGGACTTGTAATAAGGTCTAGAGTTATGCACCTGAAAGTCAAAGATCCCAAAATGTTACTCTGTGTACTGTTGCCCCTTTGGCTTGAGCATCTGGCCAATATTCAAGGCTTTTCAGGATGGTTGCCATTAGGAGGAGAGTGTGATTCTACTGGCTGGGTGCATTCTGGATACAATCTTGCTTATTTTCAAAGTCCCATTTCTCTGAATGAAGTGGAAACAAACAGCAGGCAGCTTCCTTGCTCAGAAATCCCCCAGCTTGCTTTTTCAGAAAGCTCTGTGCACAATGAGCTCAATCTCTCTGCTTCCTCTCAGGGTCCCACTCACAGAACTACTTCTCCAGGCTTTCAACCTCCAGTACAGAACTTTCAAACCCAAACTCCTACCCTTCAGCATTTTCAATCAGGGAAGCCCCTGAGAATCTACCCGTGTTAATTCTGCTCAGGCCTACCATGAAGCCTGGTGCCTTGGGCAGTGGCCTCCATTGTTTCCAGGTATCTCACCACCCAAAAGGTCTTAATTGCTGCTTCCGTTTAGTCTGAAGGAATGCTTAGCATACCCATTTGACTTTTGGATTAAAGCCTCACTTGATGGCAACCATTAGCATCTTCCAGCATAGCGACAAACTACCAACCAGCCTTCTTATGTGAAATGAGCTGGTGGATTCTCTAGTCTAGTCTCTAACATGACCTGCCAAAGGGATACTAGAAACAACCCTGTGCCAGATTCTCAGCTGGCAATAATCCACCTACCTCCATTTTGGCCAACACAATTTTAAGAAATTTCATTTTTGACAAGCTAACATTAGCACAGGCTTTATGGTCCCAAGCCTGCTTTTGCCCCAAAAGGGGTGGAGACTTATTCTTTCAAAATGAGAGCTGGGATGGCCTAAACACTATAGCTCCATCCATGGTTTCTAAAAGGAAGGTGGCAACTGGTCTCATGGATTTGGAAGGACAGAGATGTCTCCATACCACACATTAACTCAAAAGTGGGATTGAGTTAGTTACATCCATTGTCGATTTTTTGTATGCTTCTTTCAGCCACTACTGGCAAGTCACTGAGGAAAATGATAGAACAGATCTTTGCCCCATTAATGAACAAGAGCTAGTCCTACAGCTAAATAAAAATCTTGGAGGTTCTTCTCATGCATTAATGCTGTGAGTATTCCAAATCATGCGACTTTTAATACTGTATTCTGGGACGGCTGCTCACGTAACCTGGCCATTTACTATTCAGAGGATCTCAACCCTAATTCTTGGAAAAACTCTTTTTTTTCCACAAATCAGTTACAACAACATAGTCACAGTATTGTACTGCAGGGACAATTCCTTATGGGAAAAATCAGAGTCCTGGGAAGGCTTCTTTGGTAAAGCTCCCTGCTAAAGGCAAGAGAGAAACCTCTCAAGACAGAAACTCACCCAGGGTGTTGTAAGAAGACTGTGGCTGTGATGGGAGTTGTGTATGTTTTGTGTGTCCTCATCCATAGGCAGTGACCTGCTTTGCCATAGTAAAGAGTTATACCCATCAGATCCTCTCTCCAAAACTCATCTACTCACCCAGAGAAGCAGCACACTTTGCTTATGCATATTTGAACCCTTAACCCATTCATGTCTACCCAGAACTAACTAATAAGTGAACACATCAATTAGTACTTGCTGTTACTTCTATGTCAGGCAAGCTCCATCACCCAGTAGGAACTCTATGCTAATTTATGCACTGGAGGTGAAGTAACCTATATATCCTATGTAGTGCTTGGAGTGTGCAATATCAGAAAGCTTCTCCTTATTTCAGTAAAAGCAAAAAAAGTCAACCCTATGTAACTCATAGTCAGAAATACTTTAACTAGCCATCAGCACAGGGGAATCCAAATTTTCCCATAGGAGTAATATTTAATAACTAATATCATAAGTGTTTTGTACTGTACCATTGTCCATCTGATGCAAGCAGAGCACTTTCTCTGAGAACACTGTACCCTGTCTTTAAATACACACTGGCAGCAAAGAAGCTTTCTCCCAGCCTCTGGCATTCATCACCTTATAGGAGCGAAGTAGGTGCCTATTTAGGTGAGTAAGGAGATAGAGGAGGAAGAAGTGGGAGAACAAAAGCTTTAATGGCTAGATAAACTCCATAATGTTTTTTAATATTTGTGGAAGCAGATTGAAATGCAACCTACAACTTCTCTAAGTTTTCTTCTCCTCTCTAGAACCCCTATAACCTGCAGTGCTAGATCTGAGAGTCATGCTTCTCAGTAGAAAGAAGCCTTCTAGCACATGACCTAGTAAAGACCCAGAAGCTAAAGAATCTGAGTGAGTAGCTAGCTCCAGTTTTATAAGGTATCTTTTTGGGTCTAATTGGGGTGGGTACCCAGGATTGTTTAATTCAGCTGTGAGCTGTTTGGACTCCACTTGCAATTATGAAAGCCTTCCTTGGAGAGCTCAGGGAGTCAGGGGAACCAGTGGGGCTCTGTCTTGGTATTTGCCTTTGCAGGGTTTGACAGGAGAGGAATATTCTTTTGGCTAGAGGCCTTTCTCCCTTTCCTTCAGTTTCTAGAGCTTGTTTCTGGTGAAGTAGTCTATGAGTTTAGTAACTGCATTCTGCTTGCGTGTGACCTGTGGCTTGCTTTCATAAGCAATTTGGCACAGATTAGCCATAGCTGTGGGAGTACCTGATATATGCCCTACCATTTAATTACCACTTGAGCTCCTCCTATAAGATGGGCTTTCAGGGCTTCCTTGGTTAGATTTTACTTACTTTGAAATAAAGAACTTTGTTTTCAAAATGAATTGATAGAAAATGTTTTCTTTACACAATACATCAAAAGGGTCAGATTCTGATCTCTGATATACCAGTGTAAATGCAAAGTGGTTCCACTGATGGCAAGAGAGATGCACTGGATAGAGATGAAATCTGAATTCATGGATGGGTGGTCTTTTATGAGAGTAAATTGAAAGGGGCCTAACTTCTTTTCAAAGACTGCCATGTTTACCAGGGGGAATGACACACTCCTCTCTCCCAAGCCCAGCCACCAGCTTCTACCGTCGTATCCCCCATCTCGCTGAGGATAGCCGAATGCTGTGCTCTCCTTCCTTAAAGAAACTGAGGAGGAGTGTATTACAGACACTGCAGGGTTTTATGCATTAGTGGTGTTTGGTCACATGTTGCATCATGGCAAGCATCAGCACGGCAAACCTGCACCTGGGCTTTGAACAGGATGAAATAGATACATGCCAGAACTCCCTCGGCTACTTGGTGTTATTATGCTGAGCAGCGAATCTGGTGTATTTAACTTTCCTTTCTCCAGCACCAGTAACGGTTTGCTCTCTAAAGGCATCTGAAGGCCAGTGTGTAAGACAGTTGAAACACATACAGTGCCCATGTAATTCACAAACCATCTTTGCTAGCTGTCCAGCACCCTTCACATAACACTCAGGTTGTGTTGTTTGTGGCCAGGTTGTTTGTAAATTGCTCATATAAAATAAAGTCAGGGTTCAGGGAGGTTTCCCTGACTTTATGCTGTGTGTCTGAGGAGACACACTGCATTCATAAAAAGGAGGGTTTGTAGTCAAAACAGGAGACGGGGAGTTAGGACTCTTACATTCTTTTGCCATGTCTGCCATTGACTCATGATCTGACCCTGAGTGAGCCTTTGTGGGACAGTTTTTCTTTGCCTCATAAAGAATTCATGTTTGCAAAGCTATTTGGGAGCTTTAGATGTGAGATGCTCTATAAGCAAAAAAACTTGATTATGTATTAGTAATAACATTTCAAATGTTAGTGAGTGTTTTCTTTCCTGTGCTGCGTTTTGTTTAACCAGGTTTGTGGGATCTTGTCCACCGCTCCCCGTGACTTGTTTCCTTTGCATTTTTCCAGGGAAGATTACCACAAACCCATTCCCCATATTGGTGAGTTGGTCATGTGATCTGAACTCCCTTTGTTCTTCCTATTCCCATAATTCATATCATTGTGTCCATTACCCATGTCTCTGGACTCAGAGTGTGCGGTGATCATGTCTAACAATGACATTTAGGGAAGCCCTAGTGCAGCATCTTTCAACAGAAGACCTCAGAGCACTTTCAGATGAATGTTACTTTTAGAATTAGTCAGGATTTTTTTGACTAAATATTTTTTCATTAGAAAATTTAAATTAATCGAAATGGAAACTGGGGAGGGGGATTTGAAGAATTCCTCAACTGCAACAAATTTTTGAATTTCTTTTTTAAAATTGTCAGTCTCATTTTGACATTTTTGAAATGAAAAAAAAATCTGGTTTTCTGGTTTGAAACTATGTTTTGTTTCAAAATTTAAGCTAACGATATTTAATTTTTTGTTTTAATAGTCAAAATTGAAACACGAGAGACAAAGTGAGGTAATATATTTCATTGGACCAACTTCTGCTGGTCAGAGAGACAAACTTTAGATCCACACAGAGCTCTTTTTCAGGTCCAAGAAAGGTCCGCCCAGCCTCATAGCTAAATGCAAGGTGGAACTGATTGTTTAGCATAAGTAGTTAACACTACATTGTAAGGGTCCATTCCAAGTAGGGTGGCCCCTCTAGTGTGTTACAGGTTGCTGCAATAAGCCATAAATCCAGTGTCTCTGTTCAATCCATGAATTTTAGTGTCCAGCAGAGTAATTAATTTAAGATCACAGGCTCATTTTTTGAAAGTGCTGTATAGGTTTCTTTTGAGGATGAGGACTGAGGTCAGCTATATAGTGATCACTTTGTGATAGGTGTTCACCCACAGGTGACAAGGTGTTTTTCTCTTTTATCATTTTCCTGTGTAAGTTTACTTGAGAGCATAGTGCTTTTCTGGTTTCACCCACATAGTTGTTGTTGTGGCATTTAATGCACTGGCTGAGGTACACCACATGTACTAGGCATGTGTAGGGTCATTGATCTGAAAAGGTGTGTTGTGGGAGGTGTTGATTATTGCAGCAGTGGAGAGATGTCTGCAGGTTTTGCATCTGTTCTTCTGTCAGAACATACCAAGTGCCTCTTTGAATTGGTATGTTCTGGTCTGTTGGGCTACAATAACACTGAATACAAAAATGAAATATTTTGCAATTATTGACATGTTTCAATTGACCCAAACCAAAATATTTTTGCTTTGCAAAAGTTTGGGAAGGGAAAATGTTGAGAAATCTTGAAAATTTTCACAGGACAGGAAAACCACCTCACACCTAGCGCTAGTCATTTCCCCCATGTTACAGATAGGGAAACTGAGGCACATACTAGTTATGCAATTTTCCCAAGGGCATGAAGAAAATCCATGGCAAACTAAGGAATAGAATCCTTGCCTCCTGACTCCTACCCCACCACTCGCCTCTGACTCTAAATGCATGTATAGGTATGTTACACGCACATTCTGGATGTCCTTAAACTGGCAATAGCTGGGGATAGATGAGTGAAAGGGTAATACCTGCCGGTAGAAAGGGAAACGACAGCTGATGAACGAAGAAGTGCTGATTAATTCCTTCAAGGCTGCTTGATGCCTTTAATTTTGTCTTTTGGCAGGGCTATTAATCTCAGAGAGGCAGTAGGATACGTGGCCCAGTGTGGTGGAGAACCCTGGAGCCTTCCAGGTGCTGATTTGCTGGCTGCACGTTATGATTTAGCCTATAGACAATTTAGTTTCTTTAATTCAAAAGTGAGTGTGCTGCTGCTTAGAAGGTCAAGGATTGACAGTCGGCAGCCCTCCTGTTTACCCACAAAACAGGTATAATGTGGTATATGGCTGGTAGCAGCAACAGTGCACTGCCCACTCCCCGCTCAATGATCCTCTCTACTCATCTGGAGGGATCAACTCTATGGCAGTTAGAGTTGTTCTAATTCAGTTTCCATGGCCTCTTCAGTTGGCTGGGCTGCCAACAGAGATGTCAGTCACAATTATTAATTATGGCTACTAATAATTGTGATAATTTATTTACTAATGACCATAGAGGAGCTTGGTACATTACAAAACCAGGGCCCCATCTTTCCCCAGCCAAACATCTTTCATATTCATTGTTTTACACCCAGTTCAGTGAAGTGATTGGACAAGGAAGTGGAGTATCTGGCTCTTGGGCCCTGCCTTGGAGCTTACAATTTATTGGCTCAACCCTGTGTTGCCTGGTCTATGGATTGTGTATTAATCCACAGTTTCTTTGGTTTTCTTCTAGGCCATGTATGGAGAGAGGATGAAAACCTTTAGAGTGATCTATAAGATCAGAGCATAGGGACCCCTCTCAGGTGCAATCCTAAGGCTTCCGGCAAGTGGCCAGTATGGCTTGTTGTTTAGATGCCATTTTGGGAAATATATTTAGTTGCTCCCTAGCGGGGTTAAACTAGGAAGAACTGTCAGGCCACGTTGGCTATAGCATTGTCACAAGTCCATGGCTAGCTCGGACCTTCCCAGTTGTTGCTGTGCTGTACACCATGGCCTCTCAGAACTTCAAGGCAGCTGCAGGGACAGAACTTAGATTCTCATGCTCCAAAAACACAGGCCACTTCCACTTGGAAGAAAATCCTTTAGATGTCACCATCAAGGTGCCCATGAGCCCAGCTGGACCGTTCAGATTCTACCCAGCACACACTATTGATGCACATACACATTTAGCCCCTTCAGTAGACTAGTGTCTTCAAATAGAACTTAACTACCTCGGGCTCGTTGTTAGCAGCACAATTCCACAGCTGGACAGAAGGTCCCTTGGAGCAGCTGAGCAGTTATTCGGCTTAAGGTTGCAGACTAAACCTAGCACCAACATCGAAGCTGCTGATAAGTGCAAGCTTGAAAGTTGACCATTGGGTTTGAGCCATTGGACAGCCAAGATGATAAAATTGAAAACACAGTTATCTGTCCCTCATCTGCCATGCATCCAGCTCTAGTCAGCTGTTATGTGGGACAGTATGGAGTTAGACTCATTGAACTTAATTATATGGCAACATATGATGTTTGAACATGATTTTGAATTTTTGAGTTAGATGATGATGATGATGATCAGTGTTGCCATAACGCCTCTGAACCCCCATCATGGACCAGGAGTCGGGACTCCATTGTGCTAGGTGCAATACAAACCCTGAACACAAAGACAGTCCGTGCCCCGAAGAGCTTCCGATCCAAGCTTAAGGCACAATGACACAATATTGCTAAGATTTAGTGGCTAAGTGTAAGCCAGGACAAATTCGTTCACTATCATGTCAGCTAGCCAGGATTAAATCAATGCTGAACATAACTGGTCCTGCTCTCCACTAACTAATGAGCTGTGGTCAGTATCATGCCATCTACCTCCATCATCCACAACACAATAAAATATTCCTCTCTGCTAGGGCCTGAAAAGAGCCCTCTTCCCTGTAGCATCTAAACACCTGAGAATCTTTAATGGATTTTCCCTCCTCCTGTAAACTAGGGAATTCCTGTCCTCTTTTCACAGATGTGGCATTAAGGGACACTGTAGTACAAGTGATTTCCCAAGGTCGCACAGAAAATCTATGGCAGACCCAGTAATTGAACCCCTTGTCTCAACTACAGTCTGGGAGCCTTTCTAGTAGACCATCTTCCTATAATGCCAACATAGGCAAGCCCCTTCCTATATGGTTTAATTGCCCCAGCAATGACAATAGACTAGCTGGCGAGTAAAGGGACTTGATGACTAGCTCAAGTTGTGCTGTGGAGAGGTACCAGACTGAGCCATTGCTCACTCTCCTCCTGACTTTTGAGTTTGTGGAATCACAATCATTTCTGGAGCAAACAATGATGGTGTCACAAACAACATATTATGGGTCAGATTGAGGCTGCAGCGTACCCTGGGAAGCAGTGGTGGAGAGAAGAGGACACAAGGACCTATCCCTCCCTCCCGGCCCACTTTCTTGGGGATCAGCCAAAATCCTGAAGCCTGCAATGTTTGTGCTTATAAAGAAGAAGCATTGCCTCAGTAGTTAGGTTGGTAGCCTGGGCTTTAGGAGACCTCAATTCAGCTCCCAGTTTGGCCATAGACTGCCTGTATGACCATGGGCAAGTCACTTACTCTTTCTGTGCCTCAGTATCCCATCTGTAAAATGAGGATACTAGCATTATCCTGCCTCACAAAGGGGTGGTGAAGATAAATGTATTAAAAAATTATGACGCATCAGATACTAGAGTAATGGGGGGCATATATATACCAGAGATACACTGTACTTTTGTGCCATTCTTGGTGCTAAGTAAAATTCCCAAATGGGTGGTGATAGCCTGGCCGAGTCCCTGAAATGTTTCACACCCTGATCCTGGATGGAGCCTCAAGGTGCTGCTGTAATAAAAAGAACAGATAAATAGTCATAATTCCCAGAATCATATTTCAGCTCTTCCCCTGCTGGTCCTGGATGGCACCCAGCGATCCATGAAAATGAAAGACAATTACAAAGAAAACTTAATCAAACTTTAGCAAGTCTTCCAGCAGATTCTCTTAAAGCACGGGGGGGAAAAACTCAGACCTGCTGTTTTTTAATGCATAGCAGATCAGCCCTTCTTAGTCTATAGGTAAGCTAAAGCCTGCTGGAAAAGATCTATTTTTTAAAAACACAGCCTCTATTTTTTGCAGGTGCAAATGTTAATACTTACACATCTACCCTGGCTGATTGTGCTTAGAACCCAGACTAGCAAATCATGTGGCACGTCCCCCACTAACGACTGGCCCACTGCAGGATAACAGTGTACCAGGGCAGGAAGTGGATTTCTCCTTTAGCACCGCTGGTTGCAGTCTGCACTTAAGACCTGAAGTTCCCAGATTCAGAGCCTGAATCTGATCTGAAGTGGGGGTTATTACATGCATATGAGTAATTGCAGGTGAGAAGTATTGCCTGTAAAACTGGCAGTCGTGGCGGGTTACTTGTTGAAACTAGGCTCACAAACTTAAAATAGCATGAAACTAATTTTAGTTATCATTTTAAAAATGAATAAATGCAAATGACTTTCACCTCCTGGCTGAAGTTTCAATGCAAGTTGCTGAGACGAGACAACATGCAGGCAATCTCCGTTAAGGGGATGGGGGAACCTCACATATGAGACATTACAGTATATTAAAAACCCTGAAGGAAATATTTGCAATATCCTGTGGAGAATATCAGATGGCAAGATCAGTGTGTGAGATCCAACCTGCTAAACCACCTCCTATAGGCTGGCATTGCATTTTCTCACAGATAACTCTCATTTATATCCCAGGGCTAGAGAACAAATGAAAGGTGTGCAGTGAGCGAGAGCATACTAGGGAGCGTTTGCTGCTTTGATCTCCTAATGAAAGCTATTACCATTTCAAAACCACCCACCCACCCCCAAAAGGGAAGACGGAACAATGCCATGTACTGGTGGGGGGGATTATTGGTTGTTGTTTTGTTCCTTTGGTTGGTTGGTTTTTTTGACAGTGACAGGTTTTAAGTCAAGTTCGGTAAGAATTTAAAAGAGAGAGGTCCACACCCTGTGCTGTGCCCTTCAGGAGGCAGAGGATAGCCAGGGACAAAGGGGAAGGAAAGGTGCCCCTCTTTGTTCCAGGGGTTATCTGGGCTGGTCTAATTCATGGTAACCTCATACACAATGTATGAGCTTATCTGCAACCCAAGAATAGGTCCTAATGGAATCATAGAACATGCAGGACTGGAATGGACCTCCTTAGGTCATCTAGTTCAGTCCCCTGCACTCAAGGCAGGACTATGTAATAACAAACCACTCCTGACGGGTGTTTGTCTTCTTGAAAACTGCCAATGTCAGAGATTCCGCAACCTCCTAGGCAATTTGTTCCAGTGCTTAACCACCCTGACAGTTAGGAAGTTTTTCTTAATGTCCAACCTAAACCTCTCTTGCTTCAATTTAAGCCCATTGTTTCTTGTGCTGTCCTCAGAAGTTAACAAGGACAATTTTTCATCCTTCCACTTTAAAAACCATTTATGTACGTAAAGATTGTTATCAGTCTTCTCTTCTCCAGACTAAACAAACCCCAGTTTTTCAATCTTCCCTCCTCACACTAGAAGAGGTGGAGGTACAACAAAGAGAGGTAACATTTGTGACATTATACCCCATATTCTTCATAGAAATATTGTTATGATATGGGTATGACATAAGTATGATATGTTTTATGCAAGATGGATCATGTGAAATATCATTGGAAAGGTTATGATTTACTGAATATAATTATCCAGTTTGTATGCATGTAACATTTCTGTATCTGAAGTTAGGAATATTGACTATGTAACCATCACAACTGTGTGTACACTTGGGGAACGCCCACCAGACAGTATGCAATTAGCCTGGATGGTCCATTAGGAAGAACAGTAGGACTTTGAAGATATTAATCTCCCTCCTTCCTGAGAAGTTTCCTGGGATTTGGCTTTAACACTGTCAGGTCTGGTGATCATGTCACCTGGTACTGGACATCATTTTGGACTTCTGGTATTTTTCCACTGGAAGGGAACGCGGGTCAAGCTAGGAAACAAAGGATTCCCACCATATGTAAATCCTATTTAAGACTGGAGTGAGTGAGCTAATCTTTGCTCTTCTCCACTGCCTCCCCTCCCAGGAAGTAAGCCTGCTGAAAACACCTGAAGAAACAAAGGAACTAAGCTGGGTGGGGGTGGAGGCTGAGCCTAGGCAAAAAAGGTCAGCCTGGGAAGGGTATATCTGAAGATTTAAGCTGTAAGCAGTGCAGTTTACCTTCAAGGAACTCTGCAACCTCCATAAAACTACATTTAGAGTGAGAAATTACTATCTGTAGCCAATTTCTTGAATGTATTAAGGAACCCTCGTTTGCATGTTTTGTTTTATTTGCACAGTAATCTGCTTTGTTCTGTTTGCTACCCCTTATAATCACTTAAAGTTTACTTTTTATAGTTAATAAACTTGTTTTTTGTTTATACTAAAACCAAGTTTGTGCGATTCATAACTGGATGGGGGGGCAGAAAGCTGTGAATCCTGTGCTTGCAATGCTTATGACAATAGTGCAGAGCTGTGCAGGCTCCATGTTTCTGTCAGAGATGGTGGACAGTGGGGATGGCCATGTGGATTCATGGGATTTATACTAATGGCTCAAAAATTACATGATCTAGATGATAGTATGGGATGGAAATGGTTGGATGGTACATGATGGGAAGTCGACCACTTGTTCACAATCATCCTGTGTCACCCATTTCTGCCCCACCATGCATTGCGAGAACTTCCCAAAAGTACACTGGACAGTAGAGGGTTAGATACTGGGATACTTACCCATGGTGCACTACACTGTGCATCAACACAAGCACTCCTCATGAGTACATGCAGTGAAGATGCAAGGAGCCAAGTATACACATGCACAAATGCTATATTAACTGCAGCTGCTTTATGCCGACTTAACTTGTGCCAAGAAAAGGTTCTAGTGTAGACATGGCCTTGCTTTGTGGTTAAAATGCTGTAGGAGGGTCTCAAAGTCTCAAGACTTAGTTGTTATTAGGGCTGGCCAGAAAATAAGAATTCCATTTCATGAAAAATGTCAACGTTTTGGAATTTGTTTTTGTTCCACATCAGACCAAACCCAAGACCTTTCAACAATTTTCATGAAAAAAAGAGAAAAAAACCAAGCACCACTTCAGAACAGCCAATAGCTGGGACACTTATTTGTGATGCAGGCAGACGCAGGGTTAAGCCTCTGCTCTGGATGACCCATATACCAGGTGGGTGCCCTAGCCACCGGACTAGAGAGTCAATCTCTCCTATTGGAGCTGTTCTACTTTATCTATATAATTAAATATTCATTAAGCTAAAGAGAGAGTCACTGACTCTATAGAACTGTGTTTATAGCACTCAACTGGGATGTAAAAGACAGGTTCAAGTTACTGCTCTCAATCAGACAGAGGAACCTGGGTCATCTACATCCCTGATGAATGCTATAAACTCTGGGCTATTGGATATTCTAGGTGTTCATTCTTTTTCCATAAATTGCATCCTGATGAAAGTTTTGTCCAAACCCATTCGTTTCCACAAAAAGGTTTCACTTCAACAACTTGGCAAGGTTCCATCATTAAAATTCCCAACTAGCTCAGATTTTCATTTCACCAAGATGGACCCAGCAATCAGTTAAATGGTGCATATCAGTCACTCTTTCAGATTCCAGCATGGCCAGTGTTAAAGCACTCCCACCAGGCGACTAGCGAGTACTTCCCTCTGAGAAGCAATGTTACCTAGCTTTCTCTGCAAACCCAGAGACAAACAGCTTTGATGGTGGGAAATTCCTCCTATTCACTAGACTGCGAATGGGCAGGAAATCCAGAGCCTCCACCCCCTGCGGCGAGACGCTCCGCAGATGTTTTGAGAATTTAGCCAACAGATCAAAATTATAATGACTTCCCCTCGTTGCAGAAACAAAGGCACAATTAAGGAACGGGAAACATCCAAATTATTTGCTACTGATGAAAGGATGAAAATTGGACTCATGTTTCCCAACTTTGAATATGGGAAAATGATGCCGATTTCCCTTCTCTGGGCAGAAAAATTATGCTGCTCTCATTAGGCCTCTCATTCTTTCCATTGTTCCCCTGAAAGGCTGCAAATTGTCTATTTTCATCAGTTACTGAAACTATCCAAGGCTATGCAATTACACTCATGCTTCTCTATTGAATGAGGTGGCAGAGGGTTCCTGGGTTGTTTACTTATGGCATGGCTAAGCTAGCGTCACTTTTCTGGGCTGGTCAATGATGGTGTTAAACCATCTTCAGTATCTATATAGTAAATTACATACATATCACACATGCACGATCAATATATTATATAGGGTAAAGGCTGATACTGAAGGAGACGGAATGAAATATTTCTTCTGAGTTCTCGCATGGAGCAATCAGTTAGGTGCCTCCCCCTAAATTTTCAGCAGTTGACCTGTGATAAAGGCAGGAGAATGGAATTATTGTACCATGGCTCTGACTATGTATAATTCTCAGCACAACAAATGTTTCAGAATCTGTATCAGTATTATTATAGGCAAGGCTGGTGACACCATATTATTAAGGTTGCCTAAGAACTCACATACATACCCATTCCTTATAACTTTGCCAAACTCTAGCCATTTGGGCTGAAATGTCGCATTCTGGGTGTCTGCCTCAGCCTGATTTTTTTTTGGAAAAATTTCAACCAAAATGTTTCAACTGTTTCCAAGAATGAGGCTAGGAAACCAATGTTGTTTTGCTCACGTCCAAGAATTCTGGTGACCTTTTCTTTTAGAAGCTCTAGGACTCCTATGATCTGGAGCAGGCACTTAAAATGTGGCAAGAGGGTGGCCTTTGCATCAGGCATATACCTTCTGCCATCGCTGGAAAAATTTGCCCATGCAATTTAGCCATGCAATAAGCCTTTTAAAAATTGCAATTTGCACAAATTCAGTAGTTCCAATTTGCACAAATTAGTAGCTTTTTGCTAGTGTGTCACAGCTTAATTAGCCAAAAATTCTGTCTGTACTGAGCATGCAGCAGTCTGGTACTAGAGGGGGCTGAGCAGGACTTTTCCTGCAATTTCATTTCCCACTGAAGGAACTGGAATTTGCTTGAACTGAATGCAGAGGGAACAAGAGTTGGTCTTGGTGGGGAGAAGTGACAGATGTATATTGGTACAGGGTGCTGGAGGGAGAAGAGGGAAACTGGGAGCTGGGGGGAATCTGGAATGGCTAGAAAATAAGACTGGGACTAGGAGCCAGGAATGGAACAATGTTGGGGGGTGGACTGGGAGCGGAGTTCAGAGCAGAGCCTGAGATCAGAGCAGGAGACAAAGACTAGCTGGATAAAGAGATTGGGAGTAGAAACCAGTGAGGTGGACGGTAAGAGGTGACGAGAGGGGAGACAGACCTGGCAAAGAGCCAGGGTACAGTGGGTGTGTCCTGTGGGGTCTTTTAACAATTTTAGGTGTCATTATTATAAATTTGTGTAAGTGCCTATAAGTCCCGATTATAAATGGGGACCTTGTTGTGTTAGGTGCTGTGCAGACATGAAATAAAAAGACAGCCTGTGTCCCCAAGGTGCTCAGATCCTTGGCTTATTTACAAGACTGATCAGGTGGGTGAAGAAAAAACCCCAGAGAGGCTGAGGTAAGAGAGAAAAAAGCAAATGTTCCATGGTGAGCAGCCATCACAGCTCAACCCCTCCGAGCCATTTTCAGCTGGCAGGGTTCTGTAGGCACTGAGCCAGAAGCTCACCTCAAGGAGTGACTTAAAAGAAGGAGAAGTCTTTGCAGATTCCCCCACCCCGCCACGTGCATAGTGGCTAGCGTGGGAGAAAGTGTGACACACTTGTGGGAAACCCTGACTGTGCGAGAAACTAACACTGTAAGGCGACCGAAATGACGTTATTTCATTTATGTAAATTATATAACAGGAAGTTGGCGTAGCTTAGGTTGACTTACAGCGATGTCTACACTGCACTGTGTTGATTGAAGACACTCTCCTGCTGACTTACCGTCTGCCTCCCAGGAAGCTGGAGTACAGACGTCGATGGAGGAACACTCTGCCATAAACACTAGACCATCACAGCAATCCAATGTTGGCTGAGACAGGTTACTTGAGTTAGGGCAGGGAGAGCCTTTCTTTCTGCCCTGGCTTCACCCAGAACTGGCCCCTAGTAGAAACAGCCAGGCCTTTTTATCTAGACATGTTGGCCCCTGATTGGCTTCTGCCTGTGCCTAGCCATTCTAGGTGCTGAAACACCAACTCTTGCTAGTTCTGCCTGAATCTGATTATGGGCAGCCTCTCTAGACATCCCCTGGAGATCAGAACTCACTGCTTTTCTCTTCAAGCAGGACCTCTTCTTAGGGCAGCATGTGCCAAAGTGGTGGTGCCTCTCACTGGGGACAGCGAATGCCTAGTACAAGCCATCACAGATGCCCACCAGAAGTTGGAGGAGTGATGAGGAGGCTCCACTGAAGGAACGACTGGAGAGGTAGGAGGAGAACCAGCAGAAGCCAGAATCACAAAAGCCAAGGGAGGATGAGATTTCTGGAAAAGTAATAGGAAGAGATTTCTGGAAGAGTAAAAGTGAGACAATGTCACCTCCTCAGCACCTGAGTTGAAGAGTCATTATACATACATTTTAATATAGTCATTTCATTCTTTGTACATTTCTCTTTTATTGTTTTTGTTGTAAAGAAAATGATCTTCCAGGAAGTAATTATATTGATTCCCTGCCACATTAACCCATCCTGATAACTAAAAGCCTGCCAAGTGAAACCACGGACATAAAGGGCTTCATTTTCCACTCATGCCGGTGTCTCTCAGAGGGAAGTTTCTCCAGTTCAGGTAACTTGGCCTAAAAGACATTTTCATTTTAACTGTCAGCATTATTAGTTCTCGCTCTGTTTAATATGTGTTATTATCCTCAATCAAGTTCCTCAGTCTTTTTCTAGAGATCAAATCTGTCCCTTGAGTAGGTGTTAGAGTAAATATTCATGCAGTTATGAAGGTAGAACATGTTCATTTTCTCTAGGTAGCGATACAATACTGGTGTTTGTTTTTCTATCCCGTTGAGATCCTTTCAGCCATTTTGCTTATTAAAAAGAACTTCTGTAGTGAATACATTAGTTTTGCTGCATGTCATGTCTTAAGAAACCTGCAGAAAACACATTTTAAATGGAGTGTTTCTGCCTTTATTGTCTGCAACCATGTTACACCTCGTATTGTGGTCCCACTGTTGGTCCGAAACAGAACTGGGTGGACACTTCTGATGAAAGATTTTTCAACTGAAAAATGTCAGTTTGTCAAAACCAAAACTTTTGTGGAAATGTATCAATTTCAATGAAACGTTCTCAGGTCCAGGATGGAATTTCTGGCTAGAAAAAGAGAGAGAGGCTGACGTAACCTGATGGCTAGGCTACTTAGCTGGCATGTGGGAGCCAAATCTTCAAATCCCTGCTCTGCCTGATTTGGACCTGGGACTTGAACTTCAGTCTGCCACGTTCCAGTGAGTGTTCTAACGATGGGGGAAGGTCTTGATGTTGTGTTTCTTCCCATTTTTTTCAGTCTCCCTTTTCATTCCAATATAGAATCAGAGCAAAATTCTAAACCTCAAAAATTATCATGAAACAAAATTCTTTTTTTTGCTGGCCTGCCCTAGTCATAGGTGTTGGACTGAGTAGAAGGGACTGAACACATTCCTACACCACTTACATGGAGTTGGGCTACTTCAACACTTGGGAAGAACTTTCTAATTGTGCTTTGATACCAAGCTAATAGGAAACTTAGCAGTAGAGCTGGCTGGTCACTGTTGGCAAGTTTCCGTCAGACATTGCTGTTTTGTTGAAGTTGAAACTTGTCAATGTGACAAAATTTTGTTTTTTAAAAATAAACAGAAGTGGTTTGATAAGGTTGAAATGTTCCATTGGCACATTTTATTGTCATTGATATGTGGGTGTCTTTCCCCAGACATAGTCCACCAAAGTTGCAGGGAGTCAGAACTGAACTGCCTCCCTGGAATTTGACTGTATTCAGAAAAGGAACACAAAATGAAAAAATGTGCAAACCAGCCCAATGGTTCTCCCAAAGCTTGGCTGTTCTCAGGATTCCTCCCCAAGGGCTGCTTAGCTCACATGCTAGGTCCTCTCTAGGTTTCCACTCCACCTCCATAATATCCATAATAAGCCACATTAAAAAAACTCTCTTATCATTCCTCACCGACAGGATCATCTCATGCTACGCAGTTAAGATTTTCAGACAAACACTGCCAGCCTATTACAAAACGTTTACCTCCATGTTCTGGCCTGATTTTAGCAATGGCTATGATGTTCTGCCTAGCAAATTTTCAGTTGGCCGTTACCTTGTCCTTCACTTCCTGTCCTGAAATGCTGTGTTGTGTTATAGCTGTTAACATTTTTTTCACTATGCACCCATTGTCAGGAATCAGCACCTGCAGAGAACTAGTCTCCAGGCAAACTCATCAATACAACTGGCCTGCAGCAGGCTTCCCAATAGGCCACACCACCTGATTTACTGCAGAGGCCAGCAGGCTGGCTCTAGCTTGCCGACTGGCTGCTCAATATTCATTGGCCTGCTTCTGAATGACCTTGTGTCTGCCTTGCACCCAGTCTAGGTCCTGTTCCTGCCTTGACCATCTCCTTACCTGCTACCTTGCTTGCTCCAGTTCCTCCCTCTAGCTTGACCCTTGGCTCTGTCTTCTGCCTGCTGACTCCGGCTTTGATCCTAGTTCTTGGTTTCTGACACCTTCTCTGACCACTAAACTTCACCTCCCTCGTCCCGGTCTAGACCAAAAAGTGACATCAGCCCTGTCCATACTGTGCTCCTCAGTGCCTGACTGTGGTCCATAATAGATTCTCTGCCTCCTTCAATTCAGGGATCACAAGGCCTCAGATTATGACTGAGCATTACACATGCATTCCTGGTGCTCTCCCCTTGCCTTCGCTCTTTCACCATCTAGCCCCCTGTCTGTTTGCCAGGGCTCTTGTCTGGGTTCAGTGCCATCAGCTAGGCTAGCTGGGCAACTCGCTGTGAGTATTTGGGTGTGAAGGCTCACATTGCAGCTTCAAGCAGAGAACATTTGACTGGGCATTCACCCAGAGCATGGGCACTCTCTCGCACAAACACACGCACGCACAAACACCCTGTCCTGGGAAATGTGTATGACACAATTTCAAAGCGGTGTTTTTATTTTGTTATCCCAGCAGTCAGCATCACAGGAATTACACATTGATCATAATTATTGCACAATTAAACAGCCATGGTGAGTGCCTAATACTGCAGCTAATGTAATTACAGCGTAATATCACTTAAACGTGTGCTGCTGGATTATTAGGCAGGGGACCGGCATAAACGGGTAACTGCCCTTTCTGTGCTTGCTAAATATTTTCCTACCCTACAGCTGATGAAGGCTGGGGAAAGAAAGCAAGGTTTGGTTTGGAAATGTTGCAAACAGCCCAAGCAACTGTTCTTTAAAGAAACTCTTCCAAGGGTGACCAGCTGGCTCAAGGGGCTGGTAATGTGAGACAGAGCTGCCGTTCGTTCTCATCCAGCATTCATTAAGTAGGGATTGAAAGAAGCTAGCAGCTGAACTGTTTCTAGGCCTATGTGAAATGAGAAGGTGGGTGTCAAGCCCGTTCCTAGTGAGCAGGTAGCCACATTCTGATTGGCACTAATTAGGCCCTTTGTTGACAATCTCAACGAAAAGGCCAAAGATTGAACTGTTCTGTTTCTAGAGCCCCAGCAAGTGAAAACTGACATTGCTCCATTGGAGTCAAAAGAGATCTGTGCTTTCAGGCTATAGTTGTCTTTATTTTAAGCTAAGGAAAACCATAACAAGAAAGAACAAAAGTAAAGTCTTCATGGGAGAGCACAGGTTGTGTGAGTCTTCTATGACAGACTCAGTATTGCCAACCGCAAAGGTGCAAAAACAACGAGACTGGCCTTAAACCAGAAGATTTTTTTTAAAATAATAAATATGGGTGCTTTAAATTGGCCTTCTGATTTAAGCTTTTTGGGTGCGGGTGGGTTCTGTTTTCAAGCTTTCCTCTACAAGGGGGAAGCCTGGTAAAATACTTTTTTTAAAAAAATGAAAGCTGAGATCCTCATGGAATCCAATTCAACCAGTTAAAATGGTGAAAGAGTGGGCAGCAACCTGCAGTGCCAGTAATGCCAAAATCAAAATGGCTGCTGAGCTCTGCACAAAGGGACAGTCGTAGAGAAGTGTAGTGATGCAACACAGGACACCAAAAGTATCAGTCTGTCCTACACTACCTGACAAAGTTTAACCCTACACTCCCTTCTGGGCGTGGTGTCCTGGCCCATCTACTGGGGGGGGGGGGCGGAGAGAGAGGGGGGGGCAGCGCCCCCCCCCCCCCCCCCCAGAGAGAGAGAGAGAGAGAGAGAGAGAGAGAGATGGCTTTTAGTTCATGCAGTAGAGGCTCATGAAGTAAGTTCCAAAGATTCTAGGTTCAATCCCAACAATTGGGGTCTATCAATGTTACAAAAGCACAGAAAAAAAATTCTCTTTTACCCTTGGAAGTGGTCCCTTCATATCACAGATATAAAGCTTAAGGCAGTGAGTGTGATGGATTTGGAGTTGCTCTGTAATAATTTCTGAATACTGTATGTTGACCTGGATAATTAGGATGTTTATTGTATGAATATACTGGTTTAGTTTAATAGGGGATTGTAAGGAAAAACAAGCAGGTAGGAAAAAGAAAGGCTTAAGATAAGTCACTTCTCCGCAAACCCTTGAAGATTGTTAAGAGACAGTGCCAGGACAGGAGAAGGCCTGGGAACCAGAAGATAGAGAGGACTACAGCTATTCTAAAAAAGAAACAATCTCTCCAGAAGGGGGAGTTGTTTGGGAAACCAAACATAGAGACAGAAGAAAATAGACTTGTGTCGGTAACCAGCAAGGGATGGTGAGACTTTAGATAAGATAGATATGTGTGCAGACTTCTTGTAAAATCCCTTTTCTCTAAATGCTTTGTTCCTACTGTTAAAGTAAACAATACTTTGAGGTAAGAAGGCTGTCAGTTCAGTACATACACCACTGGTCACAACCCCCTGAAGGACACAATCATACATGTCCAAACTCTGTTGGATCTATGGGGTTAAGCAAGCTAGATTAACAGGGACTGGAGCCCACGGCCCAGTCCAGGAGTGGGAGAACTGCAGAATTCCAGAACAAAGGCCTGAGGCCTGAAGGAGTTCACTCAGAAAAACTCCAAACGGGATAATGGTGCTGTTAGCCTTGAAGTTGTGACAGGGGACAAGTTTATCTTATAGCTGCAGGTGCTGCATCAGAGAATATTTAGAAGGAGATTCAACTGGATCTCAGCCTGGGATTTGTTTTGTGTGCACCATTTAGTGAAAACAAATGATTTCCACCTGCCGTTTTCCTGCACTATCGCTCATGCACTCACAAGTAGGAAAATGTACATGCAGAAAACCATCTGTGCTTGATTTGCTTTGGCAAATGAGGTCAGCACGTGGGTTCCCTGAGTATGCAAATCTCTTGCTGCATGGCCCAAAGTGGCAGATGTTCAAATAATGCAACTGACACGTCTTTGAAAAATTGGCCCAAGAGTAATCTCAGCACCATCACTAAGGGTGAAATTCACCCTTAACAGAATGGCAGCTCAAGACCTATACACCACTTCTGACCTATCTTGAGCTGTGAAATATCCTGCATGTGTAATACTCACTGACTCCTGTTGACAGTGGGTGGTTTCAAACCTGGAACCTCTGAAGCTTTCTGTATGAGCCACTACTGCGGGTAGGGCTACGCTACCCTCCAGGTCAGTGGGTAGTGTTTGCTGTATCAGGGATCGATGTATCACGTTTCACCTACATGCGATAAATCAATCCCAAAAGCGCTCCCCTCGACTCCAGAACTCCAGCTCCACAAGAGGAGTAAGCGGAGTCAATGGGGGAGCCACTGCGGTCGACCCGTGACCGTGGTGATGGCCAGGTAAATCGAACTAAGGTTCTTCAGCTTCAGCTACGTGAATAGCGTAGCTGAAGTTGCGTACCTTAGTTCGAACCCCCTCAGTAGAGTAGCCCAGGCTACAAGAGCTAAAAGCCACATGCCTGATAGTTAAGGCTGTAGCAGACTCATCAATGGCTGTAGCAGACTCATCAATGGCTCATCAGTGGCTAGCTAGTCTAGCCACATGCTTTGTAGTTAGGGCTGTAGCAGACTCATCAATGGCTAGCAAGTCTAGGTGCCACAGCACCACCCCAAATAGGGGTGGGTTACACATGCATAGAGGAATGCATTGCAAAGCTGTGGATTCATAGATTAAAGCCTGCCTTAGGAAATTGGACCCTTTGTGTTTTACTGTATGTATCTCTTTTGCTGGTAAATTCCTTTTTATGTAACTACCCTGTTTTAGGTGAATATCAAGTTCTGGATCTAATGTGAGGCTCCTGTAGATCAGCAGTTCTCAACTGAAGTCTCAAGCCCTGGTGCCCCCAGTAGACCAAAGCTAAGAGCTTCAGGCTGAAACCCCAACCCCAGCGCTGCTGAGGGGCCGTGGCTGCGAAGCCCGGACTAAAGCTCCAAGCTCCGTGCAACTTGCTGCGGGGCTGAAGCCGCGGTGCCGCAGGATGAAGCGGGGAGCCAGGGCTGCATCCTGGAGCCAGGAGACCCAGTGACATTGTGAGGCTAAAACAGGAGCTGCAGTGCTGAAGTTAGCTGAGGGCTGCCTCCCAGCAGGGCTGAAGCTCAAGTCCTGGCTTCCTGCCTGGAAAGTGGGGGCTTAGACTTCTGGGTCTGCCCCTGGGGTGGGGGTCAGCCTTAAGGCCTTCTGGCCCTGCTTCAGCTCTGTTCTCAGAGACTTTGCACGTGAGGGCTCACTCCTTGATTTCTGCCTTCGGCCCAGTGAGTTTGATGTCAGCCTTGCAAGTTAGCTAGCTCCCTTTACTGGTTGTAAAGGAGCTATTTCAACTGGAGCAGGACAAGTTCCTCAGCACAGGGGGAAAATGTGTGTCAACAATAAACATCAGAGATGGATCCATTTTTAATTCAACTATCAGCTTCAAAACAGAACCCACCGAGCGATGATATCAAACTTCCCTCAACAAGTTCAACCGCCATAATGGCTGAAGAACACCAAGGAGGTGATGTGGAGAAGAAACATAAAGCTGCTATTAACCTGGCAACATTTAGGAAATAGGAAGACAGCTATTTGAATTTCAGTTTTATTTGTTCCAAAAGTGGAGGTATACCTCAACCGCAGGGTGTAATTTGTGCACAACTACTGTCCAATGAATGTTTGAAACCCTCCAAATTACAGAGGCATTTCATTACAAAACATGACATCTATCAGGATAAGCACCGTTCGTTTTTTGAGCACGCGGGCAAGGAACTGCTTGGTACTAAAGCAGTAATGAAATCCACAACTATGGCAGATCAAAAGCTTTTAAGGTCATCTTACATAGCGGTGCAGAAAATGGCTAAAACAAAAAAAAATCACATATGATTGCTGAGATTTTGGTAATGCCATGTGCTACTGAAATCACAAAGGAAGTGTTTGGAGAGGAGAAGGCCGAGGTACTGACAAAAATACCGACGTCAAATGACAATATCGAATGATGGATCATTTCTATGCCAGAGTTTCTCGGTGTATTCATCAGCTGCATGACAATGATTTTGCTATACAACTATATGAATCCACAGACATTTCAAAAATGTCCCATTTATTTGCCTGTGTTCAGGATGTGTGGAATAAGGAAACAAAGGAAGGCTTTTTGTTTTGCAAAGAGCTCAAGACAACAACAAAGTCAGATGCCATTTTCAAACCGTTAGATGATTTTATGATTTCATCAGCAACCCGCTGGACTAATTTCAATGAGTTTGCATTGATGGAGCCACAGCAAGGACCAGAAAGCATCCTGGTATTGTGGAAAAAATACAAGCTGTTGCACCTCACGCTGTTTGGACACATTGCTCATTATACCAAGAAGCGCTTGCTGCAAAAGTTATTGAACCAGATCTTCACAGTGTTCTGAACACAGAGGTAAAACTTGTTAATTTTATTAAATGCAGAGCAAGAAACTCCAGGTGTTTTGCTGCACTTTGTGAGGAGGTGGGTACAGAGAACCATTCCTTGCTCATGCATACAGAGGTGAGATGGCTATCTTAAGGCAGAATGCTTGCTCTTATATTTAATATCAAGGAAGAGTTATGTACTTTCCTGGATAAGAAAACTGCCAAATATTTGCCATATTGCTGAAAGATGACATGTGGCTGGCAAAACTGGGTTATCTCGCAGATCTATTCAGTGAAATGAATAAGATTAAAAATACTATGCAAGGTGGGAACACTGATTTTATTGCCCAGTGTGAAAGAACTGAGTCATTCAAAAGAAAACTACACTCTGGAAAGTTCGTGTCTGTGGGGCACTACTGCTCTGTTTGAGCTCTTACATTCTGGAACGAAACATCAACTTTGACATAATTAACCTCAGCGAGCAGCGCATCTGTCTGGTCTGCGGAACGAATGTAATGCTTATTTTCCCGAACTCACGACAGAACAAGCTTCTCCACACATGTGGACTACAAACCCCTTTTGCGAGACAATTGAAGCTAAACTTCCATCTGATGTTCCATCAGAATTGTGAGCAGAGCTCACTGACGTTTCACCAGACAGCTCCCTCAGAACCAGGTTCACCGAAATGCCGCTGGAGACATTTTGGTGTGAGCGTTCCGCTAAATACATCACTGCTTCTTCTGCAGCGCTGAAAGGTTTGATCCCCTTTAGGACCACCTACTTCAGACATGACATAAATGAAAACAAAGTACCGAACCACGATGAACATGGACTATGACATGTGTGTGTGTTTGTCAAAAATACTCCCACATCTTCACAGAATTGTTGATCAGCACCACCACCAAGAGTCACACTGAGTAAAAATAATGTTTGTTTTTCTGCCTATATTTTAAATATATATTATGTGTGTGCATGTTTAGCTGTATAACAATCCATTGAATACAGCTTTTAATCTACGGGATACGCAGAAAATCCGCTGTTGTGGCAGGTGGGCCTTGGAGTTTTTGTAGCATTGGCAGGGGAGCCTCAGAAAGAGAAAGGTTGAGAAACCTGCTATGGATAGTACCTGGGCTTCAGGAGCAAGAGAGCACACACACACAAAAGTTGTTTCCATGAAAGAAGAGACAAGATCTTTTCTGACAACTCTTCTCACATCATTATTTTCCCGCACAGTAATTAAAGCTGTCATGTTTCCGATGGAAAGCAGAAGGAGAGGAAGCCTCTCTCCACAGGGTTCGTTTTAACTTTTTTTTCAAATGTCAAACAAAAACCAACACCGCCCTGCCCCATCCCGGCATTCTCCCTTCCCCCCAAGCTGTTCTTTGGAGGCTTGAAAAACAAAGGGATTTCTCCGATTTAATCTGAGGAACGATGTTTAGTTTATAATGGACTAGATCGAGGCTGTCCCTAGGGATGTGGGGCCCGGGACATAGACGCTGAGTTTCTAATCTGCTGAGGGGTAATCCCCACTGACTTAATCCAGGCCCCGCCCCTGCTCCACCCCTTCCCCCAGGGCCCCGCCCCTGCTCCACCCCTTCCCCCAAGGCCCCACCCCTGCCCTGCTTGTCCTGCCTCGCCTCTTCCTGCACAATTCAGCCCCCTCCCCTGAGCACACTGCGCCCTCGTTCCTCTCCCCTCCTGCCCGTGCCTCCTGATGCCGCGAAACATCTGATCCTTGGCAAGCAGTAGGCCCAGAGAGGGAGGGGGAAGCGCTGATGGGAGGGAACTGCGAGCGGGCTGGGGGATAGGGGGTGGTTCTGGTAGGGGGGGCTCCTCCTTGCCCCCCACACCCACCTGCCGCTCACCTCCCCATCCACAGGACTCCCCAAAGTGTGGGGCCCCGAGTGGTCACCCCAATTCGCTGTACCCAAGGGACAGCTCTGGGCTAGATAGTGCATTAGCGTCTGGTTCTCTGTAAGGGCTGGCGTGCTGCTCCAGGGGGGACTCTGGGGAAGGCATCAGACCTGGATAAGTTAGGAGGCCATCCCAGTTCGCTCTGTGCGCATCTGCTACTTGTGTGCTTAGATCTACCGGCGGCCTACGCTCTATAAGAGCTGGGGGTGATTACAATGATTCTGACAGGCTCTAACCAACAGCAAATTGCTCTGCCCCTCAAACTCCACCCCGTCATCAGCTTAGCTGGCACGCTGGGAGATGAACCCAAGATGCCATCCATTCCCCACCCACTCTCTGCCTGCCTACCTGGAGCAGTCAGCGTACCAGTGACACAGTCCTGGTTCTCTTTGCCCAGTGCCCACAGTTGTAAGGCGAAGACATCACACCAGGGGCTGAAGAAGGGGACTAACTACTCCGGACGCAGCCACAGATGACTAGGCCAGCAATACTGCTGTTGCTGGTTTAAATAGATCTATACTCGTGTGGAGCCTTGTCTTTAAAGAATCCTTCTGGATAAGCAGGATAAGCTCACCTGTCACTTCCAAGAGCTGCCCATCTAGAATTTTGTGTTGCCTTAAGCTCTCAGCACATCTTTCATTGTTGGTCTAGTTATTCCCCTCCCATCACTCTCAAGGTAGACGTGACAAATCATGTTTTCCGGCCCACGACGAGTCATCAGTACACAGCACAGCGGCTATCTTTATTGATTTGATTAAGGGCTTTGAGCTGGGAAATGACCAATTAATGCTATCTAAATTAGCCTGTGTGGGACTGGGTAGAGCAGCAGGAGGATAAATTCTCTGGTAAAGCAAGTGATTGGACACGAATAGTTTTGTTTAATGGTATTAAATTCAAAGGAAAAAATATTCAATTTGGTGGACTTCTGCAGCTCAGCCTTCAGCATAGAGCTTCCCATTTATTCATTAGCGACTTTGCTCCAGCACTGCGGTCCTTTAGAAAGAACTGCAGCAGAGCCTTAAAAGAATCTCATCCAAAGAAGACAGACATTTGCAGAGGGGGATTTTGTGCAATGAAAACCCTGGTGTCATTGTGGTCAGCTAAGCTTTTGTGTATGGTGTTTTCAACAAAAGCAAGGAGACAGTTCTGTTCCTTCTTTGCTCAGACAAGGGACCATGTGTTCTCAGAGCAGTATAAATAAGTTTAGAGCTTGTCTACATGGAGACACTCAGGCAAATTAATCCAAATTAATTAACAGTATGAATTTAAAATAGATTAGTTAAACAGAATTAAACCCCAGTGTGGACACGCTGATTCAGAATTAAGGTGGCCTTAGTTCACTTTAGTTGAATTCACTTTAATTCTGAATCATAGAATATCAGAGTTGGAAGGGACCTCAGGAGATCATCTAGTCCAAACCCCTGCTCAAAGCAGGACCAATCCCCAACTAAATCATGCCAGCCAGAGCTTTATCAAGCCTGACCTTAAAATCCTCTAAGGAAGGAGATTTCACTGCCTCCCTCAGTAACCCCTTCCTGAGTGTTCACACAGTAGTTTAATGAAGTTTAACTAATCCATTTTAAATTCACTTGTTTACTTAATTTGGATTAACTTTCCTACATGTCCCCATGAGGACAAGCCTTAACTCTCTAACAAAGAGTGACTTCAGTCCATGTTTGTGTCTTTTTTCCTGTTCATTTCTTGGGAGAAGTTTTCTTTTTTCTTTTTTTGCTCTTAAGGCACAGGACTGAATCCAAGTGACCTGGGTTCTATTTCTGGCTTTGTTGTGCACATCTCTTTTGGTCTCGGTGAAGTCCCTTAATCTCTCTGGCTGGGATTTTGAAGGGGCCTAAAGGAGTTAGGCACAAAGAACTCCTATCTCAGCCTCTGTGCTTCAGCTTCCCCATTTGTAAGATAGGGATAATAATATTGAGTTAGCTCATCACAGAAATGATGTGAGGCTTAATTAATATATTTTTCCTCTATGGAGATTCCTGAATGCAAGTAGCTGATACTGGCCACTGTCAGAGATAGGATACTTGTCTAGATGGACAACTGGTCTGAACCATTAGGATACTCCAATATTCAATATGTTAAGGCCCTCAGCTGAATGGCATCATATACATAAGGTGACCAGACAGCAAGTGTGAAAAATCGGGATGGGGGTTTGGGTAATAGAAGCCTATATAAGAAAAAGACCCCAAAATTGGGACTGTCCCTATAAAATTGGGACATTGGTCATCCTACATATACATGTAGTGCGTTAAATGAATGTTTCCAGGCGTATGTGTCAAATATGCTGGGTAAACTAATCTAGGACATTAAACCCAAGAATCAGATTATCTGTGCAGTGCTCTCATTTGGGGCCCGATCCAATGCCTATTAACGTCAACGAAAGAGTTCCTATTGACATGAGCAGTGACTGGATCAGGGCCATAACAACAATGTTACCCTCACATGATTCAGCAGCTTAATATCTCTCAATTAGTTTGTTAACATTAAGTATCAAGCAAATGACTAAGTCTTTTTTATCCTGCCTAGCCCATGCTGGCGGAAGGATAATGGATGCTTACAGCTTCATTTCCTGTATGGCACAAAGAGTCACTTTTGTACAGGGAAAAAGACTCAAAGATGATTGTTGTAACTAAGATCCTATGTTCCTATGTTCCTCTCCCTCCCACCTCCCGGTTTACAGTAATATGTTGGCAGCACAAAACTGGCTGTCAAAGGATGTTACATTATGATCTCCAAAGTATTTTAACCCCTCACTGCAGGCCAGAATGTGCCCTGCATGCTCACAATCTGTCATACCTTACTCTGGGAGGGACTCCCTTGAGATCACAGGGACTCCTTAGGGAGGAGGATAGTGCTCAACATATGGATGGCAGAACCTAGCTGTGTGTAAAGCCCTGCTTGTAAACCCATTCCTACAACTGAGGAGCAATAGGAGTCCTTTTTTACTTCAGTGGAACTATTCAGGTAAGTAATGGCTCACCCATGAGCTTACAATTTGACTCTATGCTAACAGCAACGATATCACCTGCTGGGATGCTATTGGCATCCTTCACCCCCAGGAGACCTAACGCTTTTACAAATGGGACAATTCTTCACCGGCCTGAGGCCATATCTGGATCACCAGGACTCTGAGGGGGGTGGTTTAAATTGAGAGTTTCTAATCCTCCTCTTCAGCACCTTTCATGGAACTGGCCCAAGTTACTTGAGGGTTTGATGCACTCTTAGCTGCCCAGGACATCTGATTTCCCATCTCACAATGGAACTGTCCAAAGTAAGACTTTTGGATGCAGCAGATGAATCTTGCATATTGACCAGCCCACAGCTATGGAACTTGCTTCTGGAAGAGATCAGAATGAGCAAGAATTTCAGTGGTCTCTGCTATACACAAAGTAAAAGTCAGCTCATGCCCGCAAAGGCTTACAGTATAGTACCAATGAAACACCAAAGGGTTAGACATATGGAGCATATCATCATTAATCAGATATTCTTCCTGAGTACATTTTTAAAGCATTCTTTTGGAGTAGATCCTCAGCTGGTGGAAGTCACCAGCCAAGGATCTGGTCCAAAAATATGTAAGTCAATATGGGGCTTCTGCATGAGAAGGACCAGCGAGAGCTAAGGCATGGTGTGGTCATCCACTAAGTAAGGTTTCCCACATGTGCCTGCCATGGTCAATAAGAAGTCCATGGAATCAATACGAGATTGAGCCTGGGTCTACATTTAGAATTTAGACCACCCTAGGTTCATCACACGGAGCGCCATAGTTAAGCCAACCTAACTCCTGATGTAGACATGGCTAGGTTGATGGAAGATTACCTGCACTGATGGGAAAAAAACCCTCTATCAGTGTAGGATGACTATAGTCAGTGTAGGATGACTATAATTATGGTGCTTCAGCGGCATAGTGCGACTAACTATATGTATTGTAGACATTTCCATTGTTGCTCAGCGCTCCTTAGGAACTGTTCCATGGGACCTGGCTTGTGCAAGAACTGAGTACAGATCTGAAGATTTGTCCCATTAAGTTTAGTGTTTACTGCCATTGATATAAAAGTTGCAATATCAAATCCCAGTCCCTATCCTTCTGCCCTTAAATACCATCAAATCTGTGAATCTCCTATGCTGGGTGTGCTGAGAACATGCCTACATGTAGGATTGTTTGGTGGGGAATGTTAGGTAGGAATTTGAAAATGAGTCACAACTGATCTGAGAGTGTTATTATGAAGTAAAGAATCAGAGGGGTAGCCGTGTTAGTCTGGAATTGCAGAAGTGACAAAGAGTCCTGTGGCACCTTAAAGACTAACTAAAATTTTAGAGCATAAGCTTTCGTGGGCTAGTACCCACTTCGTCGGATGCATGCAGTGGAAGAATCCACGAGCAGGTATACATAGGTAGGCAAGAACCAGGTAGGAGATAACAGGGTTAGTCCAATGAGGCTGAACCAGCTTGTTGTCTCTAATCAGGGAGGGTGAGGTGTTCCTCTAGCAGCTGAACTGGAGGTGTCTTATTATGAAGTAGCCACTCTTTGACATAAATTGTTCTCTAGGAATCTGACTGGGAAAAAAAAATCATCGAGCTGTCAAATGAATACAGGAGTCTCGCTGTGGCAACTCTGCCTAACACGTCAGTCAAATTAAAATCCAAATGGAAAACTTTATTTGCAATTATCATCAGGGATTTTTACAATCCAGTGAAGTAGATGAAAGATTTAGGTTTACTCAGTGCCATTAATAACTTGTCAGACTTTTCCACGAGATAGTCAGCAGAAGAAAAAATAAAAATGTCCCTTCAACAGGAAGGTATCATTAGCTGGAGTTAATAGACCAACATTTGGGCTTCACAGGCTGTTAGGCTCTAAAGTAGTATCTATGGCTCATGTAGAGGTGCTAGCTCACAGCTTAAATCTTTTAAAACAACAGACCAACCTCCATCTAGAGAGCGGTTTGCAGAGAGAGGGAGTGTGTCATTATCTTGTTTTACAGTGCGCTGCTCCCAATCTGGCACTGGGGAAGCTTAAACTTTTATCACATAGAGGAACGTCAGTGAAGATGTTAGTGTTGGAACAGATGGTGAATTGGGCTAATGGTTCACGCTTCACTTCTGGGCGTGGGGGTGGGTTGGAGGGAGTTCTGTTCTAGCTGGCCCACTTCCCACCTTTCAAACCCAGAGGTTGAAAAGAATCATGGAGCCATATCCTGAGGTCCTGACAGTCAACAAATCCTGTCTAGGTTTAAGATTAGCAACCGTGTCAGTCTGTATCCGTAAAGAAAATGAGGAATACTTTGGCACCTTAGAGACTAACCAGTTTATTTCAGCATAAGCTTTCATGAGCCATAGCTCACTTCATCAGATGCATAGAATGGAACACACAGAAGTAAGATGCATTTATATACACAGAAAGCAGAAAAAAGTTGGAAGTTACCGTACCAATTCTAAGAGGCTGTTTAATTTGCATGAGCCATTATCAGCAGGAGAAAAAAAAACCTTTTGTAATGAAAATCAAAGGATCTGTCAGACACAGATCCACATCAAGAGATCCTTATTGTTATGTATTTGTGTTCCATTTGGGACTGGAGGCCCAAACCTCACTGGAGGTGAGAACAGGTTAGACAAACACCTGTCAGGAATGGTTTAGTTATAATATAGTCCTGCTTTGAGTGTAGGGGACTGGACTAGACGACCTCTCAAAGTCCCTTCCAGTCCTACACTTCCAGGATTCTATCAGGGCCCCACTAAACTAGGCACTTTCCGTTCATCCATCATGCAGTGATGGAGAGTTTAAAGACTGAATAGACAGAAAAAGGGTGGAAGAACAAAATACTATTATTCCCATTGTACAGGTGGGGAACTGAGGCACAAAGAGTTTAAGTGACTTGCTCCCACGGTCACATTGGAAGTCTGTGGCAAAACCAAGTACTGATCCCAGATTTCCCAAGTTGCAGGCTGGGGCTTTGAGCACAAGGTCACTCAGTATTTGTTCAAATTCCCACTGGGAATTTCAGGCTGGTAAGCCTAACTTCAGTACCAGGCAAATTTCTGAAACTATAGCAAAGAACAGAATGATCAGACACACAGATGAACATGATTTGTTGGGGAGGAGTCAACATGGCTCTTGTAAAGGGAAATCATGTCTCACCAATCTATTAGTGTCTTCTTTGAGAGTGCCAACAAACATGTGGACAAGGTGATCCAGTGGATGTAGTGTACTTGGACTTTCAGAAAGCCTTTGACAAGGTCCTTCACCAAAGGCTCTAAAGCAAAGTAAACAGTCATTGGATAAGAGGAAAGGTTCTTTATGTATTAATAACTGGTTGAAAGACGGGAAACAGAAGATAAGAATAAATGGTCAATTTTCAGATTGGAGAGAGGTAGATAGTGGGGTCCCCATAGGATCTGTACTGGAACTAGTGCTGTTCAACACACTCAAATGATTTGGAAAAAGGGGTAAACAGTGAGGTGGCAGATTTGCAGATGACACAAAATTACTCCACACAGTTAAGTCTAAAACTGACTGAGAAGAGTTGCGAAGGGATCTCACTAAAGTGGGTGACTGGGCAACAAAATGGCAGATGAAATTCAGTGTTGATAAATGTGAAGTAATGAACATTGGAAAACATAATCCCAACTATACATACAAAAATGCATGTGGGATGATGGGCTGCGCGTGTTTGCATGATGTGTGGGTGCAGGTGATGGGGCGTTGTGCTTTTATGAATAACGTGGGGTGTTGTGTGTGAAAGACATTGTGCAGCACGTGTGGGGGGACATGGCATTACATGATGTAACGTGTATTTTTGCAGGCGGTGTGAGGATAAGGAGTGTGGCCACACACACACACACACCATGTATGCCATTTTGTGCTATTCCTCCCCATGCACACCAAGGGTACCCTTCCTCTGGTGTACCAAGACCTGACAATAAAGTGTTGCTGAGAAGCCAGTAGCAAAGGTATTTTCATCACCATTCTGAGCAACGAAGCACTGTCTAAGTAAAACTGACATATCTATCCCTATGCCTTGTATCTTCAAACATGGGCATTTGCACTGTGAAAGTACATTTTAAAGTGATGATTTTGTAATGTTTTCCCTATAGCATTCCCCAAAAACAATATGTTAAAAGAACATTAACATTGAAAAGTTGAGCACTTCCCAAGTTCGGAAAAGCCACAGTGTTGACTGTGCAACCTTAATTTGGCCTCCGTATGTGTATGAACAGTGACAGGCTTTAATTACATGATCACATGGTATTTTTTCCTCAGGATGCTGTCCCCTTCATAGAGCATGTTCACTGGCTCTGTGGGGATGGCACATTCTCAGTTCCATCACCAATGGAAGCATTGAGGGGATGGAAGGTGCTCTGTACAGATGGAATTTTCAGTGATTTTAGAGGTCAAACTGTAACAAGTCTCTCATGAGCATGTGCAAAACGTGATTTTTTTTTCTGTCTAATAATTTAGCCAGATTTGGGCATATTTTCATGGGAATCACAAGAGGCATGTTCTTGATGCCTGCAAGAACCTCCCCACTGCCAAATGTCACCCAAGAGGTCCATGGCAAAGTAGAGAATACAACCTAAGTCTCTAGTGTCCTTGCCTCCTACTTCAACAAATAGACCCTTCTACTGCTCCAAGTGGGCTATTGCTCTCTGTATTTTTAATGGATAGTTCTGCAGTGTAATTTTCCCCTCTGTTGTGGTATACAAACCCCACACTGGACAACAAAGGGTTAGAGGCTGCTCTGGGCTCAGCCTGTTCTGCCCCACCACACCTGCAAGACATGCATAGGCTGGAGGGGAAGCTTAAAAGGGAAGCAGAACATCTCACTAGTCGGTAAGTCAGAAAAGAGATAGACCTTCCACCCTCAGCTCCTGAGGAAAGGGCAGACTGAAGACAGATGTATCCCAGATGCCTACAACCTCAACGAAGTGAGAGCTGGATTCAGATGGGAATCAGTTGCGGATTCTGAGTGGGAATCAGTTCCCTTTATTTTTATTAAGTCAGTTTATTTGCACTCAGTCTGCTCGCTTTCTGTTCACAGACTACCCTGGAAAGGGAGAGATTTTACAGTGACCTGGCCAGAGGGCCTAGTCACAAGAAGAGGCAGGCCACCACAAAGGTAGAACAGCTGTCCGCAGGAGACAACCGGCAGGGAGAGAGATACTATGCCACAGGAAGGCACAAACAGTGACTGAATTCCTTCATACTCCCAGAGATAGCACATTTGCAATAGTCTAAAATAAAAGCATGAACAACTGTCACAAGGCCTGCATCCTAAAGGAATGGTTCCTACCTCTTGACAGATGTAAATGATAAAAAGGTGCCTAACGGTGTGGTTAGAAGCCTAACATAACTACCAGCCCTTCATGTCTCTCCCAGAGTGGAATTCACCCTTGTACAAGGATCAGAATGAGACTTATGCACTGTTCAAGCCTTAATTAAACCCTCAAAATCCTGACAGGGAATACAAACTCTCAAAACAGGGCACAAGTGACACCTTGTCCTTGCTCCGACCCTCAGTCCGTGGTGAGTTTCACCCCTAGTCAGTTGTCCTCTCCTTCTCTCACCTCCTCTTGCTGTAACATCCTAAAACATGCTGGGTGTTGCCAGTTGTGTGTATGAACATCATGTTAGAAAAGTCCATTCTGTTGCACTGTACAGCGCTGAAACACCACACAATTTTAAGGTCTCATTCAGGAAGGTGCTTAAGCATGTGCTTAACTTTAAGCCTGTAAGTACTAGAGCTGAGTGCAAAACGGTTTTCCTGACATTTGAATTTCCTGAATTTTGGAGAGTTTGAAATTTTTTCTCCATCTCTAACAGGAAAAAAGGTTGAAACCATGAAGGTATTTGTGAACCCAGAAACCAATTTTTATTTTCATTTTGGGTCAACACAAAATGCACCTCTACCCTGATATAACATGGTCCGATATAAGGCAAATTTGGATATAACGCAGTAAAGAAGCGCTTTGGGGGGGCGTGGCCAAAGCAAGTTCGATATAACGCCGTTTCACCTATACCGCAGTACAATTTCTTGGCTCCTGAGGACCGTGTTATATCAGGGTAGAGTTGTATTTTTAATTTCAATAACTTTTAAATGTTCTGCTTTGACATCAGGCTTTTTTCCATAACTTTTTGATGGCTGCTTACATGACTAAACAGAAAGTCATGTCAAATGGGAATTTGTCATTTAGAAAATACTGAAATGTTTTGTTTTGACAATTTCAAAACTTGTTTTCTCGACATTTTTTCAAGACGGGAAATTCATTGAATCTGACCCAGTTTTGAGGAATTGGCATTTTTGGATGGAAAATGATTTGTTGAAAAATCGACAACCTGCGAAGTATTTCCTTTGACACTACTTATGTACTTAAAGAGAGGCACAGACTAAGTACAGTGCTGAACAGGGGCTTTATTTTATAGAATATCAGGGTTGGAAGGGACCTCAGGAGGTCAGCTAGTCCAACCCCCCACTCAAAGCAGACTCTCTATCACAAAACTACCCCTAAAAAGCATTTTAGAATGAAAGAGTAAAATGCAGCTGTAACATATGGCACAAATACCAGAATCTATTATTCCTAAACTAATTCCTTTGTGATGTCCGTCTGTCTATGTGCTGCAGCTATCATTGATCTATCTGCCTGTCACTGCTGTATCAACTCATTTCCTATGCTGAGGTTCATAGCAGTATTTTTTTTCTCGGCTATAGGGATATCTCAAGACACCCTCTATAATACAAACTAAATTTAGTGGCACAATTTGAAATAAATCTTAAACGCCATTATTTCATCCCTGCAAAGTGATGCCTTAGAAAATGCCACAGAGCTGCTGCAATTTGAATAATATCATTTCCACTTAATGGAGGGCCTGTTCATTCTCAGCCATGAAATAATGCAGAAAATTCAGAGGAATTACTCGTCTCTTGGAAATGCAGCTTTCAGTTAGAGACCAAAGGAGAGAAGGTGGGGGGAGGGGAAGAGGCAAAGCATATTTCTTCTCAATCTCCACTTCTATCAGACAAATAGGGTCACCTTGTAGACTGCTAAAGAACAGTGCTTCTGACCTCTATTAAAGTGCCTATAGATTCAGACTTCCGTTTCTCCCATTAAAGAGCTTTCAACAGACACTATCTGCATGAGAAATGTTTGGAATTTATTATTGTGGCATGAGTCACAAGCCATGATTTGTCTGGCAAAGTGCTTCAGCATTCGAACTCAACAGAGGCCCAATCCTGCAGGCCCGTCTCAGTCTACATTCTGACAATGCACTGGCTGACGTCAATGAGAATTTTGCCTGAGTAAAGACAGCAGGATTAGGCCCTAAACCAGTGCATGGTGGGAAATGTAGAGTCTCACCAGAAGAGTACTATTTCCCAGTTTAACTAAATGAATTACCTCTAGTTTAGACTAACTAGCACCATCAGTGATTTTGGGGGAGAATGTCTACCTTGATGGGTTTAAGATTAGCAGCCGTGTTAGTCTGTATCTGTAAAGAAAATGAGGAATACTTGTGACAGCTTAGAGACTAACCCATTATCTCAGCATAAGCTTTCATGGGCTATTGCCCACTTCATTAGATGCATAGAATAAATGGATACTCAAGATTCTCCATAAAACCATTTGATAATGCTAGAGATCATTCAGTGTATTGGCCTCATTAGCACTACAAAAGTAATCAACTCTTGAAAATAGGCCACTTCCACCTTAAATGAACTGGCCTTGTTAGCATTGACTCCTGACTTGGTAAGGCAACTCCCATCTTTTCATGTGCTGTAATATATATACTACTTACTTATTTTTCATGCCATGCATCTGATGAAGTGGGTTTTAGCTCACAAAAGCTTATTCCCAAATAAATGTGTTAGTCTCTATGGTGCCACAAGGACTCCTCATTATTTTCATCACTAAAGTGTCCCATGAGGCAAGTCCTTTTCATCTATAGTGCAGCCAGAGATAGGGTAACCAGATGTCCCAATTTTATAGGGACAGTTCCAATTTTGGGGTCTTTTCTTATATGGGCTCTTATTACCCTATTACCACCCCCGTCCTGATTTTTCACATTTGCTGTCTGGTCACCCCAGCCAGAGAGAATCAAGAGACCAGCATTAGTCCTACTAAAGACACTTTCTGAGGTACTTCCACTGTGCCAATGGGTATCAGAAATGACATAAGAATCTACCAATTCTTATGTCTAGTTGGGTGCTTAATGCTATGGGAGAAGGCTTGGCCCTACAAACCCACCGAGCGTGGGACAACTCTGATGACAATGGAAGTCCCACACTCCAGCAGCCAAGTTGCACAGTGCTCCATGTGCTAACTCTTTTGATAATCTGGCCAGACATACTGTGGTGCCTGAATGGGATCTGAAGTTGAAAGTCTAACACAAAGAGCTCCCTGGATCCATTCTTAGCTGGAAGGATTATGCTCAGATATACTTCAGAGCAGGCTGCTGAGGACTGGGACTCTTCTACTTGTTTCACGACTTTTCATTTACCCTCATTCATTTATCATAACCCCATAGAAGCTCAAGAGACAAAGAAGGAAAAACCAACTGATCCGTCTGCCTATCTAGGTATTTATCTGCCCCGCCTGCCCCAGCCCAGGAGCTGAGCCCCAAAAAGAATGTGATCTTTCAGAGGGCTCGTGAAAACCAGGAATTCGGAGTTGCAAAGTGCCTGTCAACTTGGAAAAGCCCTGTCCTGATGCCCCCACACTTGCAAAGCCCCAATGAATGCAGTCTGCCTCTCCAAAGTATTTCTATGGTCCTCATTACCATGGTATCTGAGAATCTCACAATCATTGATGTGTGTATGCTCACAACACCCCCATGAGGTCAGGCAGTGCTGTTATCCCCACTTACAGAGGGGAATATCAAGGCACCCCAAGCTGCCCAAAGTCACACAAGAAGTCTGTAGTGGAGCAGGGAATTAAACCCAGTTATCCCCAGTCCCAAATGTACGCTCTAACCACTGGGCCATGCGGCTGTTCCACCATTGTTGGCACTGACTCCAGTGGAACTTTTGCCTGAGGGAGGACTTCAGAATCACGCAAAAAGTGGAAGGCTCACCTTGCCCTCTGCTGAAAGGCTCCCTGGCCTGCGGGGGGGATGGTGGGGGCGAGGGGAAACAGAGGAGCTGTTTGCAGCAGGCAGCTCTATGCAAGGGTGCGTTGTAAGCAGGGGAAGTGAAAAATAATGCACCGAGCTGTGAAATAGCCAGAAGGATTTTATTTTGATTCCGTAGCACAGCACGTAGACCGGGCTGCAGCCCTGGGCTGGGTCCGAGAAGCAAGGGGACACACTAGCAGAGTGGTTGCAGTAGCCACCGGCGAGGAAGTAAAATCAGTTTGGTTGCCCAGAGCATAAAACAAGCCATCTCCCCTTTCCCGGAGTGCTGAACGGCAACGCTTCTTTGTCGAGTGGCGTGACACTGGCATTGCCTTCCAAGAGCTCTGCACACTAAGCACTCCCATTCCTCCTCGCAGGTTAATTGTCGAGGTTGCAGGAGCTATGGATTTGTGCCTGATGGGCCTACCAAGGCGTCAAGGAGGAACCCATTTGCATTCATCACTCTCGTGCTCCTTTATAGACTGGGAGAGCCCCACCGCGGCTTTATTGAAATGCCGAGTCAAGAGTTGCTGGGGGTCCGTGTCTGGCCCCTGAATTCTAATTGAAATCAATGCCTGAGTGCTATCAGAAAATAATAAAGCAGGACAAGTGTCTCCTACTTCTTCAGTGTGCACCGAAATGCTCCGCTCCCCCTTATCTCCTCGACTTAACGATCAATTATCAAGACTTATTTCTCCTTACTTAGCTTTCCAAGGCTG
This sequence comes from Dermatemys mawii, assembly GCA_007922305.1. Classification (NCBI taxonomy): domain Eukaryota; kingdom Metazoa; phylum Chordata; order Testudines; family Dermatemydidae; genus Dermatemys; species Dermatemys mawii. Next base: position 4,133,126 of record ML677507.1, read on the forward strand.
GCAGCTTAAAAAATAGCAGGAACGAGCTATTTCCCTACCATTGTGACTTGTTCTTTTGTTTGCCCGGGGGCCTTTTTCTGAAGGGGATGAATTTGCCTTAGACACAATCCCCAGCTCTCTGCACTGAGTCTTTCTCCACCTGGAGGATGACGCAGGGATTATGGCATCATCCCCTTGGGGCTCTGAAGGGGGACTAAAATGATGGGGGATTTGGGCACATTGAGAGACCCAGAACTCGCTGGATGTTCTGTGATACTGCTGAGAAATCAGAGTTCAGTGGGCAGCGCTGGAACTGACTGTTTTCCACCTCCCTCCACCTCTTCGGCCGAGGCCCTGCCCTCACTCCACCTCTTCCCATCCCCGCCCTGCTCCCTGTCTCAGAGTCCCTCCGTGCCCCAGGCCGCTCGCTCCTCTTTGCTCCCTGAATGCCTTCCGCCAGCCGCTTGCTGTTCAGCTGCTCACCCCGGGGCCCACACCAAAGAGCTGATTGGCAGCCAGCCCTGGGGTCCAGAACCACTGTGGCTGATGGGTCCTGAGCACCCCCTATTTTTTTTTCCGTGGGTGCTAGAGGTCTGGACCACCCACGGAGTCGGAACCTATGGTAGGTGGGTGTCACGTGGCAAACTCATTGCATCAGATCACCTGGAAGCTGAGGGATTCAGAGCCCGGTTCTCCAATTCCAGTGCAGTCAGTGGAACTTTTCCCATTTATACCAGCCGACGATCTAGCGTCTGTCATGTGGAATCAGAGCAGAGCAGACCCAGCAGACAGGACGTGGTAAGTCAGCAACCTCCTGTCGTAAGTGAGAGTGAATCTTGACTGGCCCACCAGGGACTGAACTGGGGATTCTCCCCATCTAAAATCATGAGCTAACGGCCAAGGCTTCCTAGTCAGGGACTGGAACAACTCCTATCCTTTGTGGACCGGGCCAGAGGGGGATTTGTAAGGGTTCAGCGACACAGCAAGCAGCAGCCCACAGCAGCAAGTCTCAGCTGCCTTTGGTCTGACCCAGTATGGCCATTCTTATGTTCTTAACCTCGCCACTGCTGACTGCACAGACCTACCCCTACACACAAGGGTCAGTGGGTCACACAAAGTAATGCCTGGATTCCATAGTCCTTGACCAGATTATTTTTATCAACTTGGATTCAGGACTCTGGGGCTCTCGATATGGAAGATAACTCCACAGTGAAGAAATGGGGCTGAAAGATTAACACTAAGCTCAGGGAAGATACTGCGGCAGCACTGCTGGCCTCCCACATTTTCTTCCAGTTAATTAAATGTCTTAGGATGCTCTCACCAGGAGATAGATTTCGCTCCCCTTTAATATTATTGTGAGAGTGGCGAGGGCAGTGTGACCACGTCTCTGCTGTCCTGCCAGAGTGCCCTTTCCCATCGCTGACCCGAAGGGATCACCTCCAGGGATGGGAATGGACTTCACTATCCATAGCTCGTTCAGTTCTATTGCCAATTAGCGCCAGAGGCACTTGGCAAAGCTGAGATGTGTGCGAGGAGCTGGACTGAGACCCCTTTTCACATACGCCACCAAACAGCCTTCCAGTGATAATGACTTTCAGCAGCTGCCAATTCCGGCTGGCTTCAGATCAGCAACTTTGGGCATAAGCAAGTCTGTGGCTTACTACTCATTCTCTGACGTTTCCCTACATTCTGCACCAGATCCTCAGCTAGTGTGAATTGGTAGAGGCCTATCAAAATCAGTGAGCAACCCTGATTTACGCCAGCTGAGGATCTAACCCTTTGTGATTGGCAGGAGACTTTAATGACCTGAGTCTCATTTGCACTAAGGTCCTTTACACTGGGCAGGCTGAGGAAAGGAACCTTAAAGTGGGTGCAAATTAAACTCTGTCTAAGGCCCCTCTCCCCCGCCAGCTTGGTACAATGGAGCCGCTCCCTTCAGTGAACCTGCTCTGTCGATAAGCAGAGGACGCCAGACTCTAGGGCTGTTGATCCCACAGAATCATAGAATATCAGGGTTGGAAGGGACCTCAGGCGGTCATCTAGTCCAACCCTCTGCTCAAAGCAGGACCAATCCTCACTAAATCATCTCATAGCTTTTCACTGACACTGAGGGAGAGGGAGCGGATAATGGTAGAATCACAGAACCACAGGGTTAGAAAGGACTGCAAGGGTCATCAAGTCTAAGCCCCCCTGCTAAGATGCAGGATTTGTTGAATCTAAACCATCCAAGACAGATGGCTTCAGCCTCCTTTTGAAAAACCTCCAATGAAGGAGCTTCCACAACCTCCTGAGGCATCTGTTTTTACAGTTAGGAACCTTTCTTTGAGATTTAATCTAAATTTGCTGTGCTGTAGTTTGAACCCTTTGTCTCTTGTCCTGCCCTCTGTGGCAAGACAGAACATTTTTTTCCTCCATCTTTTTTATGGCAGCCTTTCAAGTATCTGAAGACTGCTATCATATCGCCCCTTAATCTCCTCTTCTCCAAATTAAACATACCCAGTTTCATCAACCTTTGATCATATGGCTTGTATTCCATCCTTTAAGCATTTTTGTCTCTAGCCTCTGGATTCTTTCCAGTTTCTCTACATCCTTTCTGTACATTGATGACCAAAGGTGATCCAAACAGTACTCCAGTTGAGGCCTAACCAGCCCCAAGCAGAGCATCACTATCACCTTCTGTGACTTGCGTGCTATGCCTCTGTTAATGCAACTGTAGCAAAGCGGCAACTCACCCCTGTGGTGCCTCCTGCTGGTCATCTGGGAATTAGCTCATCTTCCAGCTCCGGAGCACCCTCTGCAGGCTGTAGTCCCGCTTGCCACTGGCCTCGTGTCCCTCCCTGGACCTCGCTGCCCTCTTCCCTGGGTCTAGCTCTGGGTTCCCCCTCCCTGAGGAACCCTCACCCACTATCCCCACCTTGCCTCAGTCTAGGCAACTGCCAGTCACCACTTACCCCCGTTCACTGGGGCAGACTGCGGTATTATTGCCACTCATCACCAGCAAGGAGGGTTTGGCCTGCTGTTTCTGTAGTCGTGGGCTGCCCCCTGCAACTCCAGTATCCTCTGTTGGGCCATCTCCTAGGCCCTGCAGCCTGGGGGTTTCCAGGCCAGAGCTTCCCCAGCTCCTCTTGCCTTGCCCCAGCCCTGCTCCACTCTAAGTACCTTGTCAAACTCCCCAGCAGCCAAGCCTGTCTACATCCACAGACAGAGGAGACTCTATCCACTCTAAACCAGCAGCCTTTTTATAAGGGCCGGCTGCCTCCTACTTGGGCCTTGCCCCAGCTGTGGCTGCTTCCCAATTAGCCTGGGAGCTTGCTTGCTCCCAGCCAAACCCTTTCTTGGGCTGTTTTAAGCCTCCTTTTCCCTGGAGTGGGGCAACCGCCCCACTAGAGCAACCCTAAATTGCATTTGATTTTTTTGCAACAGCATCTCATTGCTGACTCATGTTGAGTTCGTGATCCACCACAACTCCCAGATGCTTCTCAGCAGTGCTACTGCCAAGACAGTTATCCTCCATTCTGTATTTGTGCTTTTGGCTTCTCTTCCCTAAGCGTAGCACTTTACATTTGTCTTTGTTGACTTTCATTTTGTTATCTACAGCCCAGTTCTGCAATTTATCAAGATTTTAGCTCTATCTTCCTGTGGATTTTAGCTCTATCTTCCTCTGGATTTTAGCTCTATCTTCCAAAGTGGTGGCAACCCCACTTCCAGCTTTGTGTCATCTGCAAGCTTGATCAGTACGCTCTCTGTTCCTACATCCAGGTCATTAATAAGATGTTAAATAACACCGAACCCAGAAGAGATCTCTGTGGAATCCCACTTGAGACCTCCTTCCTATCTGACATCATTCCATTATTAGTTACTCATTGCTTGTGACTGTTAAACGGATTATCTATCCACTACATGGTAGTTCTGTCAAACCTGAATTTCTCCAGCTTACTTATCAGAATGTCACGTGGGACTGTGTCCAAAGCCTTGCTGAAGTCCAGGTATATGTGTCCACTGCATTTCCCCTATCAACCCCCAAACCAGTTACCCCGTCAAAGAAAGAAAACAAGCAAGTTTGGCATGATTTGTTCTTGATAAATCCATGCTGGCTGCGAGTGATTACCCCTTCATCCTCCAGGTATTTGCAAACTGAATGTTGTATATGTTTCTCTAGTAGCTTCCCAGGTATCAAGGTCAGGCTGACTAGTCTATAGTTCCCCAGATCCTCCTTTTCCCCCTGTTTAAAGATGGGTATTATACTAGGTTTTCTCCAGTTTTGCAGGACCCCTCCTGTCATCCATGAGATTGTAAATATTACTGCCAGTGGTTCCAAGATTTCTTCAGCTAATTCCTTCAGTGCCTTCAGGTGAATAGCATCTGGATTCAAATTGGTGAGAAGATCTCTGACATGTTCTTTACTTATCCTGATCTGCATACCTTCCTCTCTATTGTCTGTGGTAACTTCATTAGTCGTCGGTCAAATATTATTTTTAGTGAAAAGGCTGAAGCAAAGTAGCACTGAGCAGCTCTGCCTTCCTATCATCTTCCATTACCAGCTCACCTTCTCCACTGAGTAGCAGACCCACATCATCCTTTAACTTTCTTCTTTCTCTGACGTATTTGAAGACCTTCTTGTGGTCTCTAATAATTCTTCCCAGCTGTAACTCATTCTTTGCCTGGGCTTTCCTGGTTTTTGTCCCTACACAGGGGCTATTCCCATGTATACTTCCTTAGTGACATGCCCCTCCTTCCAATTCCTGTATGTATCCCTTTTGGTTTTGAGATAGCTAAAAAGCTTATTAAAAGGCAGTCAGTTGTGAACCTCATGAGCAGCGAAAAGAAAATAAGCAAACAGAGGGAGTTTGCCTAGGGTAAATAAGTTCCTTCTTAACTCTGCCACTGGCTCCTTTGAGAGACTGGGTATGTGGAAGTACCTACAGTAAGTGTCCTGCTTAGCTTTTAAAGTTCCTTCAGAAGAATTGGTGGGCTCATAATGAGAAGCCATGGGTCGAATAGCTCAGCAGGAACGCTGATGGCAGCTCTTTAATTCAGCTGTTCTCTAGAGTTTTTACAGGAAACTGAGGCCTTAACCATGTACTTTGTTTCTCAAGATTTACTTGGTCTCCAGGCTGAAGATTTTTACTTATTGTGTCATTGTATCTAGGATTTTCCCTAAGACATTGTGAAGAAGATTGTGTCACACCTGCCTGTTACGGTATTCTCTGATAAGGACTGTGTCTTACTATTCACGTGTAGAATGGCTCTACCCGAAGGGGGCCACAATCTCTGTTATTGGCCTCTTCGGTGCTACCATAAGACAAATCATAGAATCATAGGGCAGAAGGGACCCTCAGTTCATCTAGTCTGACTCTCTGTATATCACAGGCCATTAAACACCACCCAGCACCCACCCACTAAACCCAGACCAAAGTGGTACAGCCCACAGGCAATTAGACTATCACACGACACAGGCAGAGAGTAGGAAGGATGGAGGTGCACCAGGACTCTGGCATGGAAATAATTAAGTGAAATATACCCAGATAATCCTGGCAAGTGATCTACACCCGCATGCTGCAGAAGAAGGTGAAAAACCAGCAAGGTCACTGCCCATCTGACCTGGGGGGAAGTATTTCCCTGATCCTACATATGGTGATTACTTAGACCCTGAGCATGTGAGCGAGAACCAGCCAGCCATGCACCTGGAAGAAAGAATTTTCCAAAAGCATCTCAGTACACCATCCCACTCGGTGCAGTGTTCAAGATGATAAATCATAAAACACTGAATATTGAGGGCTGCTAGCATCTTTTAAGGTCTCCATAAAGAAAAAAAAAACAATAAAAAAATCCCCACCAAGCTGGCTAAATCTCTCCACTGTCAAAAAAAGAGAAAGAGTTTATTTTAAGAAAACATGATGGCTGTTGAATTCTGTGCAGTTTGCTCTGTGTTCATGTGCATATTTAGCAGCTAAAGAGAGTGTAAAAGTGACTGATAGCCTGAAATCAGGTGTGTGTGCATAAAAGTGACAGATTACAAGATTTATTGGGCTGGGTAAATAGCTTTTATAATTGCTATTGTTTTTTTATTAAATTTTCAAGGCTGTGTACTTATGCTAAAATGAATCATATGGATGTTAAAACTTGTGTTCAACTGTTTTATACTTCAATGTTATATCTTGGGACGGGAATAGCCACGTACAATAAACTGCGATTGGTACTGCTATTCCTCCCAGGCGTCATTTCCCTAGTGTGGTAGGGAGGAGGGACACTTTACAGTCAAGGAAAACATTCATAGGGGGTTTTGATCATCCCTCTTACTGTTCTGCTGTGGCCTGGTGGTGTCAGAAGAAAAGCATTTAGTGGAGTGAGTGGGACAGAATAAAAACTGGGGAAAACCATCATCACTCAGAAGGCCAGCAAGATCCTCCAGTTAAGACACACTTAAGGCTTACTTTGAGGATGAAAGTGCTACATTAGCCCTGGGCTAGCTTTTTGCCCAGTGTGGAATTTCACACTAATGGGTATAACGCCACAGGAGTGAAGTAACAGCAGAGCATATTTGTCAGGGGGTTTTATGTTGACAACCTCCTGCTGAAGAACAGGGATCACCTATGGTTTTTAGCATCACAAGCAAGTTTTGCACAATTTCACTCTTTTTGGTAGGGATATGGGTTGGTTATGTGTGTGGGTGCGGGTTTTTTTTAACTGAAATAGTTAAATGGCACACGCCCTTGTTCTGATGCAATTCCACTGGTGTAAAAGGGCCTTGTACTGGCATTGTTTGGTCTCCTAATTTTAGGGGAATAAACTGTTCACTAGTATAAGCGCAACCTAGTGGATTGTGCTGCTGTAATTATAACAGTCTGGTTAAAGAGGCATAATTTTTGTTCGTAGACAAGCCCATAGACAAGAGAAATCTTGCAACATACAGTGGCCAAATTAAACCATTAATCCCAATTTTTGAGATGTTATCAGTTTCAGTGATATCTTCTACACTTAAAATAGGGCAGTGGTAATATCTCCAAAAAACAGACTGAACTTTTGAAGGGAGTCCATTGTAACTTTTTTTTCAAAAATGGAGATTGTGTCTTCTGTGTTAATGGGCTGCGTGTCTTGCAATCCGCAAGCAGTGATGATAAGTACAATCACATTCCCATCATAATGCTACGGAGTCATTGATTTAGGGGCTTTCAGACTGAATGTACGGAGTGGTTCCTTAGAGGCAGCATCGTGAGTTCATTTTTATTTTTAAACTTGCAATTAGCTAAGAGGAGCCCCTATTTATTTTGCAAGAGAAAGGACAATAAAGCACATGCATGGGAAAAAGCCAGGGTAGCCATCAATAACCCAACGCACTACATTTCATGATATTGGGACCTCCCTTGGGGAATTCGTACAGTCTTATCCATCTTGTTACTGTGCTTGTTGAAAGTTAGCACATTAAGACGTGCTGCTCTGGCTTAAAAACATTTGGAGCCTGATTCCAGTTTCATTTTTTGCCAGTTTTACACAGGGATAACTTCACTGAATTTGGTGGCGTTAGGATTGATTTGCACTGGTATAAAATGAGATCCGAATCAGACCCTTAGTCAGTAACACTAGTAGTATGAAAGGCCCATATGCCATATAGAACAAGCAGCTTTTATATATTGCCTCTTTCACCTGTAGAACTCAAAGCACATTACAAAAGGATAGGTGGGAAAGTGTCATTATCCCCAATATAAAGATGCGGGGAAATGAAACACAGGGAGATTAGAGCCAATGTTTTCAGGCTAGCAGCGCATAGAATTAGATGCCGAAACCCTAACTTAGACACCTCATTTAGTGGCCTGATTTTCAGATGCCCTGAGGTCCTGAAGTTCCCAATTTCTTCACTGCGAGTGCTCAGTGCAGCTCTTAAGTCACTTTTGAAAATGAGGCTCCTGAGTCAGTTAGGTGTTGCAATGCTGAGAAGCATAGTGTCTAAATACTTCTAAAAACCCAGCCCTGAGTCTCTAAATGGCCATTAGTCTCTATGGGCTAATAGTCCTTCAACTTTTCCACACGTTGGCTGCTTAGCCTGGAAACTCTCCTTATGTTCCTAGAGTGTCCAACACAATGAGACCCCCATCTCAGATGGGGCCTCTAAATGATACTGTCACCGAAGCAATAGAAATTCATTTAAAGCAACCATGGTGGAACAGTTATCGGAGTCTTACACCTGCCTCTGAAGTAGCCAGCATTGGCCAGTGTAAAATACAAAGGCAGAAGGAGCTTTCACAGAATACCGGGGTGGTAGGGACCTCAGGTCATCTAGTCCAACCTTTGTCCTGTTCTGATACGCAAATTCCTATGTTTGTATAGCTCCAGAAAATGGTAATATTCAGTGAATCTCTGGACCAAATACTGAGTGTCCTCTCAGTCTTTACCCAGGCAAAACTCCCACTGATTAGGATACTCAGCAAAGACTTGAAGATTTGGCCTGTTGTCTGGAGGGAATGGACATGTCTAATATGTCTTTTTATTTAGCCTTTCTGACATTATTTTGTTACAGTGAAATACGTGTTTCATTCTTCACCACCACCACCATCTCAGCATGATGACTGGAGATGAAAGTTTATCCCACAGGTTTATTACTCCCTGAGAAAACAAATTACTGCCTGACATTCACCCATCGCTCTCACTTTCGATATCCTTAAATGATTCTCCCACTGGCTTCTTGATGTTCATCTTGTCTGCGTCTCGCGGAGGCTGACAGCAGTCAGAAATTCAAGCAGGTGCCACTTTTCTCGAAGACAAAGCGCCAGCGACTGAGGTTAAAGCTCAACGCAAGACTGCGCAGTGGGGGTGGGAACAAGGGTCCAGAAACAACTTCGCCAGCTGGAATCAAATATGCACATCTGGAGGGGACTGTGCAGTGCAGACATGTTGCTCGCCAGCATGGAACAAAGCTTGACATGCAGATGACAAATGTGGAGAGATGATGGGTGGGGGGAGTGGAGGATGTGAGATGCTGAGATGGAAGCAGAGCTAAAAATGTCTCTCAAATGAAAAAGCTAAACAAGTTCAAGAGACAGATTTTATCCTAGCCAGGTACTTCATCTGGCCTCATGCTGCTAGTACCAGAGCTCATCAAAATCCCTTTGTGAGGGAGGGCTGGGCATTATCCTCATTTTACAGACCAGGACTTAAAACACTGAGTTTAGATTCTGATTTGCTCTGTGTAGCACACGAAGGCTGCACCTGAGGTGAAAAATTGAAGCCAAGTCTCTGACTATTGCTCTATGCATGAGACCATCCTCTGGTCCACTTGCTAGCCTCCAATAGGCTGCTGAGGCCAAGTGATTAGGAGGGATTGAGACAGGCTGAAGGAAGATTGTGATGAAATAAGAACAAAATGCCTAGGAGGAGTGAATTCAGAGGAAGGGACAGATAAACGCAAGGAGGATGGTTTGTGGTGGTATAAGAGGTGCTTTTTATAACCCCTTTTGGTTGGGTGTAGAGAAGGTTAAATTCACATTCAGATGAATTCCTTCAGAGCGTTCCAGAGCCCCATGAACTGCTGGCAGGCCAGGGAAAGAAGAACACGGCTCTGGCTAGTACAGGGCCCAGCTAAGGAGCCCGGCTGTCACCAGCAAGCTCAATAAATAAAATGAATGTTTCACCCAACATTGTAAAAACATCTCAGCAATTTAAATAAAGACAATCCTACTGAGTCAGACCAACGGTCCATCTAGCACAGTATCCTGGCTTCCGATCGTAGGTGCTTCAGAGGGAATGAACAGAACAGGTAATAGTCAAGTGATCCATCCCCTGTTGCCCATTCCTATTTTCTGGCTAACAGAGGCTAGGGACACTTCAGAGCATGGTGTTGCATCCCTGCCCATCCTGGCTGGTAGCCATTGATGGACCTATCCTCCAGGAACGTATCTAGTTCTTTTTTGAACCTTGTTATAGGTTTGGCCTTTCTTTACTTACCCAGCTGAAGAATCTATTTACCCCACCTCCGTGCCACTCACCCTGGGGATAACTTTGGAAAAAAACATCCCAACATGACTTGGCCCAGGTAGACGGCTGAGGGGAATGTTGTCAGGATTCGCTGTTCTCATAGCTCCTCTTGGCAGCATCTTACCCAGGCCCAGAATCTTGCTGAACATCATTTCCACAGGGTTATCCCTTACGCAAAGTGCGATAAGACCCCCGGGACCATTTGCAAGCAGCACGTAGCAGTGACAGTGACTCTCTCTGACTTTGGGCCACATCTTGAATGGTTCAAGCCCATGGGTGGCACGTGAACCGCCATCTCGGGGAGGCCTGCCCCCCAGCACCGCCCCTGCCTTACAAGACTCTGCCAGAGTAAAGCCCCTCCCCGCCCCCGAGCCCATAGCCACACACTCCCCACGGCCACTGGCCCAGTCCTGCCGCTAGCCCCCCAGCCCCAAAGAAGCACTGAGAGGGCAGGCAGTGTACGGGCCGCAGCCTCTCCAGATCCTGAGCACGGGAAGGCCGGCAGCACGCAGCCCCAGAGCACTGGGGTCTGGACTCGGAGCCGGGAAGAGGATGGAGCCATAGCCGCGTGAAGGGAGCATCACAGCAGGGGGTGGGATCACGCTTGGGAGGCAAGGCCTTCCCTGCCTATGTGACCCGCCACCCATGTTCAAGCCAGAGGGACTGTTATGATCTTCTCATCCGACTTCCCACCTAACTCAGGCCCGAGACTATCAATCACCCTGTAGTTCGCAGCACGTTGCGACTGAAGTAAACATCTCATTTTAGTCAGATATCAGATCTTGCTATAAGAGGCCACCACATCCCTTGTCAATCTGCTCCATTAGAGAATCGTTCTCACGGTTCAGAATGTACGGAGGCAGCTATGTTTTGTTCCACCCTCACCAATGTTGATCCAGGATGATCCATCCTGCTCTTGGGTCATTCCTAAGCAGCTGGGCGCTGTACTGCAAAGACCGGGCTTGCAGCACAACAGTTTTTGACTGGGGTTTTTCTTTTGCTAGGAATGAATGATTTCAATCCAGCCTCTCCTTTGCTTCATCATTTGGAATGGGGGCAGCGGCTGCCTCTTGATAAACAAGCGTTGAGAGGATTGTGAGAACACTGGGCCCACTCTTCCCCCTCCATGCCGGCAACACTTTGCCCTAATAAAAGATGCACATAAACATGCATCAGGCCCTTTCAACCTCCAACCAGCTTCTTCCCATTAATCGATTCAAAACGTATCCGACCACGATGGAAAAGCATCCAGCTCCAGACTTACGGGGAGTTTTGTCCCTCGTCATTCACCTGAGGTCCCGAGGCAAATAAATAAAATAACAACCTGTCAGCAGCACCTTTTGTGTGCCATTCCCAGGGGAAATGGACAAATGGAAGATTTGTCCTTTGTTATCCGACTTGTAACTAAGACAAGATGATGGTATTTTTCTTAGGCGTCAGACAAGCACACCGTGACAATCCAGCTCTTAAGCTAAATATAGACAAGCCAGCCACCCACTAAGAAATACATTTTTAAAAAATCCCAACAGCCGAAGCGATGTGTGGTTTTGAATGGCTGGAGCTTTTAAAGGGTGTTTTGATGGTGAATACAGCTATCAACGGACACAGCCGGCCAAATCCCAAGACAGCACGCCTGATAAGCTCCATCTGCGAAACAAGGAGCCAGTGGGAAAAAATAAAGACATGGAAAAGTTCTAAGAACCCTGGGTAAACTAATGTAGGTATAGCATGAGTCTTCCTTCTGCTGCAGTTTCTGGCACAAATAAAGATGTATCTTCCATGTACACTTCCCCCGCTCTGCCCCAGGAGGTATGCGACGGGGAGTTTCTATCCCACACAAGTTGGAATGAGTTCTTTGCTCTAGCAAGGCATGGAGATATATTGCCTACCAATTAGAGCAAGAGGTTTAGCAGCCTTCAAGGTAATCCGTGCCCCCATCATAGCTTACAAATGCTACTGAACTTACTTTCACAGCACCCATTTTACAGGCAGGGATAAGGGATAAGGGAAGGGATAAGGACAGATGAGGTGACTTGCTCTAAGTGATAGTGGGGTGCAGTGGTAGAGCTGGGTGTCATGGTGTCTGATATGCAGCTCACAACTGGGAGGACCAATCTCAGGTTAGATTGTCAGAAAACAGGGTAGACCTCCCCCACATTGGGGGTATTCTATACTTAGATTTTACCAAACCAGTAACAAGCGTGGACTCCTGGATTACTATACTAGCCTTACCATTGAACCACAGATGGTCCCCTGGGGCTCTCCAGTGCATTTTGCCACTCAGACTAATTGGATGTTGTGATTCGATGTTATTACATTAAGTTCTTCCAATCCCAAAGGGTGGGTCACTCACCCCAGGTCAATGGATGCATTGGCTCTCACAGCACAAACAATGCTGAAAGCCAATTTCTTTAGTAAACTGAACTACAGATTTATTAGCTAAGAAAAAGCAATGGGGGTTATTGAGACATCAAAGCAGGTAACATATATAAGAGGTGAACCGGAGTTTGTAAGTCCAGCTGGTAGCAGTGATGTGATATCGGCTAGTTTCCTGTCCTGTATTTGGAATAATACCTCTGTCCTGTATAATACCTAATATAATAATACTTCTGTCCTGTATTTGGAATGCCCCCTGACAGCATCCAAATAGATCAGAGCTACAGAATCACTCCCAGGGTCCTACCTTATGGCTGAGAACAGTTTGACAAGCATTTCCATCATCGCATGGATCCCTAGACTCCCCGCTGTTGAACACAAAATGACCCATGCTTTGAAATCTATAATTTCCTTCATTTACATTTCCAAGGCGCCAATCTCCAATGGGTAAACCTCATGTAAACACAACAGGAGAGCAAGAAATAATGTTTCCCTGCAGCTTTAAACATCACGTAAATTCACATTTAAACACTAACACATATTTCAATCTATGGCTAATTAAGTACAGGCTACAGACAGCTGGAAACAATCAATCCACAGCTCTCTTGATTTCAATCAGCACAAGCGAACTGGCATATTGAACAAAAATAACGAGGAGTCCTTGTGGCACCTTAGAGACTAACAAATTATTTGGGCATAAGGTTTGGTGGCTAAAATCTACTTCATCAGATGCATGGAGTGAAAAATACACTAAGAAAAATATACATTATAGCACATGAAAAAATGGAAGTTGCCTGACCAAGTTGGGGGTCAGTGATAAGGAACCAATTCAGTTAAGGTGGAAGTGGCCTATTCTCAACAGTTGTTCCAAAACATCTGTTGGTCTACAAGGTGCTACCAGACTCTTTGTCGCTTTTGCAGATCCAGACTAACATGGCTACCCCTCTGATAAAAGAGGTAAAATTATTTTTGTAGTGATAACAAGACCAGTGCAATCAAGGTGACCCATTTCCAGCAGTTGACAAGATGGTGTGAGTATAAGCAGAGGGAAAATTACTTTTTGTAGTGACCCATCCACTCCCAGTCTTTATTTGGGGCTAATTTGATGGTGTCCAGTTTGCAAATTAATTCCAGTTCTGCAGTTTCTGGTTGGAGTCTCTTTTTGAAGTTTTTGTGGTTGAAGAATTGCCACTTTTAAGTCTGTTACTGAGTGACCAGGAAGATTGAAGTGTCCTCCTACTGGTTTTTGGATGTTACAATTCTTGATGTTTAATTTGTGTCTGTACTGGGGCAGCTGCTCCACTCCTGAGGAACAGGGGGGCAAAAAACAGTCCTGGAGAAGGCTGCAGCTGGGAAAGGCTGACTGGAGTAGCAGCCACAGCTGTGGCCAGCCCAATCAGGGCCCAGCTGGCCCTTATAAGAGGGCTCTGGGCTACAAGCTGGAGGAGTCTCTCTCTAGATGTGATGGGAGAAGGACCTGGCTGCCTGGGAGCTCAGGGTACAGAGCAGGGCTGGAAAAAGACAAGAAGAGCTGTGGAGCTCCAGCTTGGTAAACCATCAGGCTGCAGGACTTGTGCAAGGCGTAAAGAAGGCACTGGGGCTACAGAGGTGCAGTCTGGGGTTAGGCAGAGACAACTGGTCCAAACTTTGCCAGTGATGAGTGGCCATTACAGACTGCAGTCTGCCCCAGTGAGAGGAGGCTAAATGATGACTGGCAGTAGCCACTGAGGCAAGGTGGGATTAGAGGGTTGGGGGTTCCCGTGGGAGGGGAGACCCAGAGTGTGGGAGTACTCCAGGGGGCAGCACCCCAAGGAAGAGGGCACCAGGGTCCAGGAGGGACATGGGGCCAATGGCAGGTATGACATTGGCCAGCAGAGGGCACTCCAAGCTGGAAAAGAGCTAATTCCCAGAGGACTAGCAGCAGGCACCGCGCCGGTGGGTCATCGCATCGCTACGGTGTCCATTTATTCTTTTGTGTAGAGACTGTCCAGTTTGGCCAATGTACATAGCAGAGGGGCATTGCTGGCACATGATGGCGCATATCACATTGGTAGATGTGCAGGTGAACGAGCCCCTGATGGCCTGGCTGATGTGATTAGGTCCAAAGATGGTGCCCTTGAATCGATACGTGGACAGATTTGACATCAGGCTTTGTTGCAAGGATAGGTTCCTGAGTCAGTGTTTTTGTTGTGTGGTTGCTGGTGAGTATTTGCTTCAGGCTGGGGGGTTGTCTGTAAGCGAGGACTGGTCTCTCTCCCAAGGTCTGTAAGAGTGATGGATTGTTCTTCGGGACAGGTTGTAGACCCTTGATGATGTGCTGGAGAGGTTTTAGTTGGGGGCTGTAGGTGACAGCTAGTGACATTCTGTTACTTTCTTTGTTGGGTCTGTCCTGTAGCATATTGACACACTCAACCCTGCTTTGATATTCATACACAAGTGAATAGCCCCCTTGCTCTGATTTCAGTTGGTCTGTCTGCCTCACAGAGCTGGTAACCTATTTAGACAGCGTCACTCTGGGAATAACAACTAAATCTTCTAAGACCCCGTCCAGGGCCTCCACCCTCCACCATCAGTCCAACAAGAACAGCTGAGAGAGAATAGAACTTTCAAGGTTAAAACTCTGTGAGTTAGGCCCTATTTTGCAATAGAAGCCCTACCTTGCTAACAGCCACGTCACTTAACCATCTTTCTGTCTCAGTTTACCTTTCTGCAAAACGGACATCATAAGCAGAGATGGAGGCTGTTAGTGCTGGAGTGAGTACCCGTACTGATTGTTTTTAGATGGCCTGCTGCCATAGGAGTGCACAGCTCCCTGCTGAACCATTTCAAAGCTGAGCCCTAGGCTGGAGCTTATCATCTGAGTTAGATGTAGAGCAGTAAGAGACAAGGGATGGAAAAGTGTGGTATGGATGGAAAGGGCTGAGAGATCCTGAACAAGCTCATGGTTCCCTTGTGCTAGGGGCTGTACAAATATGTGGTGAGAAGCATTCCTTCATTTCAAGAGCTTGCAGTTTCAATAGAGAAGAGAGATAAAAAGGGGCAAGGAAGGGACTTGCCCAAGGTCACACAGCCAGTCAGTAACAGAGCTTGGAACAGAATGCAAACCTCCTGACTCCCAGTTCAGTGCCTAATCCACTAGATAAACATTTGCCTCCACTTTTCTTAGTAAGTGGAAGATCATCTTTGCCTCCAGATCACTGAGCGCTGGCCACATGCAGAGACAGAGCAGCAGGCTAAAGGCACCCATTCATCCAGCCCAATGCAGCCCTTTCCCCATGGCATTGCTGCGTCATTTACCTCTGCACCCCATTTCGGTTCCTCTCACCATTTCCCCTTGAGACGGGTTTTCAGCTGCTAATGACTTTTGATCACTCCTGACCAGGGACCACAGTTATGTTTGGTGGACTTGGGACATATAAATCACATCCCCGTGTATCAGCTTGGGCCAAAAGTATGCATGAGGAAGCATGGGAATTCAGCTCTGGGAGAGGAGCTTTATAATCCATTGCAGGGATCCCCTTAGAAATGTACACCTACCAATCTCAGCAGTTTCCTCTCCCTGGCTAGCAAAGCCATGTGAGCAGGCCGAATGACAGGACAGTGTGACCAGTTCATATAAACACATCTTCCCTAGAAGGTCTTTCACCTAGAATTAAGCCAATGCAACCTTGGGTTGAATTTAGCTATTGGGGGGATTTGAACTGGTGACTCACAACTACTGAAAACAAAAAAAAGCATCTAAAGCCCAGAGCTACCCAATCTGCTACCAGCAGACTTAAGTACTAGCTTTTTAGCTGATTATAATGGCTGTTAATGGGTTTTCTAAAACATTCAAGTATATAATTTCCATTTGTACTACAAATGCCCACATAGAAAGCACTGAAGAAACTTAATTTACACTGGGAGTTCAGGTGTCAGGCTAGATGCGCCTACTGCACTATAAATCTTAGTGAGTTTTCAAAGCAGCAGGGAGGCTGCTTTATTTGTACTACAACAATTAGCCTCTTTCTTTGATTCACCTCCTAGTTAAGTCCCTCCCAAGGGTCACAGGCCCAAGCTGCATGGACAGTTATGTCCCTACAACAGATCTATAGCTTAGCCAGCACTAGGTCAGTTTGGAATGTCACACATTTGGTGTTGCTACGCTTGAGTCTTATTGAGAATGGGTATTATTATTGAAAATAATGTGTGTGTGTAGGGCACGGGGCGGGGGGTAAGTGTTAGACACACAGAGAATTTGTTTACAAATAAATAGCTATTATTTTTGTATGGATCACCCAAACACACCATTTTCTTCTCCTTCTTCTGATTCATTAGCATAATTTATTGAGTAGGGGGTTTCCAAACCTTCTCATAAGGTAGACCATATCTTAATAGAGATTGTCTCATCCCCACCTCTCTTCCCATTCACTAACCCCTGGGACATAGCTGTTCTCATTTGTGATCGCATAACATGCCTGCAGCAACTTCAGCAAGGGAAAGGCATAGGCAGAAAGCATGGTCCTTCCCCTGTTGACTGGTGGCAGGTATCCAGGGCCTGGCAGGTCCCCTGTCCACGTGAGGAGAAATCAGCGAGTGTACTTTCAGCGTAACATGTTTTATTTACACACACACACCAGTCCTGGAACAGAGATGGTCAAATAGAATGTCAGGCAATCCTTTCTTCCGGGACTCTCAGCCCAGCACCAATGCTTGTTCCCCAGGGAGAAATTCTGGTTCAGAAATTGACTCTGATCAGAGCCCAACGCAGAGAGCACATTCTCTGGCAACTTGCATAGCTCCCTCTCTCCAGAACTTTGTCCAACCAAAAAACTAACAATAGTACAGCACACGAGCATGTCTTCCTAAGACTGAACATTTGTTTGCAAGCTACAGAAAAGAACTTGGATGACTATGTTTTAACTGCGCCCCCTAGTGGCACCTGCCATAGCAATATTTAATGCATTTTCTGCATGCTTTTAAAACAATTGAGCCCCTGAAAATGAGGAAGAACTAGCACCATGTCCCCAGCCAGACCTCCATAAGTGAGCAGTATGTGCCCTGTGGACCATCTGTTGTTCCTGAAGCACAGACTGAGAACCTCTGACCTACCAAATGTTGTTCCACATATAGTTGACAACCCTTGCACAAGGAAAGGTGGTTTGGGATGACAAGGTATTATGGGCCCAATCCAGGGCCCAGTGAAGTCAATGGAAAGTCTTCCATAGAAAAAGGGGAAAATTTCCAAAGGCACAGCAGCCAGTGCATGGCGGGAGATTAACTTCTATTTGTGCCTTTGAGAATCACCCCCAAATTGACCATCAGACCTGGTTTTACCAGGACGGTAAAACTCATTCCTAGGAAAGGCCTAACTGATTTAGGAACCCAAGTCTCATTTTCAAAAGGTATTTAGGCACTTAGGAGGACTAAATCCCACCAATTGTCAGTAGCATTTTGGCTCATAAGTGCCCGAATCCCTTTTGAATGTGATATTTGAGCTATTAAAATCAGTGAAGCGTTGCAATGTGGAGCCCAACAACATTTAAATACCTTTAAATAACTGGACTTTAGCAACTGGAAAAAAAATCCTCCATGCAAAGAAATGTCCACATGTCATTGCTGAGCATGGCTGGTTGGAAATTTTTCAGCAAAAATATTGTCTTCTTTTTTTTTTCAAAACCAAAATGTGTTGCAAAAATGTATCAGTTTTGATAAAAATATCGCTGAGAAAGTTTCTCAGGTCCAGGAATAAACTGAGACAGGAAAAGAGATCCTGATTCAAGGCAGGGACTTGAACCTGGATCCCCCATATCCCAGCTGAGTGCCCTAACCATTGTGGGGTCCAAGCCATGAGGCCCTCTAATTCATATCTTACTGTGAAAAAATTCAAAAGGGTCTGATTTTGTTCTGCAGCAGAATGAAAACAAATTTCCAAACCTCGACCTTTTTCATAAAATGGAATTCTTGTTGTCCAGACAGCCATATTGCTGACTCAGAAGCTGGCAGGAGTGATCGCCCACAAGAATTGTTGTTAAATGTTCTCCTGTGATTTGCAACCCTAAAATTAATTGCCACAAAATTGTTCTAGTTTTGAAAACCATAGAATCGTAGAACTGGAAGGGACCTCGAGAGGTCACCTAATCCAATCCCCTGCACTCATGGCAGAACTAAGTATTATCTAGACCATCCCTGACAGGTGTTTGTCTAACCTGATCTTAAAAACCTCCAATGATGGAGATTCCACAACCTCCCTAAGCAATTTATTCCAGTGTTTAACCACCCTGACAGTTAGGAAGATTTTCTAATGTTGAGCCTAAACTGCCCTTGCTGAAATTTAAGCCCATTGTTTCTTCTCTTATCCTCAGAGGTTACAGGGAACATTTTTTCTCCCTCGTCCTTGTAATAACCTTTTATGTATATGAAAACTGTTACCATGTCCTCTCAGTCTTCTCTAGTCCAGATTAAACAAACCCAATCTTCCCTCAGAGCTCATGTTTTCTAGACCTTTCATCATTTTTCTTGCTCTTCTCTGGACTTTCTCCAATTTGTCCACATCTTTCCTGAAATGCGGCACCCAAAACTGGGCACAATACTCCAGCTGAGACTGCATCAGCATAGAATTACTTCTTGTGTCTTTCTTACAACACTCCCTCTAATACATCCCAGAATTATGTTTGCCCTTTTTGCAACAATGTTACATTGTTCACTCATAGTTACTTTGTGATCCAATATAACCCCCAGATCCCTTTCCACAGTACTCCTTCCTAGGCAGTCATTTCCCATTTTGTTTTTGTGCAATTGATTATTCCTTCCTAAGTGGAGTACTTTGCATTTGTCCTTATTGAATTTCATCCTATTTATGGAAGACAATTTCTCCACTTTATTCAGATCATTTTGAATTTTAAGCCTATCCTTCAAAACATTTGTAGCCCCTCCCAGCTTGGTATCATTCACACACTTTATCAGTGTACTCTTCATGTCATTATCTAAATCATTGATGAAGACATTAAACAGAACTGGACCCAGAACTGATCCCTGTGGGACCCCACTTGATATGCCCTTCCAGCATGACTGTGAATCACTGATAACTACTCCCTGGGAACAGTTTTCCCGCCAGTTTTGCACTGACCTTATAGCAGCTCCATCTAGGTTGTATTTCCCTAGTTTGTTTATGAGAAGGTCATGTGAGACAGTATCCAAAGCCTTACTAAAGTCAAGCTATACCACATCACCTGCTTCACCCCCTAGCCACAAGATTCATTACCATGTCAAATGTCACTTTATCCACAGACTTCTGGGACAGTTGGATTGGGTCCCAAATTAATATTATTGTCTTTATCTAACCTCCACCCCATAGTAAACTCATTTGGTTTCCCTTTACAGTACAAACTTGAGGGTCAGCCCAGTCCTTTCAAACCAGCCAGGATGGACTCAGGATTCTGAAGCCAGGTGAAATCAACCTTGGTTCCTCTTTGAATTCTTAGGTTCATCTGAGCCCAAAACTCAGAGAAGGGGAACCTAGGTGGACTGAAACCAAAGGGAAAACTCCAGACAACTGAAACCACTGACTTTTACACAGTACTGCAAGCAACAGACATTGGAAATGTTAAAGAAGCCAATGCCAGATGTTTTAGGTGTGGAATAGCCATAGCATACAAATCATCTTAAAGAAGTAGCCACTGTACCTGAATTATTTAACTCAAACCCTGCAATGAGGTCAAGCAGAAGACCTGCCCCATGAGAGTTGTTCCTCACAGAATCATAGAAGATTAGAGTTGGAAGAGATCTCAGGAGGTCATCTAGTCTATCCCCCTGCTCAAAGCAGGACCAACCCCAATTGAATCATCCCAGCGAGGGCTTTGTCAAGCCTTAAAAATTTCAGCTTCTGGATAAACCAGCACAAGCCGTTGCATCTAGAAAGTCATATACTGACCCAGCAACACCACTATGATGGGTTGGGTCACAGAAACCCCCTTGGAGCTGCCATCTGATGTGCCAAGACTGCTTCTGCCCCTGCTTTCTTGCCCTGGCAGATTGGGACTTCAGTGCCCTGCCTGGTTTAAGCCAGACTCACTAGCCTGCTACAAACCCAGACCCAGGTCTGAACACATCCCCTAACAGCTGTAGGCTAACTGAACACAGCTTAAGAAGTGTTCCTGTCTTTAACACTGAGAAGCCCAACTCCCAGTGGGGTCCAAACCTGAAATAAATCCGTTTTACTCTGCATAAAGCTTATACAGGGTAAACTCATAATTTTTTCACCCTCTGTAACACTGATAGAAAGATATGCACAACTGTTTGCTCCCACCCCAGGTATTAATACATACACTGGGCTAATTTTTAAATAAAAAGTGATTAAATACAGATAGTAGGATTTAAGTGGTTCCAAGTAATAATGGACAGAACAAAGTGAATTATCAAGCAAAATAAAACAAAACACACAAATCTAAGCCAAATACAGTAATAAAACTGAATACAGATAAAATCTCACCCTCAGAGATGTTTCAATAAGTTTCTTTCACAGACTGGACGCCTTCCTACTCTGGGCACAATCCTTTCCCCTGATATAGCCCTTGTTCCAGCTCAGATGGTAGCTAGGGGATTTCTCATGATTGCCACCCACTTTGTTCTGCTCCACCCCCTTATATAGCTTTGGTACAAGGCGGGAATCTTTTGTCACTTTGGGTCCCCCCACCCCTCCCTGCTCCTTCTAAATAGAAAAGCACCAGGTTTAAGATGAATTTCAGTACCAGGTGACATGGTCACATGTCCTGTGAGACCCCCCCCCAAAGCCTTTATTCTTCCCAGTCTGACTTACAGGAAGGCCTGCCTGCAAAGAGAGCCATCCACAGTCAATTGTCCTTGCTGATGGGAGCCATCAAGATTCCAAACCACCATTAATGGCCCACATTTTGCATAATTACCATAGGCCCTCAGAGTTATATTTTATATTTCTAGTTTCAGATACAAGACTGATACATGTATACAAATAGGGTGACCACACTCGGTAGATTATAAGCTTTGTAATGATACCTTACAAGAGACCTTTTGCATAAAGCATATTCAAGTTGCATTATATTCACAATCATTAGCATATTTTCCGAAAATCGTATGGAGTGCAAAGTCACAACCGTCATCTGCATGTGCTTTGAGGTCCCCAGAGACTGGAATCCATAAGCATTCAAACAGCACCCTGGATACTGTCTTAGAGAAATCAGCCATGGGATCACCACTCAAGGACCGTAATCTCCCCACTAGCAGATCCACATGTATTGTCCTTGAACTAATGACACAGGAAATGACCAGATGCCTCAGTGAACTTGACTCTGCCATCGGCCATCCAGGGATCTATCCAGCAAAGTGCTGAGATCTCCTGTGAGGTGCAGAGAACCTTCATCTCACACAGAGGTCCACAGGAGTTGGGGAGCTCATCAGCAGCTTGCAAGACTGAGCTGGTCATGCATGGGAAGGTGGAGGAAAATAACACAGCTACTCCCCAACTTCTCCATTGTGTGTGAGAACAACAAGCAACTGATGTAGGCTATGCTGCCATTCTGGAAATATACCCTGTCTTGCACCCACTATTGTACTCTAAAAAGCTCAGTGACTTCCCATCATGCTTTCAAAAGAAAATGTCTATTCCCTACACCTTAGTTCCCAGTGCAGCGCTATGAATTTAGAAGATTGCATTGGCCAATACACGCCTCCCTCCGTCTCCAAAAATATTGTAATGACATTAAACGGCAGCAAGATTTACCGCGCTGGAGACGAGATCCTTGAGCTTTGTTTTCAGGGAGGCACGATACATGCCATATGTTAAGCCTCCTGTAGCTCAATATGCCTTTTTTCTAATAGCATGCAAAACACCTGGCCAGCAAGAACAGGATTATTTGAGCGGAGATCATGCATTGCATGGATTTTTCTACTGAATCCCTCTTTAGCATATAGTTATGCCCATTGCCAAAATGAAAGAAGCAATTGCCTTAAATATTGAGCATTCATACGTAAATTGCAGCCTGCTGGAATCGTCTGCTGTCCAAACGGAATCCTTTATTTCTGTCATGTAAGGAAAGGAAATAATTTCTTATCGGTCGACTTGGAGTGTTCACTTGGAGTGTTAGAAAATGTCAGCTTTTCTCCAGCATTTTGTTTTTAATGCTCTTAATTTCTTATTTCATTATCTCTCCCTTTTCTCTTGCCACATCAGTGTTTTGATTTGCCGGCTTCCCTCTGACAAGTGCTCTTGCTGCAAGAGCTGTACAAATGCATCTTTAAACATGATATAGCTTTCTATTAAGGCAGCTTCCTTCCTTGGGAATTTCTCATAGCTGCAATGAGACTAAGCACCCCAGGGGAATTTTGCTATGGATGTGAGGCCAAATCCTGAGCTCTTGTTACTCTGTGATCTGTACTCTGTACTCTGTGCTCTGTTACTCTGTGCTTGTGCAACCCGCAGAAGGGTGGGCACTACTGGTCTCTCTCTGTGCCCAAGCCACAGAGGATGAGTCTGCGATAGCTCCTGTTAGGGACATTTGGCTCTTCCATCTCAAAAGGTAACAGCTTTTAGCTCTGGAGGTTCCTCCTTCAATCTGTGGTGTGTCAGCCAAGATATCAGCTGTCACATTTGCTCAGTCTTTACACAAACTCAACTCCCCCAGACTTGAATGGAAGATTTGCCTGAGTAAGGAATAGGTGATAACTGAGGGCTTGATCATGCATGTACCAGGGTGAGCAGAACTGGAGAAAGCCGGTCAGAGGTTTCCAGAGGGACTTAAGTTTGATATGGAACCAGGGGCTCAGGAATGCAAGCTGGTGCCAGGCTGCTACCTCCCAAACTCTAGAGACTCAGCAGGTAACATGAGAACTCAGCCGGCTCACTGCACCTCTCGTGATGAATGAAGAACTGCGAACCTTTACTCATTCTGGGAGTCCCACTGATGACCATTGAGCTACTCAAGTGAGTAAGGACCACCCTTGGGTCCCGAACAAGGGATTGATGCTTTGGTGCACAGCAAGCAAGGGAACTGGTTAACTAATTCTTCCTCATTTAGGGACAGAGGAACACTTGTATGCCACAAGTCCCATTTAAATCAATGGGACTTTTGAAACATAAGAACATAAAGAAGAGCCACATTGGGTCAGACCAATGGTCCATCCAGCCCAGTATCCTGTCTTCCCACAGTGGCCAATGCAAGGTGCTTCAGAGGGAATGAACAGAACAGGTAATTATCAAGTGATCCAACCTCTGTTGCCCATTCCCAGCTTCTGGCAAACATAGCATGGTTTTGTATCCCTGCCCATCCTGGCTACTAGCCATTGATGACCTGTCCTCCATGAACTTATCTAGTTCTTTTTTTAATCCTTTTATAGTCTTGGCCTTCACAATATCCCCTGGCAAAGAGTTCCAGGTTGACTGTGCATTGTGTGAAGAAATAATGTTGCGTGATGAAACTCTTTGCATGAGTTTCCAGGATCGGGCTCATAAGAAATGGCAGCAATATGTGTTCATGATCCTGACATGAAACATCCATTAGCAATAGTGGGAATTATTTCAACAGGAATGAACAGAGCCCTTTGTACACAGTTCAGCTACCATTATGCTAATCACGCCTCCTACATCTGATTTTCAGCACAGCAGTTCAGCTTGATGACTCACTCCATGACTTACCAGTTTGAAGCAAGAAAAGGAATAGAACCAAATTTTGAATGCCGGTTAGAAGGCAGGATATTATTTTCTATCCTCCAGTGCCTTCCTCATGCCTGGGATTCCAGAACAAAGTAATGGACTGAAGAGAGTATTGCTGCAAGGTGACTGGGAACTGCTAGGCTTGCTCCAGCTTATTCCATAGAAAGCGATGGGCTTCGGCCAGCATCTACGGAGAAAAGGACAGAAGCTGGGCTGTGAGGCTGCCTAAAGACGGTAAGTTGCAAGGGACGGGTGTATTGGGTTTTGTAACAGGGTGACTTGCCCCTTAAGAGCAGCAGGAGGCTGCAGTGAAAGGGAAAACGTTCAGGGTTTGGAGATTGAGGTGGGGACCCAGAGAGACAAAGATTCCCGCCTTGTGCCAAAGGAGTGAGCAGGCTCTAAACTCTGGTCTACACTACGGAGTTAGGTCCACCTGACTATGTCAGTGTACACATTACAGCCTTGCTCTCGCTGATGTAAGTGCCCTACTACACCTGCATTGTAACTCCACGTGTTGGTGTAGTTAGGGCGATGAGTGTCTGTGTAGACACTGCGGGTTGCTTGCATCGGCTGTTGGCTGTCATTCTTGTCAATTGATAAGAGAGCCACTCACAGCTCCAGCTGTCACCCAGGGAGAGGTGCAGAGCTCCAGCTTGAGCCCGTCTTCCCACCAGGCTCCCAGCTCCTTTCACGGGGCCAGGCTGCTCCCTGTGCTCTCAGGTCCCCGCTCCCAGCGTTGCTGCTGCCTGGACTCCCTGCTCCAAGCCAGGCTGTACCCACCCAGCTTCCCACTTCCTGCTTCCCTGCACGGAGGCTCCTGGCTCCACGCTGCTTTCTGGGAACCTGGTAGTAGCCCAGGTTCCAAGCACGGAGCTCCCCACCAGAAGCCCAGGTGGCTGCCGCGATCCTGGTGAAGAGTGGGAAGCCAAGAGCCTGGATGACTGCCAGACTCCCGGCAGGAATTTCTGCAGACCTGAGACCTCATAGAGGTTGACTTAAGTTTGTAGTGTAGACATGCCCTAAAAGAGAGTCCTGGGAATTAAGACTAAGACTCCAGCCAGGCAGGGCCTGGGAGTGGCCTGCCAAAGCAGGAAGGCCTGCGAGAAGGAAGAGAAATTTTGATTTCTGTGGACTTTTGGGTGGACTGGAAAACTTTCTTTTGGATGTTTGCTTAATTTAAGAAAGCACTCCCTGAGAAGGGTTGGGAATGGACACTAGGGTGACCAGATGTCCCAATTTTATAGGGACATTCCCATGTTGGGGTCTTTTTCTTATATAGGCTCCGATTACTCCCTATCCTCTGTCCTCATTTTTCACACTTGCTGTCTGGTCACCCTAATGGACACCAGTGTTTTCTGAGTTTCTTGCACAGGCCAAGAAAGAGGAAACTGAAGCAGACTGCCTTTAGCATGACCCTCAGCCATGAGGAATGTGATGGGGTGCCTGCCTCACACTGGGCTCTAAGGGGTTAATAGAGCCCTAGGGAGGCTGCTCAGCAGGCAGCTAATCAGAGAAGGGCTGAAGGGAGTAGCCAATCAGGGACAAGCAGGCCCCTATAAAAAGGGAGCTGCAGGACAGAGGAGGACAGTTCTCTGTTGGGAGCCTAGGGAGGAAAGACTGTGTCTCTGGAGGGCTGAGAGAACTGCCAGCACCCTGGACAGAGCATGCTGTTAACAGGAACCCAGGGAGCCAGACAGCTCCTGGCTGCCGGCTGGGGTTTGTAGGCTGAGGCCCTGAGGCAAGGGCAAAGAGGACACCAGAGCCACAAGGAAGTGGTCAAACAATTCGCTGCAGTTGCTACTAAGGGCCGTGTCTGAACAGTGGACACAGTGTGTAGAACAGCTAGAGAACTATGTATCTGAAGAGGACACCACAGCTCTTGGAGAGACGTGAGTCCTAGAGCAGGAATAATGGCAGTGAAGCACCACCTGAAGAGGGTGCACTATCACGCAGAGCAAATTCCCAAAACAACCAACAGGAGGCGCCAGAGTGATGAGTGAACCCTCTCACAGGAGTTACATGGTGGCCAACCTATTTACAAGTTTAATAGTCAGTTTGATGGTTCTATTCTTGACTCTTCCACTGATTTGCTTTGTGCCCTAGAGAAACCCCATGTGTGTTTCAGCTGCCACCTCCTGTAAGATGGGGAGCACTTCTCACTGTGGGACAGGGACCTGTGCAGATTGATCTGTATGGTACTTGTAGATCCTTGGATGAAATGAACTACTGTGCATCAGTTCAGTGCAATAATTGTTAATTAAACAAAGCAACATATAGCCGGTTCCTACAGCTGAACTTAGTCCCTTTCTCAGGAAGAACTCTGCTGTCAGCCCTACTCTGGAGCAGCGCTCAGGGAGTGAAAGGGCAAAGATTGTTATTGGACTCAGTGTAAGGGCACAAGGGGAATGGAAAATAGAGGAAGGCATCTTTGGTCCTCCAACCATGCTCAATGCACACTTAGAGAGGGGCACAATGCAGCTGGTAGGGGCCCAGTTGTGTAACACTTGCCCGCACTGATCAGAACTCACCCACCGCCACTCCCATTGACTTCTTCCAGACTACTCGTGTGAGTAAATACTCAAGAGCGTAGGTAAGGGTTGCACAACCTGGTCCTCAGCATGGATGAAATTGCCTCCGA
Source organism: Dermatemys mawii (assembly GCA_007922305.1). Taxonomy (NCBI): domain Eukaryota; kingdom Metazoa; phylum Chordata; order Testudines; family Dermatemydidae; genus Dermatemys; species Dermatemys mawii. The sequence goes on from ML677507.1 coordinate 4,159,753, forward strand.
GGCAATGAAATAACTTGTTTCAACCCAGCAAAGTTCCTCCCTCAGTGAGATTTGAGGAAATGACAACAACAAGGTTCAGAAAGGGAATTTATTGCACTTTCAGTTAGAAGCTTTGACCCCAGGAAAGTGGCCTGTCAGGTCTGTTGCACTGTGCAATGTACATGCCTTGCTTAACAATGGAAAGAAGAAAGGGTGGTGGGAATGGAAAAGGAACCACTGGCTGGATCTTCAGTGTTGCTCCATTGAAGTCAACAATATGAACTAGAAACATAAGGGCTCTGTATTTTTATTCTATGTGCCATTTAATGAGTTTGCTTTTGTTGTTTCCTGTACCGAGTTTATTTTAATTAAAATGTGCTTTCTAATGTGTTTTAAAGTGATTAGCTTCATCAACACTTGTGTGATTCATATGGTGTTTTAGAAATTAATGTTGTCACTCTTCTGGTAAACAGTATAAGAGCCAGGTACAAATTAACAAACTCTGTAGAGTTGCTGTTTTAAATCAACAAGTTTCGAAAAGGGCCAGGATGAGCACTAAAGTCTGGATTAGAAGAACCCCTCCAGGTGCCCAGGTATGACCAGAAGGTCAAAAATAAGGGTGAGGGAGAGACAGGGAGAGTGATTCTGCAAATGCTTATTCACACAGGCCATGAGCCAGCTCTCATTAGTGGACACAGTAGCAAAGGTGAGAGGTAAGATATTTAAGGTATTGTCAAAGGTCAAGGCAGTGAGGTCAGAGGGTGAGTTTTAGGGGAAGAATGGACAGTTGGAGGAAAGGAATAAGAGATGGAAACATGGAGTCACACAAAATGCCGGGGAGTGTGACAGACAGGAGAGGGGTGAAGGTTTCACTGGGAATTGTGGGAGGTCTCTGTTTTGCTACGCTGCACATGAGGTGGCAGCAGAAGATCCAGGAAGAGGTGTTGAAAAGACAGAGGGCTGGGTTTCCAGAGAGGAGCTGAGGGAAAGATGTGAGAGAAATCAGAAGAGAGTCAATGCATGGAGATCGTAAGGAGGAGTGTTTGTCTCTCCCCTTCTGACAGGGCGGGGTGTGTGTGTGTGTGTGTCTCCTTGCTGTTTCTCAAGCAGGGCACATCTTACCACTAGTGAGCTCTCCTGGGGATTAATCCAAGTAGCAGTTAGTCCCTCTGCCCAGTCCCTCAGTCAGGGCAGTGAGCAGTTTATAGCACAGGTGGAGTCCCTGTGATACAGCCCAGCAAGTCAGGATGGGGAATTAGCTCCCAGTCGGGCGAGGCAGCAAATGCACCCTCGCTCCGGTGGGCGCCAGACCAATTCAGGCCTCCTGGCCTATTAGTGGGGAGATGGGCAGTCTTCACAGGTGGGGTACCCGGGGTAGGGGGATGCAGGCCCTCCCACTCCACTGCATCCCAGCCCAGAGCCTATTAGTGGTGGGGTGGTTCACTAGTTCAGTGGGAATCTGCCCGCAACACACTGGCCAGTTCACAATAGCTCCACAGCCGAACCCTATTCGGTGTCCCTGGGCTCCTTCCTACTCTCCCCATCTTGGGGTACCGTGGTTCTGGGGTCATCTTCGGTCTCCCCTGGGTAAACAGCCAATGGCAGCCCCAGCAGTTCATCAGCCTTGCTGGTCTCCGGCAATTCAGGTAACTTCTCTGGTTGGGCAGCCGTCTCCTTCAGCTCCAGGCTCCAGCAGCAAGGAAGAGACGTCCTGCTCCTCTGGCAGCTCGTCCCCTACTGAGCTAGGAGGCTGGCCTTTTACTTCCTGCGGGAAGGCCGCCAGTGACCTGGTTCTGCCCACTAGGGGGTGATTTAGGGTCTCTCCCCTTCTGACAGGGCAGGATGCCATGCCTCCTCGCTACAAGATGAATAAGCATACACAGTAATAAAGGATGCAGCCCTGAGGGACGCCAACAGGAGAGAAGAGGGAGCCATGGAAGGAGCTTAGAGTCAGGAAAGCCCAAGGATGAGGAAGAGCTGGGGAGGAGAGATGGTCACCCATGTCGTAGGCTGCGAATAGGCTGAGAAAAATGAGGACAGAGAAAAGACCTTGCCCAATGGGAGATCAGAATGAGTTCAATGGGGGGGGTCAGAAGCCGGGGAGCCAGGGAGGCTGAAGAGGGTGACTATTTAGAGCACACTCAAATTGTGAGGTGGAGAGGCAGGGGAAAGAGGGAGTCAGAAGAGACTGAGAATACAGAAGAAGGATGTGACAGAAGAGGGAGTTTCAGGTGACAGGAGCAGGGAGGGCGTGAGATCAGTGAGATACATCAAAATGTGATGGCAACAAAGCCACTTCCAAGGCAGGAGTAGAGGAGGGAATAGAGTGGGAGATAGGGTGGAGAGATCTCATGCTGGGTGCTGCCAGTTTTTGCCATGAAGAAAGTGATTAGTGTCCAGGAAGGGGGCCACAAATCTCTCTCAGAGCTTTTGCAGCCCTGATCACCATAGTATCTGAGAGCCTCATGCTCATTAAGGGATTTTAGCTACACAACGGCCCTGGGAGAGAGGGAGAGACCTCTCACCCCCATCTTACAGATGAGGACCAGGCTATAGTAAGCAGCTGGGCCAAGGTTCCTCAGGAACTCTGTGACTGACGGATAAACTGAATCCAGGTTTTCTGAGCCCTTGTTTAGCACCTTATTCGCTGACCCACGTTTTCTACCCCAGGTGCCATCAGCAGCAGGTACAGGAATGAGCTGGAGAAAAATAGGGGAGGAGGCATTTCCTGTTTGGCAGAGCTGGTTAAAAAAAATCTGAAAAATGTTCACACCTTTTTGGGAAACCTTTTCATTGAAATGTCACATTTTAACCGCTGTAAACTGGAGGAAAGAGCATATAAAAAATGGCAAATCTTTGCAAAATGAAGCCTTTGTGGTTTGAAACTCATCAAGCACCTTCCCCACATAGTAATTTGTACACCTGTCTTAAACATATAGAATTTGAGGGTTGGAAGGGACCTCAAGAGATCATCTAGTCCACCATCCTGCTCAAAGCAGGACCAATCCCCAATTAAGTCATCCAACCTATTTTTGTCCCATACCCCTAAATGGCCCCCTCAAGGATTGAATTCACAAGCCTGGGTTTAGCAGGCCAATGCTCAAATCACTGAGCTACCCATTCCCTCTTTCATGGACCTCTTGGGTGCTTGGAACCCAGTGGTTTGCCCCGGGGCTTGTCAACCTTTGCTCGGAAATAGGCATATGAGTAAGTTTCCGTTATCACGGAGCCCTGTCTCTCTTACAGGCCATTCTGCTCTGTACAGTTGGGAGGAGACCAGGGCTCGTGAATGCAGTGGAATGTTTGCAGAAGCAGGGAGGGATTTTATCCTTTTTTGCACACTTAGAGGTTCGCTCTGACTGTAATATTCAAATAAGACACCATATTGTATGGATAGGGGTGGGAAGAAACAAGCCCTTCTGACTGTAAGGACCTTATCTGAGCTGGTGCAGTTTGCACATAGCTCAAGGGAACACCAGTGTAAGCACTAATAATAGATGTGCTGCACTGGTCCAGTGCAGAGCACACAGGAGAATAGGGATTCTCTTTGTGACTCTGCTGCTGGCTTCCTGGCTGATCTTTTGCAAGTCACTTCACCTTTCTGTGCTTCTGTTTCCCAGTCTGTAAAATGTTGGTAATGACTTCATGGAGTTTAAGGCCAGAAGGGATCGTCTAATCTGACCTCCAGCAGATCACAAGCCACCAGGTGCCCTCTGTGGAACCCAGTTAGACAAAAGCACTTCAGTCTTTGGTGACTAAGCTTTGTGGGCGATAGGCAAAGAAGAAGAGAGACCACCAAAGCCCCGGAGCCCTGCTATGACAGGGAAGTGATTAGGTGAGATATGCTATTTCCTTTATAAAGCTTAAAGAAGTAACAAAACCCACGGACTAGACTTGCTATAATTCCTCCCGCAGCACCCGCCCTAGCCTGAGGCTGCAGCAAGATGACCTTTAAACAGGAGCATGGCACAGCAGTGATCTCACATTTCACTTATGCCCAATCAGCAGGAAATAACTTGTTTTCACAGACTTTCATGCTCGGTGTATTAGATTTCTGTGATTCTGACTCCTTTTAGCAATATTCTGAGCCATCTGGCAAACCAAACTGCCAATTTAATGCTACCACACAGCCTAAAATTAGAGAGGGGTGGTTACTGGTTAGAGTGAGAAGTGGCTGTATCACAGCTCTGACACTGTTTTGGTGTGTAGACTTGGGTGAGTCACCTAGAATTCTATTTGTGCCTCGGCTTCTCTATCTGAAAAAATAGAGGGATAATTACTACCTACCACACAGGTGTGTCATGAGGTTTAATTAATTAATATTCACAGAACTCATTTTGATCCATGAATGAAAGAAGACACAAATATGGGCCAAATTTAATATTGAAATTAGCAATATTTAGCCTATTGAGGACAAAGGCAAGTTCATAGATTCAAAAATTCAAAGGTCAGAGAACCTCACCCACCAAACTGCATCACGTCTCTGATATTGTGTTTATATTTAAGAAAGGGAACCAGTCTTGATTTAAAGATTTCAGGGGTGGGGAATCCATTACCTCCCTAGGTAAGCTATTCCAACAGTTAATTTCCCTCACTGTTAACCATTTGTGCCTTATTTCTAGTCTGAATTTGTTCAGCTTCGACTTTCAATCATTGGATTTTGTTATGCCTTTTTCTGCTAGATTAAAGACCCGTTTATTCCCAAAAATCTCTTCCCCAGTTAGGTATCTGTAGACCATGATCAAGTCACCTTTTAACCTTCTCTATGATACATCAAATAACTTGTGCTTTCTTAGCGTCTCGCAGTAAGGCAAGGTTTTGTTCTTGTAGCTCTTTTCTGAGGCCTTTCCAATTTTTCAACATTTTTGAAGGGGAGACACTAGAATTGAAGCCATTGTTCTAGTAATGGTCTCTCTGATGCTGTATACAAAGGTGATACCACCTCCCTACTCCTGGTTGATATTCCCCTCGTGCATCTAAACATCACGTTCACCCTCCTAGCTACAGCATCACCCCAGAAGCTCATATTTAGTTGGCTATTTACCATTGCCCCTAAGTCTTTTTCAGTGTTACTGCATGCCAGGATATTGTCTCCCATATTGTAGGGGTGTCCTGCATTCTTTGTTCCTAGATATATAATGTTGCATTTGGCTCCATTAAAATGCATGTTGTTCCCATGAACCCACCTTACCAAGTGATCCAGATCAGTCTGTGTAAATTACTCGTCCTCCTCATTATTTGTCATCTGCAAATTTTGCCCCCAAGAATTTGGTATTTTTCGTCAGAGGATCAATAAAACTATTGAATAACAACCGAGCTAAGAACAGATCCCTGCAGGCCCCTACTAGAAATGCCACCATTGGATGATGATTTCCCATTTACAGTTACTTTTGGAGATCTATCAGCTACCCAATTGTGCTACACTTAAGAGCAGAATGTGTATCTGCATCACAGGTGATAAGAAGAAGGGAATTCCAACACTGATCAGCAGAGCTAAAGGCCCTGTGCCTAAATGGCTGGATTTTGAGAGAAGTCTTATTCTAAATGCCCAGTTTATAGGTAAATTTTTTGCAAGCACTGGGCATGCTTAGTCAAACTGGAGTCTAGAGTTCATTCATTCCATCCCACCTTCCCTCCAGGCTGTAATAATGTTGGTCAGTTGTTTATTAAAGGCCAGATCCTAGGAAATAACACACTACCCAAGTGAACAGGCCATGAACTTAGAATACATTGTTTATATCATAGACTGGAACCAAGAAGGGAGACCAGGAGCTGAGATCAAGCTAGCTAAAGGAAGATAGTGTTGTCTAGTGGGTTACAGCAGGGGAATCAGACCTGGGTTCTGTTTTCACCCAGTTATTTTCCTGCCGTTTGATCGCTTGTACTCTCTGTGTCTGTTTCTCTGGCTGTAAAACTTGTCTTTGCAAATCACTTAGGAAAATCTGCTATAGGATTGCTACAGGTTTTTTATCCAGTTCTCGTAAGTTGCTTCTCATCATCATTTCTGCTGCTACAGATTCCACTTCTGTGCAAACATATGCGCACTCATCACTCAGCCTATATGCAGAGCACACGCGTAATGTGTCACAGTAAATACCTCAATTGCAATGGGGCCCAAAAGCTGCAACCAACCCATCTACTCTTGGGGAAAATGCCTTGAGGTGTTTAATGAGAAGAAGGAATCAGTTTTGCTGATGTCTCATACATCCACTATTATTTTCAGCCCAAATATCAAGTTTTGTGGGCTTCAGTGGATAGGCCCCAGGGCAGGGAATCAGCACACTTGGGTTCTATGCCTGGTTCTGCTCTGTGAGCTTCAGTAAGAGATTTCATCTCTCTGTGTATCAGCTTCCTCATCTGTTAATTAAGTTTCATTTGTCAGGTTTTTTAAGATCTCTGGAAGATAAGCACTAGGTGAGAGTTGAGTATTTACTATTTCCGAAGCCATAAAGGCCTTGGTACACGTCATTCTGAAAACAGAATTGATGCCAAAGAGTACATTTGACATTCAAGAACTATCTTTTCCCCACAACTTCAGCTTGTAAACTCTACTGAATTGTGTCAAGCAACTTTCACCTCGTGTATCTGTCTAATACAATAGATGGCTGTCGCCTTTATCAAGTTAGCTAAGCAAAAGGCTGCTGTTGCTGGCTCAGCACAATGAAGGTGACAGTATTTTTAGTAGTGCAGGTCTGTGTAGCTCATGACCCACCCAAGGAAATAAAGATGCACAATCCATCAATGGAAGCCAAAGCAACATGCTGTCAATCACACCACAGCAAGGGAGAGGGGTGGTATTGGAGGGAAAGGGATAACTCAGTGGTTTGAGCATTGGCCTGCTAAAGCCAGCGTTATAAATTCAATCTCTGAGAGGGCCATTTAGGGTTTGGGGGCAAAAATCTCTTGGATGATTTAGTTGGGGACTGGTCCTGCTCTGAGCAGGAGTTGGACTACATGATCTACTGAGGTCTCTTCCAACCCTGATATTCTATGATTCTCACTGTGTCAATTCTAGTGTGGCAATTTATTCCAGAGGCATACATGAAGGAATTCAGTGCCCAGTCCTCGGAGGCACTCAGAAATAGATCAGGTCCTTAGAAGGAATTGTCAAAGCATACAGGGCAGAGCTGCATCCGAAAGGCAGGCTGATGTAGAGAACAGGGCCGGGAGTCAAGAGATGTGGATTCTGCCATTGAAATCAACAGGACTTAAGTGCCTAAGCAACTTCCAGGATCTGGGCATAGGTGCTACAATAATACAAATATTAATAGCAAATCTTAGGTGCCGCAAATCAGCATGACCCCATTGATAGTGGTGTGTGTCAGCAGAGGCAATGGCCCTTTCGATAGTTCCTGTGTATTCCTGATTTCTGGCTTGTCACTCCATTGAGGAGGCAGTATTAACATGAAGAAAGTGTTTATTCATACAACAAGATTTGAAAGATAAAAGTCACAACGTTCTTCTCTGCTTATCATCATGGAGCAAAGGGAATAAGTTGCAGCATGGATACATGGGGACAAACCTCCTAAACCATTGTCCATCAACTCATATTTCTCCCTGTGCACCGTCAGCCGACAGCATCTATCATAATTACACACAAAAAGCTACATTCAAAGAACGATGTTAAGGTTGCAAAATCAAGCACTTAGGCCTTGTCTATACCGGGGGGGAAAGGGGTTGACCTAAGTTATGCAGCTTCAGCTGCCGCTCCCCCATTGACTCCGCTCCCGCCTCTTGTGAGGTGGAGTTCTGGAGTTGACGGGGAGAGCGCTCGAGGATCAATTTATCGTGTCTACACTAGATGTGATAAATCAATCCCAATAGATCAATCACTACCCGCCGATACAGCGGGTAGTATAGACGTACCCTTAGACGTAAGGAAATGCCAAACTTAAGGTTGCTTGTGCAACCTTCATTTGCCATCCTACTGCAGATGCATTGTGATACAGTCTTAATTATATGGTCACATGCTATTTTGGACACTGAGCCAGAGGGTTTCACAGATATTTGCAGATAATAGGGGAATGATGAGACTCAGGAATTTGGGGTTCCATTCCCAGCTCTGGAGAAGAGTGTGCTCTAGTGAGTAAAGACTCTCTTGCCCATTTCCCTCCCACAACATGACCCCATCTGCCCATTCCCCTTCCAATGTGTCTCTCTTCCAGTTCTCTCTCTTCCCCAGCCCTGGCTCCTTGCTCCAGTCCCAGTCTCCTCACTTATCCTGTCCCAGTCCCTCCCAGACCCCAACTCTTAATTCCTGTTTCTTCCCCCCGGCTCTTTGTCCTAATCTGTTCCCCCTACCTCCCCTACATATCTGGCTTTTGTCCCTCCTCCATTCATATCAGGCCGTTTCCTCCTCCACGCTGCCTGGGTCCAGCGGAGGGTGTTGGGGGGGTGTCATTGAGAGCATAGAAGAAATAGGCTCCGTGCTCTCAATTCAGATGCCTGGACTAGGGTGACAAGACATCCCAATATTATCAGGGCCATCCCAATATTGCAGACTTTGTCTTAAAACAAAAACGTAAAAACGTTTCCCGATTTTTCACACTTGCTATCTGGTCACCCAGCCTGAACACAGCAAGCTGCAATTGCACTGCGTGTCCTGCTCAGCTCCAGGCTGGTGCATGCTCAGTAGAGCTGGAATCTTCATGGAAATTAGCTGCTCAAATCCAGTTCATCTTTACTGAGCTCACGTGAACCGTGATTATTGGATGGTTTGTAGCATGGCAAAAGGCACCACTCTGACACAAAAGCTACCCAGGGGATAAATTTCAGATCTCTGCTCCAAAACAGGGGGCCACTACATCTTTTCACAAACAAAAAAAAATAGTTCACCAGAATTTTTTAATGTTGTTAGAATGAAGTATTTTTCAATAGTCTTGTTCATGGAAGTGGTTGAACTGTTTTGGCTGAAATTTTCCACAAAAGTTCAGCTTGTAGTAGACACCTGGCATGAAAAAATATAAGCCTACGTTAAACTTTGGCAAAGTTATAGCCATCTAAAAGCAGGGGTCTAATAACGGGAAGTGTCCCTGCCTGTGGGCAGCTAAGTAAGTGGTGTGCCTGTCAGAAGCTTGTAGCTTGACGTCAGCATCACAGTGTGAGGGACGGCCCAGGCTGGTGGGTTTGGAGGACTCAGAAGTCCCACGGTCCAGATTTCACCCTGTGGACTCCGCCACACATTGATTTCCCAACATCCTCCTCCTTTCCCAGAGCAAAGAGAGGGAAGAGATCTCCCTTTACCCTGGCCTTGCTAACCTCTCCCGCTCTTGTGCTGGCACTCAGTCTCCATGCACCTGTGTCTTTCTACACTTCAACTTAATGGATTAAGTATCTCCTTAGCTCTCCCCAGCTGCGACTCATCTAGTAATCAGCCCCACCCTCCCTCTCTCAGGCCCTTCTTGGGGGAAACTAGTTGGACTTACACAGTGCTGGTTCTCAGCACTCTGTCACAAGGAGACAGACCATTCTCAGGGGCTGGTCCAAGACTGTAGAAGGAACTCCTTCAGCAGCTAAGGACCACCCCAAACCTTGCCCCTTCCAGTTCTGGGCACACTTCCCCCAGCCGCCATCTCAAAGATACAGAGAGAGCAGTGGGCACATTAAAGTCCAGTCTACACTGCAGCATTTTATTGGCAAAATTATGCTGACATACAGCCACCGCTGCTGCATGTCCACACTATGCTCCTTGTGTTGGCAGAGCACATCCAGACTAGCAGCTCTTGCATCAATACAGAGAGCAGTGCACTGTGGGTAGCTCACCTACTGTGCATCTGGCCGCGGGGTGGTTTGGGAAAGGTTTGCAATGCCTCATGGGGCAGGCACAGCGTCACATGATGCAGGTTTCTCAATCCCATCCTTCCATGGGCATCCTACTGGATTGCCAGCTGCTTTTCAACTGAAGTGTGGGAGGGAGGAGAGGGTGTGACAAGGAGTGTGCGTGTGTGCGGGGGCGGGGAGACATAGTGTGTGTTGGGGAACTGTGTGTGATGGGGGGAGAGTGAGTGTGTTGGCGCACTGTCTATTTAAGTTTAGACAGCAGCTGGTAGCAGCCAGTCCCGAGGCAGGGGGAGGAGGGCAAACCCCCCCCACATCAGCCCCCACCTCTCTTCCTGGCTCTGCACAGCACAGCAGTGTCAGCCCCCCCATCCCCCTCAGCAGCAGCCTGCCCTGCCTGCCTGCCACTGTGTTCCCAGTGCCGGGGAGAGCAGGATTCCACTTGAATGATTCCCTCCAAGTTCTCCCAGTCCACAGACTAATGACCCAACCTTCCCCTGTAGTCCAGGCCAGGGCGCATTTGCTGTTTTGCCGCTGGGAACAGTAGCTATGTGAGCTCTCTAGGCTGAGGATTGTCAAAGCTCGCTGGTTTTTGAAAGGGGAGGGGTGTATGCCTGAGTGGCCGGATGCAGGGCAGCGGAGTTCAAAGCAGTGAGCAGAGTGTTCACAGCAGGCATTGTGGGATACTGGAGGAGGTCAGTTACAGCGACATAATGAATGGCAACGTCTACGTGGTTTGTCGCTTTAACTTTGCCACAAAAAGCTCTATGAGGTCTTTTTTTGGGGGTCAGCAAAACAGGAGATTTTTGCCACCAAAAGTAGCATTGAAGTGTGTATACCTACACTGTTTGATCAGCAAATGCTGCCTTTTGCCGACAAAACCATGTAGTGTAGCGAAGGACTACAAAAACACACACACCCAAAAAACACCTCCACTGCACACACAATTTTCCTCCTGAGGAGACGATGAGAGAGAGAATGAACCACACGTGACAGATGTTAATCATTTTCCTTAATGCATGACTGGAAAGCACTCAGATACGATGATGATGAATGCGACGTAAAATTTCTTTGAGCTTGATCTCAAATGTACCAATGTGCTAGCACTAGCCCTTTGTGTAGAATTTTACAACAGGAGTGGCAGCAAATGCTATAGTCAGAGTTTCATCGCACTTTCCATTTAGTCATTCATAGCTTTTTGACCACTACTGCTGTCATAATTTAGAGCAGCTCCTGGGCCGCTCTAAATTATAGCTAGGTCCGTTCTTGCCCTTGTCTGATCCAGAATCGGGGGAGTGGAAAGGTGATGTCAAGTTACCGTCTTCCAACCCCTGCTCCTCCTGCTTTCCTCAGCTGTGTGAGTGCAAACGTAGAAAAATGAAAACAATAATCAGATGCAGCACATGCATCTACATGTAAACAAGTTGATTTCCACTTTTTTATTTCTTATGGCATAAATAAAAGCTGAGGGATTTTTTTTCTCTCCAGCATGTCTTGCCCCATGTTTCATGCCAACATTGCCAGGTTCTTAAATGAAATAAACTGCGATTTCAAGGGAAAGGAAATGTCAGCAGAAAGAGGCTTTCAAAGTGATTGGTATTTACTTTGACTGTGACTAGATGCAACGAAAAGAGCTGGGGCTATTAGGACAAGCTGGAAACGGATGTAAAATTCACACCTCTCCAATCACTGTTTCTTGCTGTCTGGTAAGCAAAGGCTTCAGATTTAATAGTGAAATGGTTTCCGTGATGTTTTGATCATAGAAAATCTCTTTTTGTTTTTGGGACGACAATCAAAGCCAAGAGTTCCTAGCCGCCGAAGTTTGCTATCACACAGCTGACAGACTTTTACCAGACTTTCATTATTTATAGACTGCGTTCTAGTCATCTGCCAGAGTTCATTGTCTTTCCTTCAAGTGTTCAAATTGGGATGTATCAGGAGTGAGCCGAGACTGCTTAATTCTTGAAAGAGATTTAGAGCTACAAAGTCAGTGGGGTAGACTTTAAAAGGCACAGATGACCCTTCGGTGTCTAACTCTCATTCACTTCCAATGGGAGTTAGGCACCTTTGAAAAAAACACTGGAAGAGTCAGGGCCAGACTCACAAAGGGATTTAGGTGTGACACCATGCCTGGCTTGCAGGCACCTAGAAAATCACAGGGATTTACGGAGCTGGCATTCGGCATCTAGTCCCCTAGCCAATGAATGGGGACGGGAAGGGACCTGAGAATGAGATTCACAAAAGCCAGCAAGCTAAGTGGATCACCAACTAAGCAAGTCAACTGGAGATGCCAAACCCAGCGCTCTGCGCCGAACCACACCCCTCTCCAGGAATTCAGTGCTTCAGCTGCAGGGGTGGGCCCCTGCCTCTGGTTGGGATTCCCTCAGCTGCAGACCCTCTGTGGGAGAAGGGGAAGAACTCCTTCCTCCCTTGTGGCCTAGTGGTTCGGTCACTCACTGGGGATGTGGGAGCGCCCGATTCAAGTGCCCCCTTTCCTGGTGTGGCTGTGGAGTGATTCGAACAGCAGCCAGCCACCTCAGTGGGGCGTGCTGGAGACCTGTTGTGATGGGGTGGGGAGCCTCTCTCATCATTATTTATCACAATCTATTTCCCCATTTTCCATTTGTTGTATATTGCTTTTTTATTTCTAATTGCTGCCTTCGCTTTGCCACTGAATCAGGATGGGCTTTTGTCCAAAGTTGTCTTCTCTCTTGATTGGAGAATCATGGCTTTCTGGCCATGTAACTTGATGCCATATCACTTTTGTTTGACATTAAATTGACCAACTAATTAGGGTAACAGGGATACACCCATCCCTGCAGGTCGGTTTGCTGGTGTGGCAAGAATAAAAATTAGCACAAACTTCTGTCCATTCCCATCATCCCAACCAAATCCTTATTTGTTGAGTTTTACCCATCCCTGACCATGAAATTATTCTCTTGATGATTAGTTTTGAAAAAAAAACCCACTTAAATATATGAAGGTTTAAAATGAAGTTGGCTCAACTTTCAAGTATCTTTATGCAGCTGCAGTCAAAGATACGTGACTTTAAGGGGCTGACCCAGAGTCCTTTGAAGTCAGTGGGAAGCTTACAGCTGGCCTTCAGTGGACTCTAGATCAGAACCTAAGGATCAGATCCTCAAAGGCACTTAGCCATTGCTCCACCCAGTGTTGCAATGCCTGTCTCCTAGGTGACCTGCTGCCTCATGCAATCCTCAGCCCAGGCTCCTCATGAGATGTAGGCCCCTGGGAAAGGGATCCTCAGAAGCTAACTGAGGAAGGAGCTGCCTCAACAAGCCAGGAGTGAAATACCTAGGTGGGGATGAGGAGAGGCCGGGGGCATAGGCACCTAAGTGAGGGCCCTGGTGTGCCTGCTGACAGGCCAGAGATGGGCACCTCCCTCAGCCATGAAGCTTCTGCTGGAGCGAGGCACCTAAGACAGGTCAGCCACTTCGGCAGCCCATGTCCTGGCAGCCCAAACCATCTCCCTCGCTGTCTGCCTCCTGCTCACACTCAGTTTCTCTCTCTTGCACTTGCCCCATGTTTCCCTTTGTCCACAACTCTCTTTTGCAGGGGTGCTGTGCTGCCCCCACACCAATCAGTAGCCTGCCCCCAGCCCTACTGCTATGGGGTCTGGCAGGTATCAGGTCTTAGGCATGCCCAGTGCACGCCTATAGGATCAGTCCCCATTGGCAAGCTAGGCATTTCCCTGTGTAGTGTGAGAATCCTGCTTCAGGGCAGAGCCAACGCTTATGGTAATTGAGGATATTGCCAAGAGAGCCGGATCTTTATTGTTTGTGTGTGTGTGTGTGTGTGTGTGTGTGTGTGTGTGTGTGTGTGTGT
>ML677507.1:4173361-4325873 GCA_007922305.1 Dermatemys mawii
GTGTGTGTGTGTGTGTGTGTGTGTGTGTGTGTGTGTGTGTGTGTGTGCTGTTGTCCAGCCCCAGGCACTGCTAACTTTGTAGAAGATGAAAGCATTTTTAATAGGAACAGAAGATGTACAGTGTAGCCAAGAAGAAAGAAAATCCCACACTGGCTTGACGTTTCGGACACATTTGTTCTTGTGTCCTTTGTAATAATGATTTGTTTCATGTTGGGTTTGGGGAGGGTGTTTTTTTTTCTTTCATTTTTCTGCAACAAGGAGATTAAATTAATGGAAATTGATTGGTGCATCTACAGCTACACGGAGGGAGGTCTGGATACAATAACAGTATATATCAGGGTACCAGCATTGCTACATTGTTTTGCTACTAAAATCATTCACCAGGGTTCAAATTGGCATCACTCTAATCTGACTCCCCCCCACTCCCATCCTTCCCTTTGTTTTGATTACTAATCACAGGGCTTATCTTGCTATGGCCCCCTCCAGCCCGATTCCTCAGCCAGCTCCTTATGCCGAGGAGAATATATCAAGTCCTGAGACACAGGTATCAGTCTGTAATAAATAATATATAACTTTGCATTTATATAGCATCTTCCATCCCATAATCTCCAAGCGCCTTACGAACAATGATTCCTGGCCCGTGTGGCAAGAGAAGCATCATCAGCCACAGGAGATCGGCTCAGAGATGTGTCTGAGCCAAGGTCACATAGAAAGGGCCAAACCCACAGCTGGAGTAAATCAGTATAGTTCTCTTGAAGTCAACAGACCTACATCAATTTACCCCGGCTCAGGATCTGACCCAAAATGAGTGGCAGAAGCAAGTACAGAGCCCAGCTCCCCGCAGGTCCAGACAGGTGTTATAAGCACACAATTGTCCTTCCTCCTGGCTGGCAGTGGCGGCAAATCAGTAAGTCTTGAACTCTAACACTGACTTAGTGTATGGCATTAGGTGCCTCACTTCACCTGTGTGCTTTGGTGCCCTCTGCAAGTGGGCTCACAACATTCAGTTCCACCCCCTCCTTGCAGGGCTGCTGGGAGGATTAATTTGAGGGTGTTTGTAAAGCTCCATCAGCACAAAAAAGACCTTTGTAAGAGTTAAATAGTATTAACATGCTCCCAGACTTGGCAGGATTTGAATACATGGCATGAGTCCAGGGCAACCTTCCATCCAGAGGACTATGGCATTTCTTTCTTCTGCAGACAATCAGAGCATCCAAACCAGTGAATCCATGCAGAGGCAATTCCCCACCAAGGATGTAAGTAAACTGCCAATGCCACAAATCTTATAGGGGACAGGCTTCCAAATCTCAGAGTTTAATTCTTGGCATCCTTTGATAGGATTCTAAGCAGGAGACAAATAAGCCTGGTCATTTCTCCAAGATGAACATGCCAGCATCAGGCAAACAGAGACTTCACTCCGGCATCCCAGATCTAAGGTGACAGCATGGTCCTGGGGAGCTGGGCATCATTAGAAGGGCTTGGGAGATGAGAGCAACATACACGATGCTTTTCCATCTTTTTTACAGTGCCTGGTAAAGTTTCCTCACATAGATTTAAAATGGATTAACACTCTGGCTATGTCTGTACTGCTGCGGGTGGGTGGAGTGTGCGAGGAGGTACACGCCACAAAGAAAAGTAGGAGGGGCCCAGTCTATGGTGTACTGCTAGAAGGGTCCGTGAAAGGCTCTGGCAGAGGGCAGGCTGCAGGAAAAGTCTCGGTTTTTCTTTTTCCTTGGTTTTTTTTTCCATTTTGCATCTGAAAATGGGGGGAGGGAGGAATAAATGGGAAAAAAAGACAAAAACTAGGGAAAAAAACCCACCCTGACTTTGATTTTGAAAAAAGATGGGGGTTTTTTTTTTTTGGTTTCTTCATTAAAAAAGAGGTTCTGCAAAAATTGTCATTTTAGAATAAAAGGCTTTTTTTTAATCATTAAAAAGGTAAAACCAAAAACCGTCAACAAGCTCTAGTTACTAAGGGTATGGCTACACTACCCGCCGGATCGGCAAGTACCGCTCGAAGTGTCGGGGATCGATTTATCGCATCTCCTCAGCAGGAGGAGTAAGCAGAGTTGGAGTGGGAGCAGCCGTGCCTAACCTGCCACCGTGGGGACGGACAAGTAAGTCGAACTAAGATACTTCAACTTCAGCTACGTGAAGAGCGTAGCTGAAGTTGAGTGTCTTAGTTTGAACTCCCCCCTCAACCCTCATTGTAGCCCAGGCCTAAGGCTCTGTAACTATTTGGGCATATTGGAATATTACCAGCGGCATAGCTCCAAAGATCAGCCTCTAGCGTCCTCTTACAAAACCCACTCTTGGTTGTGACCCATCCAGGTGCCTCTACTGCTACAAACGTCTCCCCAGGCCAACCTGCCTGCTCCTTCTCAGCTCAGGTCACATTTGCAGGGTCTCTGTGATCACCCTCCTTTCTGGACACTGTACCTTCTGTTGTCCCCCACACCTAGGCAAAAGAGTTGTTCAGTTCTTCACCTGGCATAAATAGCTATTTGCTCCAGCCAGGGCCGCAGCTCATTCATATTGGTGGTACCATTCCTCCCCCACACCCTTTGTGCTTGGTTTGCATAGGGGTAAATGACGCCACAAGGTTGCAAGGCAATGGAGGATCAAGCCCTCAGCCTCTTGTAGGAAATCAGAGGCTTTGTCTTGCTCAAAAGACATCGTGTTTCCTGATCTCCCACACCACACTCCCCGGATCAATCTGTTAGACAGCTCGTGCTTCTTTCCCAACCATCAACCATAAAAGAATATAAGAGTGGCCATACTGAGTCAGACCAATGGTCTATCTAACTCAGTATCCTGTCTTCCGACATTGGTCAGTGCCAGAGGCTTCAGAGAGAATGAAACAGAACAGGGCAATTTTGTGTGATCCATCCCCTGGCAGGCAGACATTTAGGGACAGCCAGTGCATGGGGTTGTGTCCCTGACCATCTTGGCTCATAGCGACTGATGTCCTTGTCCTCCGGTATAACCCAGTTATACTGTTGGCCTTCACAACATACCATGGCAAGGAGTTCCACAGGGAGACTGCCTTGTGTGAAACATTTCTTCCTTTTCTTTGTTTTAAACTGGCTGCCTAATCATTTCATTGGGTGGCCCCTAGTTCTTGGGTGATGTGAAAGGCGTAAATAACACTTCCCTATGTACTTTCTCCACACCAGTCATAATTTCATAGACCTCTATCATACTCCTCCCCACCAAACTGGTTCCTTTCTACATTGAATAGTCCCAGTCTTGTTAATCTTTCCTTGTATTTAAGATGTTCATTTTTATTGCCCTTCTCTGTACCTTTTCCAATTCTAATATGTATCTTTTTGAGATGGAGTGACCAGAACAAGGTGTGGGCACATCATGGAAATATATAGACAGACATTATAACATTTTCTCTCTTATTATTTATCTTTTTCCTAAGGGTTCCTGGCATTCTCTTTGCTTTTTTGTCTGCCACTGCACATTGAGCAGATATTTTCAGAGAACTATCCAGGATCTCATTCTTGAGTGCAATCAGCTAATTCAGACCTCCATCATTGTGTGTGTATAGTTGAGATTAGTTTTTTCTAATGTGCATTGCTTTGTGCTTGTCAGCATTGAATTTCATCTGCTTTTTTGTTGCCCAGTCACACAGTTTAATGAGATCCCTTCATGACTCTTCATAGGCCTTAACTATCCCGAGTAATTTTATACGGTCTGACGTGTTTGCTGCCTCACTGTTTATCACCTTTTCCAAATCATCGATGAATATGCTGAATGGCGCTGGTCCCGCTACAGATTCTAAGGGGACCCCACTATTTACCTCTCTCCTTTGTGAAAACTGACCATTTATTCTTAGCCTTTGTTTGCTATCTTTTAAGCAGTTACTGATCCATGACAGACCCTTCCCTCTTATCCCATGACTGCTTACTTTGTTTAAGAGACAGTGGTGATGGACCTTGCCAAAGGCTTTCTGAAAGTCCAAGTACACTATATCCACTGGATCATGCTTGTCCACATGCTTATTGACCCCCCTCAAAAAATTCTAGTAGATTGGTGAGGCATGATTTCCCTTTACAAAAGCCGTGTAGACACTTCCCCAATTTACCACGTTTAAGTGTGCCTCTCAGAATTCTGTTCTTTACTATAGTTTCAATCCATTTGCTTGGTTACAAAGTTTGATTAACAGCCTGTAATTGCCAACATTGCCTCTGGAGCCTTTTTTAAAAATCGTCATTCCATTAGCTACCCTCCCATCCTCTGGTACAGAGGCTGTTTTATGTGGTTAGTTACATACCACAGTCAAAAACAACGAGGAGTCCTTGCGGCACCTTAGAGACTAACATAAAGCTCATGCCCAAATAAATTTGTTCGTCTCTAAGGGCTGGGCTACACTAGGGGAGGGTTTGAACTAAGATATACAACTTCAGCTACACTATTTGTGTAGCTGAGGTCGAAGTATCTTAGTTCGACTTACCTGGCTGTCCAACTTGGCAGCGAGTTGATGGTGGCGGCTCTCCTGTCGACTCCGCTTACTCCTCCTGCCAAGGTGGAGTACAGGCGTTGATTCGAGAAACGATTTATCGCACCTTGACAAGATGCGATAAATGGATCCCCGATACATCAACACTACCCACCGATCCAGTGAGTAGTATAGACGTACCCTAAGGTGCCACAAAGACTCTTCATTGTTTTTTGCTGATACAGACTAACACACCTACCCCTCTGAAACCCGACACCACAGTCAGTAGTTCTGCAATGTCATGTCTGAGTTCCTTCAGGACTCTTGGGTCAATCCCAGCTGGTCCTGGTGACGTCTTACTGTTGAATTTATCAATTTGTTACAACCAATCTGGGACAGTTCTTCAGATTTGTCACCTAAGAAGAGTGGCTCAGGTGTGAGGATTTCCCCCACATCCTCTGCTGTGAAGACTGATGCAAAGATTTCATGTAACTTCTCTGCAATTGCCTCATCTTCCTTGAGTGCTCCTTTAGCATCTTGATCATCCAGCTGCCCCAGCTGACTCTTTGGCAGGCTTCTGCTTCTGATGTACTTAAAAAAAATTGCTATTAATTTTTTGGTCTTTATCTATCTGCTCTTCAAATTCTTTCTTAGACTGCCTTATTACACCCGTTCACTTGACTTCCTTGATTTTATGGTCCTTTCTGTTTTCCTCACTAAGATTTTACTTCCAATTTTTAATGAATGCATTTTTGCCTCTCGCTGCCTTTTTGTCTCTGCTCCTAAGCTGTGGTGATGGAGTTTGGGGTTGGGTTTTTTTATCTGCTTATTGTTGTCTATTATTATTATTATTTATTTTATTTAGGGGTATACATTTAGTTTGAGGCTCTGTTATGGTGTTTTTAAACATTCGGTAGGGCTAGGACATACCTAAGAAAGGACTTTGTAATCTGCTCTGTGCTTAGGCTTAGAAAAATACACCCACAAGTCAGAAATACACATACAGGAGAGGAATAATAAAATCTTAAACAAAACTCAGGGGTTCGTGAGCATCCATTGTATAAGGTTCAGGTGGAAAATCACTCTGAGATCTCCAGTCCTCTTTATTAAAGAGCTTGATAATGAATTCCAGTGAAATATTAACACAGCCTTTTCCCTTCTGAGCACCTTGAGAGTTTAGGCCAGTGTGGTAAAACAGGTGACTGTATAACAGGGCAGCACATTCAATATTTCTTCTCTGAGGGAGAAGATTTTCAAAGGCTGATCACCAGACATACATTTGCAACAGGAATTACAATTCCCCCAAGAGTCATTTACAAAGACGGGTGCAAAACCGGGAGCTGAAATGGTTTTGTTGACTGCATTCCTCCTCTTCATCGTAGGTCACCCCAGTTCCTCATCTGCACTGCTGCTCCAAGGGAAACATTTTCCCATCCTTGGAGCAGGCAGCTTTTCAGTTGCAGATTGCAATCTGCAGAGCAGTGACAGTCGAGATCCCAGACAGCAGAGACACTCCACAAGATTTACTACTGACGACAAGAGGGGCGCTGAAACAATTTGTATAGTGGGGTGCTGAGAGCCATCAAACCAAACTGCAGACTCTGTATATGATGGAAACCACTTCAAGCCATGGGGTGCAGCAGCACCCCCAGAACCCCTAGTTCCAGCACCTCTGGACGGTGGTGATGTCTGCCGCATCTAACTCCTTGTAAGAAATGGGGTATCCCCCCATGGGCAGGCCTGCTAATGGAGATGAGATTTTGCACTGGCCCTGTGAGAACAGGCTGCCTTACAAAGGGCAAGTCTACACTACCCGCCTGATCAGCGGGTAGTCATCAATCTATCAGGGATTGATTTATTGTATCTAGTGTAGACATGATAAATCGATCCCTGAGCGCGCTCCCCATCGACTCTGGAACTCCGCCGCCGCGAGAGGTAGAAGCAGAGTCGACAGGGAAGCGGCAGCAGTCAACTCGCCGCTGTGTGGATGACCAGGTAAGTCGATCTAAGATACATTGACTGAAGTTGAGTATCATAGGTCAACCCTCCCCTTTCCCCAGTGTAAACCTGGCCAAAAGGTGAGACTTCCTGGGGAGTGGACCTCCTATTAGACATGGCAGGGTCCCTTTCTCACCGGGGAGAAGCCTTTTAGGGGACAGGTTTGCTGGCAGAGATTAGTCTCCTCCTGCAAGTGAGACACTCTAGGGGTGAGCAGGCCTCTTGTGGGGATAAGAACTTCTCAAATGAGACAGGAAGGTCGGGTTTCTCATAGCATCACGGACCAGTCCAACCACATGCCTCCAGCAGTAGTCTCTGCCCGATGCTCCCGGGGAGGTTTCCTCACCCACACCGTGCAGCTGGCAAGTGTTGCTCTGCTGAACATGGGATCTTTGTTACCCCTGCAGGAAGTCACCTCATGGTATGCCCTGACGCGTGAGAGTCATTCGTAGATGCGCATTTGAGAGGGGTTGACGTACAACACTGCACAGAAGACCATTTTAGAGGGCAATCTGTCAGTGGTGCTGAGATGTATGAGGGTGACTATCATGCCAGATGCCTCCCCGGATCAAATCTCTCCGTCTCTCTCTCTCTTACACGCACATATAGAGTCTGAAGGAGGAAATATCTTTAGGACACTATAAGATGATGCTTTGCCCAGGCAGTATTCTCTGTCCAATCCCCTGGGACAGAGATGATGCTGAAGGAAAACTCTCAGGCTAACCGCGACATCCAATAATTAATAATCATAATCATGAATTAATAATGCATGACTCTGGAGAGCCCTTTTCACCCAAGGATCTCAAAGCCTTTCACTCTTGTTAAAGGTCAGATGCTCTGCTGCATCCAGGGGGTGCTGAGTACCCCTGAAGTGGTACAAACATGTTCTTCTCATTCCCCCATTCCTGAGGCAACTCTGCATTGAACCAGTCCCCTAGTGCAAGCTGCTCTAACCTATCCTACCAACCAATATCCCCAAGGTGCCTCTGTGGTAGGCCTGAGTGTAATGATGGTGCAAGGAGAGACGAAGGTGAGTAAAGGGGGAATCGGGATTGGGATGCAGGTCAGTGAACACAGCAGCAAATTAGGTGGTGAATCAACAGGACAATTGGGAAATCAATGAAGAGCTTTTCATATGGGCAATAATTCTGCAGTTCGCTTGGAGCAACTCAATGGGGCAAGATGATTAAATGAGTAGTAGTGATTAGCTGGCAATCAGTTGAGTGAGAAGCCCCAGTCTGCAAAGAGAGTGGCAAAATGTTTCAGAAGAAACTCTTTTTTTTCCCAGAAAAAAGCATATTCCTTAACACTGAAACATGTGCAAACGTGTGCAGATTTTTCCCAATTTTTTCACTATGAAACCCTAAAAACCGGAAAAATCAAAACATTTCATTTTGACATTTCCTGAACAAAACATTTCAATTTTTTGACTCAACATGATTTTCCTGTTGAAATTTCCTTCCCTTTTATTTTTAAAACAATTTAAATGTAAAGAAAATGCTCACTTTGAAGCATTTCATTTCAAATTGAACAAAAATCCCTTGTTCGACCCCAAACCATTTAAATTTTTTTAACTTTTCTGAGTCACCAAAAATTTCAAAAACTGTTTGTTTTAACCCCAAACATTTTTTCTCCCAATTTTTTGGAATTGCCAGTGTTATTTGCCCAGTTCTGGGCACCACATAACTAACGAAGCAGATGGCCCATGTAATATAATCCACACATAGCACTGCATTGCAATTAGCTGAACAGACAGACAGCTCATGTCAGCTAAGACTCATAGATACGTAGACTTTAAGGCCACTGGCAACCATCATGATCATCAAGTCTGACCTGCACATCACAGGTCACAGAACCTCACCCCGCACCACTCCTGTAATAGACTGATAGCCTCTGGCTGAGTTACTTATGTCCTCAGGATTTAAAGACTTTTGTTACAGAGAATCCACCATTTATTCTAGCTCAAACCAGCAGCTGACCCATACTGCAGAAGACAAAACATCCTCAGAGTTTCTGCCAATCTGAGCTGGGAGGAAATTCCTACCTGACCTCAAATATGATAGTTACACTTAACTCATTGACATTTCTCGGTATGTCCATCTGTAACACGATAACTTTTGAAGACTACGTCTGGTCAATCCAAAATTTCAGGGAACATTATAGGTAGCAATGGGAAGAATGAGTGGAAATCTGGTGACAGCCAGGAACACCAAAAACACCTGGTTTCCACGCCGTGCCTATTTGGTGCTGTGGGCAGAGGGGCATTGTGACATCACAGGTTACTCAGCCAATCATCCCTCCTTCCCTCCAGTTCCGTTGCACGTTTCAGTCCCATTGGCTGCAATGAGCAAATGGCATTGCAGGTCACGCCTGAGGTGCTTTGACAGGGCTGGGACGGGCAGTGTGGGGATTCAGGACTGGAACGGGGGGCTGCTTCAGATCAGCTGAGTAGGAGTGATCTGGAGCTTTGCACTGCAGCTCCCTCCATGCTAGCTCAAGCGGAGGGTGACCAGATGTCCAGATTTTATAGGGATGTCCCAATTTTGGGGTCTTTTTCTTACACCGGCTCCTATTACCCCCAACCCCCTATTCCGATTTTTCACATTTGCTGTCTTGTCACCCCACTCAGGCGAGATCATTCACCTTTGCCCAGTCCATGCTGTTTCCGTACACTTAGAACCGGTGCGTACAGAAGCGTGTGACTCACTGGCGGACATGCCTAGTCATGGCATCACAGGGCCGTCTTCTCTGGTGTCCCCTGCTTAAAACTGCTCCAACCCTGTGGTCTACGTCTTGTGGCTCGACCCTCTGGCTAGGTAACGTATAGTCTCGGGGGACCAGAGTCCAACAAAGCAATTATCCAGCAGCCTCACACCGGGTCTTCAGCCCAACTGCAGATTCAATAGACCTTCCACCTTTGTCTCCAGGAGTCTTCGTGGCACCTTCTTCAGTGGGTCAGTCAGGAAACTCAGACCTTCCTTCTAATCTGGGTTCCAGCCCAGGGACTCTGTAGCAAGGAGCTAAGGTCTGTCTACTCTCGCCTCCTGCTTCCTCACTGGGCTTTTCCTACCGTGGCCTGTCTCTAAGACTTTCCCTCAGCCCCTTTCCAGGCTTGCTCCTGCATCGATCCCATAGAGAGTCCTTGGGCACCATCATGAAGGAAGATGAGCCAGGTAGGCAGCAGGGCTAGGTTCAGGTTTGAATTTAGGGTGGAATTAATGGTGTTGCCAGCTCTCGCGGGATTCTGGCTGGGGCTGACTCCAGGCTGGTGATGACCTAAGAAGCTAATGGATTTGATTGGCTGCCTGCCCCACTTGCCCACCTCCTGGAGCAGAGCAACCAATCACAGCTGATGCAGGAAGCACACTCTCTCTCTCTCTCTCTCTCTCGGACCTGGGTCAGTAAAACTTTTGTCAGTCAGGGGTGAGAAAAAAACAACCCCTTGACAGATATAAGTTTCACTAACAGAAGCGCTGAAGATCAACCACAGGGAGACTTTCAAGAGGGATGCAGTCGGATAAATACGCAGTCCTCAGACAATCTCTTTGCACCATGCTGGGTGTGCAATATAGGTACAGTGGGTCCTAGGGATCGTGGACCTCAGTCTGACCCCAGTATGAAACTCTGGTGGTGTAGAGGGTACCATAAAGAGGTGGCAAAAGGATAGAGGAAGAGTCCTCCTGGGGAAGAACTGGAGGCCTGCCCAGGCTCTGGAGTAGGCACAGGGCTGACAACACAAGGAGGGACGGCCTTAGCACTCAGCAAATGCTAAGGCAGCGGAGGTGAAATCCCTGGGGCTGCTCCGATGTACACCGGAGGCTGTTTCCACTCCCGCAGCAGCACAGAAGTTGGGGAAGGTGATATAACCTGCGCTGGGCTGCAGTGTCAAATGCTCAGTGTCTGATGGAGCACAGAATGAAGCCCAGCATTGATTCCTATCTTCTTTATTTTTAAGTAACAGCATTTATGAGAATCTTAATCTTTCCCCCGATGTGTCTGAGCTGGGCAAAGCTCCAGAGAAGCCTTTTAAAAGGAAAAAAAAAAACCCATGTCTGCTAAGCTCACCAGAAATAAATCACTATTTACACAATTGTGCTTCCATCTCGAGATAAGGCCCTGGCCGCCTGTCTCATTTCAAACGGAGTTTATTTGACTTACAGGTATCAACTTTTTTTCAAAGATAAATATGACAGGGAATGGCATTTGGTCAAGATGTTCAAAGAGTCACAACAATTAGCGATGGGGAAGAGCTGCCAGGTCACGGAGGCCAAAGTGTTTAAACTTTAGTGGCTAGGCCGGCAGAAGAATTTCAGGGAACCCACAAATTACTACTCACTGGGCCAGGCTGCCGGCTGCACCCAGCACAATAGGGACTGCCAGGGAACTGGCTACCATTCCACAATCCTCCTCTTGCCCTTGGGAAGAGGTTAGAGCAACCCAGGGGCTGCTCTAAACTGCACCTGCTGACTGTTGTTCCCTAGAGAATGTCCTCTATCTGAGGATTGCCAGAGAATATTGCACTCTGCCTAATCCCCCTGCCCACCTCTTTCTCCCTCCAATGCACACTGTGCACTGGGCTTTGCCAGTGGGGAGTCCTCCACTCCAGGGGAATCCCCAGGCATGGACTGAGGGTCAGTTCACACTCCCTTGTGTTGTCTCAAAGGGAGTGGGGCAAGGCAAAGACTCTGCCTCGCTGAGTTTATCAGCATCTTTACAGCCCACAGAAGCCAACAGGAGTCTTTTCAATGACTTCAGTGGCCTTTGGATCAGGTCCTAGCTCACCTAGGAGTGTGAGTCGAGAGTTGAGTGCAGGTTTCTAAGAGGAATTAGTCTCTCTGGTCTGTAGCACCCGGATTATTACCCCCCACTTTGCTGTAAAGCCTTCAGGCCTTAGGGACTCAGCTGGGGCCCAAACCTGCCTGCTTCGCTCACTCTTACTCTGTGAGGAAGCTCACTGATGAGACTGCTCACCTAGGACACACTGAGTTTAGTGCGCAGGGACCAGGTGATGGTGGTGGCCTGTGATGTCCAGGTCAGATTAGAGGATCTGGTGGGGCCTTCTGGCCTTCATTGTTGCATCCCCTTACACAGCTGCCAGGCATGTGGCAGGGAGGAAAGGGGAGAGGAGTAGGCAGAGCCATGAGTGCCCATGCTCCACACCAGCCCATTGCTTGTAGGGAGGATGCTGCACCCCTAAAAAAGATGTTATAGTTAGTTCCTTCCCTAGTGCATCTGAGATCTCCTGCAGGCAATATGCCTCTCCATTGCAAAATACTTCCTGGTGCTCCCCTGTGTTAATAGGGCCCACCCTGCTTCCCACATGGGGCTATAGCTAAATGTCACCGCCTAACCCATAGTAAAGTGCCAGTCAACACGAGTAAGTGCAGAAGAATCAGAGCCCTTCGTTTTGTACCTTGAACATTTTTGGGAACTCCTTGGGGATTAAATGAGCCAAACATTGCCCGCTTTCACACTTGATTAGTGAGGCTGGTGATACTTGGTGTTTTTCTTAATGCCCCAGCTCCTGGAGTCATGGGACTATGTGTGAATCTCAGCTTTTATTTAAAAACTTTTAAAAATAATAAGTTTCTAGCCCTCCTGGTTGTGGAGTAAAGCTTGAAAGCAGGATCCCTAAAGGCTCAAAACCCCAAAAGCAAATAAAAAGACCCCCAAATAATTCTTTTTTAATAATCACATGAATTTCTTTGGGGTCCTGACTTGTGATCTAGGCGTGGGCTTGGCAAGGCTGCTACACTGGGCATCCATATGTGTTAGGGATAGACTTTGCAGATACTGAGAAAGGATCATGAAAAAGGAGCATACGCAGGTAGTGTATCAGCGAGAGAGCCAGAGCGTGTGATAGCATTAGACACAAAAATCCCCACACTAATAAATATTAAATATCAGATGCTTCATTATGTAAACACAGAACTCTGCGGTCTGGAATCTACTGTAACAAGTGAAACGAAAATATAATGAACACAAATGGTCCTGCTAATACTCTTTCTATTTTTTCTCCTTTTCAGAGTTAATCACTGTAGTCAGTTTCAGACTTTGGTTCAGACTCTGAATCAAAGAGGAGGCGGGAATTGATTCTGTAGCTAATTCTTACCATGGGAATGCTTGAAATTTCTATCATAAGCAGCAATTTTGTGGGCTCTAGGAAAACAGAGTGGGACAGCAGGGGACATTCAGCATTAACGCTGTTCAAAAATTTTCCATCCGAACTGTTTTTTGATGGAAAATTGGGTTGTTGTCAGATTTACACCCATCTAACCATGAACTTGGCCTAATTATTTTCTTCTGCGCTTCAGTGATGAGAATGTTTTAAATCCGCACCAGATACGTGACTGACTCTGCAACGAGGGAGGCAGCGTGATGGGGTGTACAAACTCTGCACCTGCCAGGAAGGGCTTAAACAGCAGCTTTGGGTTCAGGTAGCCCTGCCCCACCTGTGAAGCTTGCCAGTCTTGGGGGAGTAGCCTCAAAAGGGGAGCAGCTTGGAAGACTCCAGCTCAGAGAGGTGGACAGGCCTTTCCTACTCAGCTCCCAGAGAGCAGCACAGCAGAGATCTAGGCTACCTCAGAACACAGAGCAGTAGGACAGACGGCTGGAGGATCCTGGTAGGACAGAGGAGCGGGTATTTTCTTTATTTCTGTTAATTTAGTTGCCTTGCCTTTACTTCCTTGAGGACTGAGAGTAGGGGGTTAACCCTAGGGCAGACTTTTGCCGAGAATACAGGTCTCTGAGGAGAAGGCTGGGACAATGTAGGTGGTATCCAGGGCAGACGCAAGAGGTATAATCAGACAGACCTTAATCACTTTCTTCAAAGTTCCCTGGGTAATAGCCCAGGGACCTTGGAAGCAAGAAGAGAGGGACTAAAGGGAGATGGACTGGGTTCCTTTACAGCCTCACCAGAGGCCTGCTGGGGATATCCGTTGCTGGCTCCTCCCTGGAGCTGTGAGCATGGGCATGTACCAGGTGAGGTTCACAAACTTCCCCGACACCTGTCCCTTTTGGAGTGAGAGGGGGACCTTGGCACACATCCATGTAGGGTGCATCAAGTTGCAGCCCCAAGTTCAGCTCCTCCAGAACCTCTTACTGAGAGTTCTGGCTGCACTTCTTGCCAGACCTCCTGATTTAGGCACACCCCAGCTGTGGCCCCGCAAAGTCAGGAAACCTCCTCGTCATCCTCCTCCTAGCTTTGGCCAAGACGGCCATTGTCACACCAGAAGGAGGAAGTATGACGGGGTGCAACTGTGGGGGCCTATTTCCAGTCCCTTGTTCGGGCACATATCTGAGCAGGGTTCCTCTGGGCAGCACCCACCGACTGCTTAAATGCTTTTGAGGGCCATGGGCCCTGTTCAGGGTTCTCTGCTCCATGTCCTGCTCAGGTTTCCTGATATTCAACCTCTAACCTCACTCCCACTCCTGTGTTTTCCTTTGTGGACACCAGAAATCACATTGTAGCGGGGCTTAGAGGTTCCTCCCACTTAGCTGAGGGGGCAGGCCTTTAGTTATGGACGGACCTAGACCCCCTTGTCTTAGTAGCACTAACAATATAGTCTTACTGGGAAGACTGCCAGGAAGACCCCTAGACACAAGGGTCCAGATGCACTGTTGGACCAGGACCAGGGCTGTCAACCTGGTCTGAGGTCTGGGAGTAATGCGTGAAAAGCCTGGTTTACCCTGAAAGGGGTGAGACCAAAATGGAGCTGGCCAGAGGTCCAAGTCACCAGGCAAAAGGGGACTACTGACCTGTATGGCTGGACTACAGAGAAGAAATCCAGGAACACCCCGCCTAGCCACAAAGGGCACAGCAGCTGGTGAGTCACTTTACCACAGAAAGATTTTTTTTAAAAAAAATGGAAGGCTTCCTGAGAATTTCTAATCAATGGACGCTATGTGGGAAGTTCTTTAGTGGAAGCAAAACCTACAGGAAAAGGAGGAGACGGGCCATGAGAGATGTTGCCCCAGAGCCCGCCCTGCAGGGGACATAAGACCTACCTATGAAATAGGCAACAGTGCGCATGGATATAAAAAATGCCATCCCCTGACATGCCGTGTGGAATGGGAAAAGTAGTCATGATAAAGATACACCAGGAAGGTAGCAGTGCCGTTATGACAAGGACAGAAAAGAAAACTTGTCAGGAAGAAACTAAGACCATGATGCCTAGCAAACGTTATTAAGGATGTCTGTGGCCCAGACACAGATTGTAATGGGGTATATTAGAGAATTCCAGAAGAACTCCTTCCAGGACACTGGAATGGCCAAAGGCCCAGGAAATGGCCAGATTGCAGAAGAGAGTAAGCAGTTCCAGGGATTTAGGAGTTGGATGGGAAGGCCTGTGGGGGGAAACCTGGGACACTATTCTGTTAAGGGCCCATGGTGTAGGGTGAGGCAGCGCTCCACTGTATTGCAGCCAATCAGGAACAACTCCCTGGAGGAGGACAGTATATAGACTGCCTTCTCCTCCAGAGTACAAGAGACAATGGCAAGAGAAGTAAGCCAGAGCACTAAGCTCCAGGGAAAGACAGTTATGAGGAGCGACCCTGAGAAGGGCAGGCTATGGCCAGGGAAGAGCTTCCTGTGGATAGCAGAAGAACCAGAGATATGTCTGAACCTTTGGATGGACTTTATTGGTGGGACTGTTTGGACCTGCTTGTGGGCATTAAACCAGCCCCAAGTGTAAGGGGCCCAGAAGAGGAAGAATGAAGGGAAGCTGCCTCAAAGGAGACTCTGGGCAGGAGGGACCACCCAGGAAGCAGCAACCTGTTATCCAGAAGATCTAGCAAAACCCCTAAACCTAACCTATAACACAGACAAGATTGTTTTGGAGAACTGGGACAGCCCTTCTGTTGCTGATAGTCACAGGCTAGGAAATGACTGTGTGGATATCTGTACCTCTCAGACTCTCATCCACCATGCGGTGATTCAGCAATCTACTAGCGTCACAGAGCCAACATAAAGCAGGTGCAATAAACTAGCAATGAGATTTATGAGCGGATCATATGTTATGAGCATCGCGTTGCTACGGCCGAGGAAGAAAAGTCTTTTGATGGCGGATTGTCTTCTGGTGGCTATTTTCCAACACTCCAGTCTCTCTCCCGGCATGGAACTCCCATCTCAGCTCACACACAAACCACTCTCCGCACACACAGCCGAATACCAGCGGCAAGGTAGATCCTCAGAGAAACCCGCATTTGCCTGGGAGCCGCCAGCTGCTGACAATGATGGTAATGCGAGATAAAATGGCTTTCTTGCCGACATGAATCACCATCCTGCAGAAGAAGACCTGATCACAATCACAGTCAGGGAGGATGGAAATGTCACAGAGTGTGCTTGGGATGTAGGGACATTTAATATATTGTGTATGTTTTGGACAACACAAGACGTCAGCATGAAGAAAAAGAAAATGGGGCTAATGGTTCCAGAATGTGCCTGGGGAATGAATGATTGTCTCTTCCAGGTTCCCAGGCAACACGATAAACCTCAATGACATTCAACGTTGTTATTTCTGAAATGCCAGCCAGCCAGTGATCCGGAGAGAGGAGATCCCTTTCGCCTACAAGCCCTCAGCTGGTGGAAATCAGGGTCGCTCCACCAAAGACATTGTCTATGGAGCGTTGGTGATTGACACCGGCCCCTTTGCATCTATTGCGAGAGAAATAGCAGATTTGGGGAGAAGGGCCAAAGATCCCTGAAATATGCCTCTTGGCAGGTGTGCAGGAGAGAGAGAGTTTGGCTGCTTCCCTTTGGAGGTGCGGCAGGAGAGAAAAAGAGAAATCGTTGGTGGGGCGAGGGAGGGGAAGAGCAATACAGAGTGATTTTCGCTTCTAGAGATGTCAGACATTTAAATGTTTTACTACAGGGAGAGTCTCTTTATGCCTCACTTGAAATGAATTATTGGTGTTCTCTGCAGTTCCCCATATAGCTCAACAGGCTGACTTGGCTCAATGAAAAATATGCCAGCAGCTGACCTAATTGATTTAATGGAGTGTAATGAGATGGTAATAGGTGTATTTCTACCCACAGTAAGTGCGGTGATGCAGGTGTGAAAGGCAGGTTTCATTTATGCTCTCTGAGGTTTCTTTCTTTTGCTAAACACTGAATGAGCAGGGCTCAATTTGACTGATTTTTTTTTTTTACAAAGACATGAAAATTGATCTTTTGCTTTTCAGATGTGTAGCTCATAAGCCAGGGAATACAAATGTAGGAAGTTATTGGGGGTTTAGATGTATATTAACCCATGAGAGACCTGGGTAAATAGTGGGGTAATATTATTCACAAACACATTCACACAATGCAAATTGCAATTCTGTCTAATCAGGTACATACCATTTTCAATGACCCATTCTGAAAAGTCCTATAGCATTTAATAGAAAATGATAATGTTTTTATAGGTGGGTTTTAAAACTATCCAATAGATCAAAATTTAGGAGAGGGCTATATCCCTGTTCTAAAATATGGTAGGTTGATTTTAAACAACCTACAGAAAGGAACATACTGTCTGTTAAATTCTATGACATTTTAGAATAATTTCTGTAATCCCTGATTGGTTTCATCCCCATTAAATTCTATGGGATTTTTCTTTAAGAGGCAACTCATATGATGGTGTTTTGCTTGTATTGATTTTTAGGGATGAGCTTTTATTTGTGCAAATATGAGTATTTGTTCACAGAAACAGGGATTTCAACCTGAAACCGAGAAAGGAGAAGTGGTCTTATGGTCAGAATGCTAGAGGCGGATGTGTTGTATTAAATTAGATGCAATATATGACCATAAAGAGTCAAAGGTGTTAACATGACCCAGTCCCTGTCAAACATTAAATAGTTTTTAAGGAAGGTTTGGGGTTGATATACAGAGACGTCAGCCTGCTTAGTACCATGGTGAACTCATTAGGAAAAATCCTTTTCGCCTTTTAGGAAAGATTCAGAAAAGAAGGGAAAACAGTTAAAGCATTGGAAATGTAAAGAATTAAATATGGCCTTCCTTTTAACACCATCTCTTTTTCCCTTTCCCTCTAGCTGGAGAGTCTTTAGAAGGAAAACTCCTCTGTCTGATAATCTCTTAGTACAGAGGTTCTCACACTGTAGCCCGTGGACCACCAGTGGACTGCGAGCTCCATTCAGGTGGTCCATGGATAGTTCCCTCTAAGATACGTGTCTGGGCGGCTACACACAAGAGAAAGAAGGGCCACACACCTAATTAGGGGAGTTGCACAGTCATGGCTCCACTAATTAGGTGCCTGGACCCTGGAGAAGACACACATGTAAGGTGAGGTGGTGGCTTTGGGGAGAATAGGGGGCAAGTGGGAGGGGGCAGTGGAATGAGAAGAGGGGTTGTGGGGGTATTTAGGATGTGCAGGGCTGCAGCAGCCAGAGAAAGAGGCGTCTTTCCCCAGCTCCAGGACTGAAGATGACGGGGAGAGACGGCCCTTCTTCCCAGCCCCAGCTCTGTGGCGGTTGTGGCGGGGGACAGAGGGCACATCCATCGCATTAGAAAGATAAGACTACTAATATGAAAATAGCAGTTGTGTGCTTTTATTTGTAGAACAGAAAAACCTTAATTATTATTAACAGGTTTTTTTATGTAGTACTTTTATCCAAAGCGCTTTACAACAGTTAGTTAACGGTACAAACAACATTTGGAAAGATCATTAAGTGGTCCACCGAGACCCTCAGCAATTTTCAAGCCATTCGCAGAAAAAAATAAAGTTTGAGAACCACTGTCGTAGATGGTATTAAAGATGGTGATAATGGTCCTTCGGGTGGAAAAAAAATGTTACTTGAGATGGGCAGGAGCTGCCATTGGTGCTGCTGTTAAAGTCCGATCCTGTTTCCTAGAAGACGAAATGAGACAAACACACACAAAGGGGAGAGGAGAGACCAGGAAATGCAGCTTTTGCCTCTGGTGTGGACTGTCACTTGCATGCTCACTCCTGGAGAAACACAGGCTCACCACATGGTCTTATCAGCCACTGCGGGTCATCGACACTGCTGTGTAAGCCTAGTTTTAGGAGAACATGGGTCAGCAGAACCTGGGTTTGTTAACCTAGGGCTTGAGCGTCTACACTCATTTGTAACCCCACGTTAGGAATTACTGAACCCTAGGTCCAAACCTGGGGTGCAGTGTCTGCATTATGCGGGCCAGAGTCCAACCACTCATCTCCCAAACTTCCTTGCATCCTCCTTCCTTTTCTTTCAGTCAGTCAGCACCGCCGGCAGCCTCTGTTTGCCTGTCTTTTTCCTCCTTTTGAAAGAAGCCCATCACCTCATTATTTTGTCACTAACGAGGCCTAATTTCCAACACATCAACCCTGGTTTATTGATTTCTGGTCCTCTTGTTCACCACACATGACCCTAACATACTCCTTGACTTATAGCCGGAGGCTTTTTTGTTGGGACTAAGTCTGTCTCCCTTTTCTCATCAATATTTGTTGCTATAGGATTTTGCAATATTTTATGGACTCTCACCCACTTTTCACAGCTCAGCTCATAATTAGGGTAAATATATAGACCTAGTTATCACAACGGACACCATCATTCTGGTTGAAACCCCAGCTCTTCCTGTTTGACCTTCGATAAATCATTTGATCCCTGTATGCCTCAGTTCTCATCGGTCAAAGGGTGCTAACAGAAATTCTGTTCTCCAACCCATGGTGTAGTTTAGACTGTGAGGTCTTTGGGGCAGGGACTGACTTACTGTGGATGTACAGAGCCAAGAACAATGAGGCCCGGAGCTAAGTCAGGGCCTCTGGATGATGGAGTAGTAATACTGTACATTGTCAGTTTTGCTGCTGAAAGTGGTCACCTAGTAACTATGCAGCTACACTGTCTTTGGGTGTTTGGGAGCGACGGGCCAAGGAGGCAGAAAAAGAGTAGGACAGTGTTTCCAACGTAATAAAGAAGTTGAGCAGAAGATGCTTTGCTTGAAGACATTTTGCACATAGTCCAACCAACCCCAGAACATGGAGCAAGGTGTTTATGGAATGGCCAGACATCTGAAGAAGGGGGACACATGTCTAGGGATAGTTGCCCTATGTGACTCTATCGATGGAGAACCGTTTACAGACAACCATAACTCTGGCTCTGCTATGTCTGTAAAACCTGCTGACTGAACAATGAGATTCATAAAGCTCCTGATCTGAACTGGAAAAGGGGTGAAAGTCCAGCAGTTTCATAATGAACAGCTTAAGCAGCTCTGAGATGCAGCACGGTTTGGTTGGTAGGACTGATATGTGGTCTTTGATTTGAGCAGGCTGGACCCCGGGGCACTTTACTTAAATTGTTTAATCTTTGTCTATCTCAGGTTACCCATCTGTAAAATGGGATTGATAATGCTGTGACAAATCCCTTGTCATCTGGGATGACTTCACAGTTGTCACTGTGGCTACTTCAGAAATTCATTGCAGCAGCAGTGATAAAACTCAGATCCTCCTTCTACAAAAGCACCTTAGGAGAATCTCTCCCAGCTGTTTGAGCAGTATAAACTCTATGACACACTGTTGTGTAATTTTAGTACTACTAAAATTTGGGGGTGTTGGTGCACATCAGGACTAGCCATTTCATTACAATCCTTACCTACCTCCCAAAGCTGTCAGATTTTAAAAACTAATGTGTGCAAAGTGCACTGATATCCCGGTTGCTAAGTGCAAAGCACTATTAGCTTGAGAAATCTGATTGCTGGACAAAGCTGGATACTGACTTATGAAAAGCAATAAAACTCCACATGTGGGAATCACAAAGGCGGCAAAGTGGCTGGTTGCTCTCTAACACGGTTGGATAAATCAAGTCCTGTTTCAAGCCTTACTGTTCTGTTCCAGTTTGTTGCCTTTCATGGCACCTGCACCAACTCTCTGGATTAGACAGTTAACATGGGAGCTAGTGAAAGAAGGACAGATGTAAACAGAGTGAAGATTTCAAAAATGACCTGATTCCTCATTCGACTTTGGTGCTGTCTCTTAAGGATTCATGCCACCGACTGAATCTCTTCTCCCAAGGATGCTTCTTTTTTCATTATTTTCTTAACCTGGCGCCACTTAAATGGAAAACTGAGCAACGGGAGCGATAAAGCAACGGGCTGTTAATTTATATGTGCCTCAATATGTCCAGTATAGCTGCAGCCAGCTTCCACCAGCCTTTTGTGTGGTTAAGTTAATATCTGCCACAGATACATAAAGACAACAGTGTATTTGTAAATTCACAGACTCCACAGCCAGAAGGGACCATTGTGATCATCTGATCTGACTTTCTGTATAACACAGGCTAGAAAACTTCCCCCAGTATAATTCTGATAGGAGGTAGAACAGATTTTTAGAAAAAAAATCCAGTCTTTATTTAAAAATTGCTAGCAATGGAGAATCCACTACACCCCGGGTAAGCAGTTACAATAGCTAAGTACCCTCACTGTTAAAATGTACACCCTATTTCCAGTCTGAATTTGCCTAGCTTCACCTTCTAGCCATTAGATCCTGTTATACCTTTCTCAGGTAGTTTGGAGAATCCATTATTAAATATGTGTTCCCTATACAGGTACTGTGATCATGTTACCCCTGACCCCTACTCTTTGTTAAGCTACATATATTGTGCTCCTTGAGTTTTAGCATTATACAATGGGTTTTCCAATCCATTAATCATTCTTGTAAGTCTTCTCCAATCCCTCTCCAATTTATCAACCGCCTTCTTGAACTGTGGATACCAGAACTGGACAAAGTATTCCAGTACCCTTCCCACTATCAGTACAAGTAGAGAGGGGATATAATTGCTTTACAAAAAATCGAGTTTCCCCTGTTTATGTCTCTAAAGATCACATTCGCCATTTTGGCCTCAGCTTCGCACTGTGAGCTCATATTCACCTGATTGTCCAACATGATTCCCCAAGTTTTTTTTCAAGGTCACTGCTTCCCTTATAGAGTCCCCTGTCCAGTTAGTATGGCCCTGCCTAGATGTATGACTTTACATTTGGTCATATTAAAATGTATATTATTTGCATGTGCCCAGCTTACCAAGTGATCCAGATTGCTCTGAATTAGTGACCCGTCCTCTTCATTATTTATCACTCCCCACACCTTTGTGTCATTTGCAGATTTTAACAGTGATAAGAGTTTCAGATTTCTTCTAGGTCACTGATGAAATGTTAAATTGCATAAGGCCAGGAACTGATCCCCGTGGGACCCCACAGAAACAAACCTGCTTAGTGGTGATTTCCTTGTTTACAGTTACTTTTTGAGATCTGTCAGCCACCCAGTTTTTAATCTATTTAATATGAATCATGTTAATATTGTATCATTCTAGTTTTTTAATCAAAATGTCATGTCGTACCAAGTCAAATGCATTACAGAAGTCTAAGTATATTACAACACTATTAGTTTTATTAACCAAACTTGTAATATCATACAAAAGTCAAGTTAGTTTGACAGGATCTATTTACCATAATCCAGGTTGATTAGCATTAATTATATTACCCACTTTTAACTAACAGAATCCTGTACTGTCCACTCCATTACCTTGCTTGAGTTCAATGTCAGACCAAGAGGCCTATAATTACTCTTGTCATCCTGTTTGCCCCTTTTAAAATATTGGCACATTAACTGTATTACAGTCTCCTAGAGCTTCTCCAGTGTTCTAAGAGTTATTGAATATTAGCATTAATAGTCCAACAGGGTCCTCAGCCAGCTCTTTTAAAATCCTTGGATGCAAGTTGGCCAGACCTATGAAATTTAAAATATATAGTTTAGTAGCTGCTTTTTAACATCCTCCAGGGTTTCTATTGGAATAGAAAGTGTTTCAACATCCTTATATGATATGAGTACATCATCTATTTTTCCCCCAATACAAAATAGAAACATCTATTGAACATTTGTGCCTTTTCTGATTGTGATTGATAATTCTACCATTCCTGTCTAGTAATGGACCAGTACCGTATCTGGAATTCTTTTTGTTGCTAATATACTTCAAAAACTCCTTATCATTCTTAACTCTGCTGGCCATTGATTTCACCTCGTGTCCTTTAGCTTCCCTTATACATTTTCTGCAATTTCTATCCTCTGATTTATATTCATTACTATCAACTTTCCCTTTCTTGTATTTGTTATGTAGAGTTTTGTTTTGTTTTTATAGCTGCCTTCTCTTCCCCTCTAAGCCCCCTTGGTTTTTAACTGTGGCCTTCTTTTTCAATTGTGGCTTTTTCTTTCTCAGTTGTGGGATTCCTTCCAGGGACCACATTTCCCACAGTTAAATGATCTGATACATTTCCAAGGATGAGTTTTAAAGAGAAATAACAGCCAGCACTGTGATTCTGATCTCATTTACCATACGCTACAGCTGTAAGTTCATACACAGTAAAAAAAAAATTGAAAAGAAAAAAAAGATCCCTAACGTTCATGGAACGAGGATCTGTGAGCACATTCTGGTGGACTGTATGACTTCCTAGCGAGCACTAAATGCTAATCAATCCGATTAGCAAACTGCTTCCTCTGCAAGCAAGGGGAGACTTCTAAGGGGCACCCATGGGGAGAACTGAGCACGAAGGCACTGGTGCTGGAGTGTGTGCATTTGCCTGGGTTACTATCAGCTGACTTCTTGGAGGCATTTCATGTTTTAAAGTGAATGTTCCATAGGGGATGATGGTCTCATGTCCCAACATAGCTGTAGCACAGAGGTTCTCAAACCGTGGTCCCCGGACCACCAATGGTCCTTGAGCTCCATTCAGGTGGCCCACAGATAGTTTCCGCTAAGATACATGCCCAGATCGCCACATACCTAATTAGTGGCACCCCGCAGGCACGGCTCCACTAATTACATGCCTTGATCCTGAAGAAGACACACATGTAAGGTGAGGTGGTGGCTTTGGGGGGAATAGAGGGTGCCGTGGGGATGAGAAGAGGAGTTGGGGGAGATTTGGGATGTGCAGGGCTGTGGTGGCCAGAGAAAGAGGTGACTTTCCCCAGCTCCAGGCTGCAGCTGCCGGGGAGAGATGACCATCCTTCCCAGCCCCAGCTTGGGAACTGTCGTGGTGGGGAGAGAGGGAGAGACCCCCAGCTTCTTCCTAGCCTCAACTCGGGGGCTGCCACAGCAGGGGAGAGAGGGAGAGACCCGTCCTCCTCCTTCCCAGCCCCGGCTCCAGTTCCAGAGAGGCTAAGTGACATGCCCAGCATCACACAGGAAGTCTGTGGCAGAGCAGGGAACGGAGCCCCTGTTTCCCAAGCCCCAAGCAGACAGAGCCAACCAGTTCACGGCTCCTTGGCAGCCTGCGTGTGACATCAGCTGGCAGCGACTTCCAGTGCCCTACTCAGCTGGGCTGGATTCAAAGTGGCAACTTCCAGCCTCCGTGAAAAGAAACTCCTGCCTCATTACTAATCCCTGGAGGCACAGTGTCAGTGTCCCACAGAGAGAGAATCTGTCTGATTCGGCAGTTTGCAGAGATTTACTTACATCGCAGCCGCTACCAAGGAATGACGGGGACTCGGGCGCTGCAGTCCTTGGATTCTGTTATTCTATCCATCATAACCATTAACGGGCAGTTTGCTTGATGTCTGCTCCCATGAATCACCCCAAGCACATCCCAGCGCCCATTCGCTGGGGACGCAGAGTTCCCCCCGAAAGCAACCTTGGATTTACACAGCAGCATGGCCTTATGCACTGATTTGCTTCATCCCGGGGCCCTTTTCCCTTCTCCCCACTGTGCAAGATTTTTTGCTGTAAACCAGAGTGCTGGGATGGCCTGAGAGGCTGTGGAACTAGTCTCCTTTGCAAGGGGAAGCTGTCAATTTAATGATGTCCGCTGCAACCAAGCGAGATGGAGAGAGAGGCCAGCCTACCGCTCTAACCTCTCTTCCTGGTGGTACCCCTCCTTCGGCTCTGAATGGCGCAAAGCTGGGCAGAGGATGGGGGGGACGGCTTTGGCTTTCATTGCTCTGCTGAATTGGTTCAATGCTGCCTTTGAGAAAGGGGGAAGTGGGATGGGGGTGGACGAGAATGGGGGTCTTTCTCTGGGAAGCCGGAGGTGAAAACAGGCCCCAGCGATGCAGATTTGGTGTGGGCATTCAGAGATCTGCCAGGACTCAGGGGACATGCTGCGGGCTGCAGATAAAGAAAGCTTCTTGGCGAGGGCTCTGCTTAAGCTGGTGCTTTTCATTCCACCTGAGCAGGTGGTTTTCTAACGAGAGGGAGACAGGAGGGCAGGAGTCTCTGATAGAAACTGAGCACTAGGGAGGGGAGAGGAGCAGGTGGCCCATTTTACAAAGCAGCTGGCTGGTTCCTGGACGCATGAATCATCAGGCTCAAGGCAGAGTAATTTAGTCACTGGAGTGGACTGAATTGCTGCTAGCTGAGCTGGAGCTGTCTCCCCAGCTTCTCCCAGGCCTGGAGTGGAAGGGTGCCCCACCTAGGACTTGGGAGAGCTGAGTTCAACACCAGGCTCTGCCACAGATGTCCTGGGTGACCTGGGGCAAGTCACTTTCTCCCTGCCTCAGTTTCCCATGTGTAAAATGGGGATTACACTTCTCCACCATGCAGCAGGAGGATAAATGCACTCACAACTGTAAGGCACT
Source organism: Dermatemys mawii (assembly GCA_007922305.1). Classification (NCBI taxonomy): domain Eukaryota; kingdom Metazoa; phylum Chordata; order Testudines; family Dermatemydidae; genus Dermatemys; species Dermatemys mawii. Next base: position 4,198,361 of record ML677507.1, read on the forward strand.
TGGACACTGTGGTGATGGACAAGATGGGACACTAAGCAACCAGACATTTAGTAGGTTTGCAGGCCTTGGTGAAGAGAAGAGAAAGGTGACAGTAATAATACTGAGATCTGCTACAATAACCTGTAACAGAGGCTGTAATAATAGCACACAGCTCGTAAGGAGCACTTTTCTGCTGTAGATCTTAAAGCACTTTATCAAGGATGGTGTCTTTATCCTCATTTTACAGATGGGGAAACTGAGGCAGAGAGAGAGGCCGGGACTGTCCAAGGTCACCCAGAAGACTAGTGGTAGAGCCAGAGATAGAATCCAGGTCTCCTGACTCATACACCTCTCCTCTGCTCACTGGACATACTGCCTCTCTTAAGTCATCAGTGGGAGTTGTACCCACTGTGCCAGGGCTGGATTTGGTAAATGAGCTTAAAGATTTCTTCATTCAGAGCTCCCCATGTTTTATTATCAATCCAGGAAAAGTCTTAACAAATTAACAGCATATCTACCTCTCCCCCCAGCTTTGTGTCATCCGCAAACTTGCTGAGGGTCTAGTCCATCCCATCATCCAGGTCATTAATGAAGATGTTGAACAAAACCAGCCCCAGAACAGACCCCTGGGGCACTCGGCTTGATACCAGATACCAACTAGACATTGAGCTGTTCAGCGCTGCCCATTGAGCCTGATGATCCAGCCAGCTTTCTATCCACTTTATGGTCCATTCATCCAGCCCATACTTCTTTAACTTGCTGGCAAGAATACTGTTGGAGACCGATTCAAAAGCATTGCTGAAGTCAAGGAATAGCACATCCACTGCTTTCCCCTCCACAGAGCCAGTTATCTCATCATAGAATGCAATTAGGTTGGTCAGGCATGACTTGCCCTTGGTGAATCCAAGTTGACTGTTCCTGATCACCTTCCTCTCCTCCAAGTGCTTCAAAATGGATCCCTTGAGAACTTGCTCCATTATTTTTTCCAGGAACTAAGGTGAGGCTGACTGGTCTGTAGTTTCCTGGATTCTCCTTCTTCCCCTTTTTAAAGATGGGCACAATGTTTGCCTTTTCCCAATCCTCCGGGACCTCCCACGATCACCACAAGTTTTCAAAGATAGTGGCCAGTAGCTCTGCAATCACATCAGCCAACTCTCGGATGCATTGCATCTGGCCCCATGGACTTCTTCATGTCCAGCTTTTCTAAATAGTCCTGAATTTGTTCTTTCACCACTCCTCCCCATACTGTGCTGCCCAGTGCAGCAGTCTGGGACCTGACTTTGTCTGTAAAGACGGAGGCAAAAAAAAGCATTGAGTACTTCAGCTTTTTCCACATCATCTGGTGTTAGGTTACCTCCCCCATTCAGTAGGGGTCCCACACTTTTCCTGACCTTCTTCTTGTTGATAACATACCTATAGAAACTCTTCTTGTTACCCTTCATATTCTTTGTTAGCTGCAACTTCAGTTGTGCTTTGGCCTTACTGATTACACCCCTGCATGTTTGAGCAACATTTTTATACTTCTCCCTAGTCGTCTGTTCAAGTTTCCACTTCTTGTAAGCTTCCTTTTTGTGTTTAAGCTCACCAACGATTTCTCTGGTAAGCCAAGCTGGCTACCTGCTGTGTTTCCTATTCTTTCTGCACATCAGGATGGTTTGTTCCAGCATCTTCAATAAGGCTTCTTTAAAATATAGCCAGGTCTCCTGGACTCCTTTCCCCCTCTGATATAGCTATATAAGCTGTTGTCCCAGAACAGGCTTCGCTGGGTAAGGACTCCTTAGTGGATTAGATCAAAGGGTAGTCTTCAATTTGGATGGAAATACTGGTATCATAGGAACATAGCACTTGCCATACTGGGTCAGAGCTGACGTCCATCAAACCAGTATCCTGTCCACTTGATTGGAAGCTGGAAGCTGTGTTCTAGAATATAGGGGCTAGGATACTCCCTAGTTTTGTTCCCAGCTGGGTGTGAGGGGCATCCCCTGTTTCTCTCCAGCTGCATTTCATTCTAAATACAGCACCAAAGAAAGACCTCTAACTGCTGATCTACTATAGGATCCATCTGACCTTGCCTCCGCCTGTCTTCCTCCCTATCCATAAATCCACTAAGCAGCAAGTATTTGCCACATTAAAAATAATTCAGTCATCCATTGTTGGGGCAAACATGATACCTCCTGACTTAAAGGATGAGTCGCTCATGACCAAGAACAAATTGTGAACAGTTTGCACGGGGATGAAGTTAGTTCACACAAAGTCGTCGACAGACTTTCACGAATAGTGAAGATGTTTGCAAACCAGGCCGGGTCCATGAATAGACAAGGGGAAAAGGGCTAAATTAGCTGAATAATTAGTTTGCAATGAATGATTCCACCCGCTCTAATCAGGAGATTTTACCATGGGTGAGATCTAGCATGACCTGGAGGGATCTCCTTAGTAAAGTGATGGAAAATCCATCACTCGGTTGTTCACTTGAAAACTAGACTCCACAAGTCACTAGACCATCAGCTCTTACCAGGAGCTCACCAACAGGAGTCAGGAGGTCATAGCTGTCCTGCCCTTCCAGTAGCTAAATGGGAGGAAGGGGAGTCCCAGTTACATGGGAAGGTGTTTGGTGCGGGATCCTGGCCTGGAAATGGTTGAGAACACTGGAGCCAAATCAGTTTCCAAAGAACAGCAAACGAGCTGCTAAGCATGCAGACGGTATCCTCCCCATTTATTTTCTGCACTCCTTGCCCCTCTGTATTGGGCTGGATCCATATTAATATGTGCTTTGGGGAGATCTGACAGATCTCACCAGCAGGGTTTGCAGAACAGGTGAAGCCCTGAAGTAGGTCAGCGTGAATCATCGACGTGGAGCTTCTGGAGCACTGGCAAATCCTTTAAACATCTTCCTTTCTGTCCATAAACTCTGTATGTATTTTGTATCGATTTCAAAATGTTAACTTTCCTGCAGTAGGTTAGTGATCGATGTTTTTAGTTAAGGGAAATCAGAGTAGCTTGCTAGTTTCCTGTGTTAAGATTGCCACCAAGAGGGCAGAAGGAGAACAGGACCTCTCCTAGAAGACAGGGAGAATGGTTTTAAGAAATGAGGTTGTCTCTTTGAGAAAGAGCAGAGGTTTGAGATATGAGGTTATGAGCTGCCTTACTGTGTGGGCCAACTCCATGACAGCAGGGCCCCAAATAACTGTATTTAAGGATTGCAGTTGATTTATACATGCCTAACAAAACTAGCCACTGGGAGCTTCACAAGCTTCCCTGTGCTGCTCATCCAAACTTCCCAGCTGCAGCAGACAATGCCTTCTCCCGCTCCTAAAATACAGAACCTGTATCTCACAAACTCAAAAAGACCTTAGTCCTAGGTAGCCTAAGGCCAGGTCTACAGTGGGATGGGGGTCGACCTAAAATATGTATCTTAGGTCGCCTTACCTTGGTGTCCACATGGCAATCACTGCCGCTAAGTCAATCGCTGCTGCTTCCCTGTTGACTCTGCTGAGTTCCGGAGTCAACGGGGAGAGCGCTCGGGGATTGATTTATCGAGGCTACACTAGACACGATAAATTGATCCCTGATAGATCTATCACTACCCGCCAATCCCTCGAGTAGTTAAGAAGTACCCTAAGACACAGGTATATAGTCCCGATTCCATCCAGTAGAGGGCAGTGGAGCTCATAACACAATGTCCAGTTTATGTCTATGTGTCTGTCCTGTCAGCTGTTTTAAAACCATGGAATGGTGAAACTACGTTGAACATTTTTTAACTTGCAGCATTAGGAACTCAAATCTGCTAAATGTCAGACTGAAAGAAATTGGATGGTGATGATATCCCACAGATTAGAATAGCTGAGAAGTAAGAGAGCAAGCCTTGTGATCCTCTAATCATATAGTGGATATGTAAGTATGGATAAATCCACATAAGGATGCTGGGAAATGGGACTGTGGGGGGTCTGGCATGGATGGAATGGGGTGGGGGCTTTAATGGGTATCTTAAGGGGAGCCAGGTTATGGGGGTTTTGATGGAGTTGGGAGCTGTAGGGGACAGGGGAGTGATGTCAAAAATATAGAGGAAACACATAGTTCCATCAGCCAGTCTTGACAAAACACCACCTCAGTTGGCCCTGCATCTGGGGAACAGCTCTGGGTGGATTTAATTTTGAAACTGCAACATTGCCAGACAGCAAGATGGGGCATGAGTGTGTGCGTGTGAGGGAAAGGGGAGGACTGGAGGTTGTAGGGACTGGAGTTGTCCAACAAAAGGAAAACAGTGCAACTTATCAACATGAGAACATTTTAAAAACATTTCCTCTGCAGAAGTGAGTGGTGATTTCACTGGGAGAAGAAGAAAAAGGGGGACTCAGATGGAAGCAGATCTTGCAGCTTGTCTAGTAAAAACTGTAAAGGCAGGATATGATTGGTCCTTCTGTGGAACTAACAATGGGCCAGACATTACTCTCTGAGTAAAACAGATTTGAATGTCTATGACCGTCACAGCTGCTGCATGTGGAGTAGCTGCTCTGTCTGCCTAGGCAGATGCTACAGTGGAAGCAATATACACAGAGCTCATTATTGCACAGGGATTCAGGACACTTGGAGTATGAAATGAGCTACATTAAACACAATTTGGATCATAGAATCTCAGAGTTGGAAGGGACCCCAGGAGATCTTCTAGTCCAACCTGCTGCTCAAAGCAGGACCAATCCCATTTTTGCCCCATATCCCTAAATTTCCCACCCCAAAGATTGAGCTCACAAGCCTGGGTTTAGCAAGACAGTGCTCAAACCACTGAGCTACCCTTTCCCCTAATTTAAATAGTTTCTAAATGGCCCCCTCAAGAACTGAACTCCCAGCCCTGGGTTTAGCAGGCCAATGTTCAAACCACTGAGATATCCCTGCCCCCACCTGCAGAAAAAAGATTTAAATATACTATCTCATAGAACTACAAGGACCTTTAAAGGTCATGAAGCCCAGCCCCCAGCCTACACTAGCAGGACTAAGTACTGTCCCCCTAGATTTTTTGCCCCAGATCCCTAAATGGCTCCCTTGAAGATTGAACTCACAGTAGTAGGATTAGCAGAGCAATGTTCAAACCACTGAGCTACCCCAACCCCTAGGAGAAAAGGGTGCTTTCCTCTTATTTGTCAGGGAATTTGCTCACTTCTAGTTACAGATTGTTTAGATTAATAGGCATTGCCATCTCTTACGGGGCACAGCTACATTGTTATGAGGCTATGGCCTGTATCTCTGGCATTGTCATTAGAAGGCACTCCAGGTGAGCACCCTGTGTACTGTGACAATCACAGTGCCTCAACCATGTGTAATCAGATAGGCAGCTCTGTCTGGCAGAGGATTGGCAGTCTGGGGACCTGATTCCCATTCTCCACTCTGCCAATAGCTCCCTCTGCTGCTTTGTGCCAGAAATGTCCCCTCTCTGTGCCTCAGTTTTCCCAGCTGTAAAATGGGGATGATATTTATTCAGCTTTATAAAGTGCCTTGAGATCATTGGATGGATGGGAATGGCACCACTGCTAGTATTATTAGGATGTCTCAGTGCCACCGTTAGCATCCGTGATCAGGTGATTTCTAGGTGTGTGTTCAGTCACTGTGCTGTCCCAGCTCTGTGCATGTAGCAGACCTCAGTTAAACTGTCCAATAAATCCACACACTCGGTTTGCAGCAAAGGTGCCCGGCCAGGTTTACTGCCAACGAAGAAATAGCACCTGGCAGACTCTATAAGGTGTGACAAAGCTCCAAGTTTGTACTTGTGGGTCCTGCGCTTCCTGGCAGATTTAGGGGCCTCAGAAACTCATCTAGGCCCCAGAGTGACCTCCCTTTCTCAGTACAATTGGCAAGAGTCACCACCTAGTGAGTTACCTTCATCACAGGCCAGTATGGAAGGTGGAAAAAGTGGGGGAGCCCAGGCCCACCCTCTACTCCGGGCTCCAGCCCAGGGACCCTAATAGTATCAGCTAAGATGGCTGACCTTTTATCCACAAAACACAATTCAATTCCCTGGGCTACTTCCCCACAGCAGTCCCTGCTTCTTCAAACTCCACTTCACCCTTACCTCAGGGCCTCCTTCCTTCTGGATGATATGTTGTCCACCACTCAGTCTCACCAACAGCACAACCTCCTTCCACAGCTCCTGACACCCACAGCCCACCTGACTAACTGGGAGGTTTTTATCTGGATTCAGCCAGTCCCTGATTGGCTTCAAGTGTCCCAATCAGGCTAGCTCTTTCTACTCCTTTCTAGAAGGTTCTTAATTGGCCCCAGGTGTCTTGATTGGTCTGGAGTAGCCTTTGTTTGGCTATTGAGGGAACAGGGACCTGCACATCCTGAGACTAATATACCTGCCTTCCAGCACTCTCCTATATCCTTGTGGTCTGACTCCGTCACAAAGGATACTAAGACATGTCTGCCCGTGACAATGGAGGCAGTTCAGTGAATGGCGGGACTTTCCATTCTCCCCTCAGCTGCACAAACATACAGCTTTATACACCAGTACACCTCTGAGATACACCTTTATACACCAGTGCAAACAAGTTACGTACTGCCTCTGACATCGTTAATGACTGTCCCCTGACCTGGGGAATTATCACCCACCACCTTGTACATGCTGATTCAATCAAAACATCTCTCTTGCATGCTCTTATCCTGACCTTATCTTTTAGGACTTAAGACAGCTTTGAAACTTTACTATGCAGAAGAAAAATGCTGCTTTCCCTTTATTTTTTTTAGTAGTTTACATTTAGCACAGTATTGTACTGTGTTTGCTGTTTTTTTTGTCCCTGCTGCTGCTGTTTGTGTATTTCTGGTTCCAAAGGAGATGTATTGTTGATTGGTTAGTTCGTAACTCTGGTGTTCATAACTCTGAAGATCTCCTGTACTGCTTTACAAGCCAACTATCAGTTACCCAAATCTGCTGTGCTATAAAGGGATTTGATGGAGACCAAGGTTTCCAAATGTGACTACTGATTTGGCAGGGCTCCCTTTTGGGTGTCCAGCTTGAGAAATCTTAAAGGGGCTGATTCTCAACACATGCTAAGCCCCTGTGCTCTGGAAAGCAGACCCTTTTAAAGCATCTCAAGGTTGACTGCTAAAATCACCAGTCCCCTGTGATGGATTCTCTTTCATCTGGAGCATTACACTCCCCAGTACACTATAGAAAATAGACTGTAGTCAATAACTGGGTCTGGCAGTGAGATGGTTGGATGATCACGTAAGTCTTTCTTGTTTCTAATCACTATGGCTCTATGATAGTCACCTTTCTCCTTTTTCTCCTGCTTCCATCAACCCTCCTCATTTCTCTCCTCGGAGAAGGGCCCTCTCTGAAAGGCTAGATCACCTCTAAACTGGTTTTGACACATCGAAGGATACCTGGCGTGGACAGTTTCCTCATGCAGCCCCTTGGTGACAATCCACATTTCTACAGTTCCACAAACACTTCAAGTTGTTATCAGTGGTTTGCTAAACTTGGTATATAAAGAAAGTCATCTGCCAGTGCTGTCACCGGCTTTGCCTCTAGCTAGTGGCAGCAATACAGCTAGAGAGGCACCTGCAGGTCCCAGATGCCTCTGCTTTGTGTGATCCTCCATTATCCCGGGTGGTTGGCATAGCACTCAGAAACATGCAGATAGTGAAACATCATGGCAGGCAGTTCACACCTCCCTGAATTCATTTCTCTTTGCAGTCGTCATTCATCCAACTGGAAAACTAGAGGACAAGAAAAAGCCAAGGGACGGATGTTGCCCCTTTATGGGTTAATGCTGGGACAGGATGTGGAAAATCCAGTCCCCAGTGTACCAGACATGCACTGCTCTGGATAGGGGTGAAGGTGCAGAATGACGTGGCCACAGGAGAGGTATGTTTGGGCCTATACTGGTACCAGTTAGGGCCTATATTGGACATGCGAATTCCTACAGTGGCTATAAGTCAGATTTAATATTATTTAATTACAGTAGCCAGGTTCTGGGTCATTATGCAATCACAGAATCATAGAATCCTAGCACTGGAAGGAACCTCGAGAGGTCATCTAGTCCAGTCCCCTGTACTCACAGCAGGACAAAGTGTTATTTAAACCATCCCTGGCAGGTGTTTGTCCAACCTGCTCTTAAAAATCTCCAGTGACGAAAATTCCACAACATCCCTGGGCAATTTATTCCAGCGCTTAACTACCCCGACAGTTAGGAAGTTTTTTCTAATGTCCAACCTAAACCGCCCTTGCTGCAATTTAAGCCCGTTGCTTCCTTGTCCTAGCCTCAGAGGTTAAGAACAATTTTTCTCCCTTGTCCTTATAACAACCTTTTATGTACTTGAAAACTGTCATCCCGTCCCTTCTCAGTCTTCTCTTCTCCAGACTAAACAAACCCATTTTTTTCAATCTTTACTCATAGGTCATGCTTTCTAGACCTTGACTCATCCTCTGTACAAACACACAATGGGAAACAGTCCCTGCCCTGGCAAGCTGATGAGCTGAACAGGCAGGAAGAATTTTTGTTCCCATTTCATAGACAGGGCATTCAAGCATAGAAAGATTAAGTACTTGCCTGAGGTCACATACTACTACCTTCTTTTATTTTTTTTGGCAGAGGTCGTATTTAAACCCACCTGTCCTGATCCACTAAGTCAGCCTCCATATTACCTGCTCAGAAGCCTGGAGATAGGCCTTTAGTGAGCTGACCTCACAACTCTGCAGTGTAGAGCTGGAAAGCGCTTGGCCCATGGACTGTGTCTTCCTTTGTGTTTTGTACAGACTTGAGTGTGCTGCCACTGCTAACTAACACAAGACTAATAATGCATCCAATGCATATTCTGGCATTTCCCATTTCACCCTTCATTTGTTTTCCTTTCATCATTATCTCTGGAGTTACAGGAGCCGCTGCCGTCTGTACTGTGGATGCATCCAGAGAGTTAATGCCTCCGAGGAAACAAGATGTTCAATTGAACTCAGTGGTAGGCGAGAACGGGAACTCGCTGTGGCTCATTAGGACTATCACAGAACTGCCATGCCCATCAATGGGACCTCATGGGTGATTGCGCTTTCAAGCTGTTCTCCCGTGAGCTGCGCGACACTTCTCCCAGGTTCTAATGAACCCGTTGGGTGGCAGTGAGAGGCAGGTGGTTAATTGCATTCCCACCAGTTTAGATTGTAGGTTCTCGGGATAGGGCATTTGCCTTCCTCATGTCCGCACTGAATATGTTACCTGTGTCTGTGCTGTAGCAAAGTATGCACAGTAACCAATATGTAGTGGGGCAGTGAAGGAATAAAACTTGCCCCTTTTCCTTAGGGGCCTGATGTCCGAGTGAGGAGGTCAGCTTTATCCAGGAACTGGGACATTTCTCTGTTGGTGCCTCAAATTTTCCTATAAGGAACTGCAGCGAGAATGGGAAAAGTCTAGAGGTAGATTGACTACCCCTAAATCAGCGGTGCCAGGGAGTAAGGCTACCTAATTCTTGCCTGAATATTTAGACCTGCCTCTGGAGATTTCCACGACATTCATCTGACAAAGTCGGTCTTCGCCCACGAAAGCTGATGCTCCAAAACATCTGTCAGTCTATAAGGTGCTACAAGACTCTGTCGCTTTTGTCAGAGGCAGGATACCAGACCAGGTGGACCTTGGGTCTGCTCTGCAATTCCTAGGTTCCCTAGTACTGGGGCCTAGCCAGTTCATTTGCTGAGTAGATCTTTATCCTTAAATCCACAAATGCTTCCTCCCTAAAACCTGGCTAAAAAACTGTGCCTTGCTGGCCAACAGATTCAAGTCATTTGGGGCTGAGGGGAAGGGAAGTGACTCTGAAGTTAAGGGTCCCAATAGAGAGCCCCCCTTTTTATACCAGTGAGGCCAGAGGTCAGATAGCAGCATATCTTTGGGAGATAGCCAGACTCCTAACTGAGCAGGTGCCTAGAATTAGCCTTATTACTTGTAGTCTCCTCAGAAGCATGCCACCAGGGGAAGCTACAAGGATGCCTGGAAGTGGACCATTTCAAAGCAGTGATGCTGTCTTTCAAACCAGCTGTATCAAAACTACCGCTGTGCATTTGCTGCAGGTTTCCAAATATTTCCTTTCATTCCCAATTTCACTCTTTTATTGTTTATTTTCTCCCTCTTAATAAGTTTGATTATCTTATTCACAGCATCAGTGTTTTAATACTCAGAGCTTATGTGAATTATCATAACCAGCCCCAAGTGAAAATAAATTAATCTGTTAGCACAGAATAATTTCCTGTAGATAATTAAAACAAAAGTAAATCAAACGAATAACTCTAATCTTTTCATTGCTACACAGTCATATTCCAGCTTGCAACAAAGCGTTTTATGTTTTGCCACGGTTGCAATGTAATTCAAGTCTACCTATCTCCCTTAGTTATTTCTATGGTCCCCATTAGCATGGTGTCAGCATTTGTCCTCACGATACCCGTGAGGCTGGCAAATGCAACTGGACCCATTTTATAGAGCTTTTTGTAACTCTGAGGCATTCACTGAGCAGGGAAGACATCTAATGTGTGCTCCCCTGAAACATTGTGCTCGATATAATATCAAAGAGACACACTGTAACCCTCAGCCCTGATCATTTATAAATACAGAACAGGGATTAGCCTACTGCTGTCACAATTCATATTTAATTTGTCTATAAAAGCAAAACCCTGACTCCCCTCCTCCCACCGGGATGGTGGGGTTTTTATGTGTCTGCATAGGGCATTTGTGGCAAGGGGGATGAAGGAATCCTTGCCCCACATACTCTCCCCAACTGCACAGTGTAGAGGGGCACAAATCTGCAGGGAAAGCCACTTTGGGCCATGTGGAGGGCTAAACGGGATACCCTCTTCGATCTACATAGACACTTCCCATCTTCCCACAATATCTGGGCAGCTGCCGCCCGCCCTAGGAAAACTGAGCCAACCCAAACTGGGGGAGCCTGAAGAATTGCTCTTCCCTGCAGAATGTTAATGCTTAAAACCAATGGCAACATGACTGCTGAATGTGATGTGGTGCTATGGATTGGGTTGGGCTGCAGAAGAACACAGGGTCTCATCTACTCCATCTACTCCTCCATCCATCTACTCATCTACTCCTCATCTACTCCAGCCTCATCTACTCCATTCTGCTTTGCAACTCCTCAGCGCAGGATCATTCCCTACAGTGTGTTCAACTCGGTGTCCACATGGAGAGCTCGAGGTGGGTTGGAACTCCAGGGCAGAGGGGAAAAGATACTTCAGGTTATTGTACTGGGGAAGGGACGAAAGCTAAATGTATCCCTGGCAGAACGCCACTGAGCATTATTATTTGTAATGCAGTAACACCTAGATGTCCACAACTGATAGTGCTAATATAAAAATAGGTTTGCTGCCTGGAAGAGCTTACGATATGCATAGACATGGCAGAGAAAGGCTGGAAGAAAGAAATCTTACTATTAATGAGGTTTATTACAGTAGTGTTTAGGGACCCGCCAAGATCACTGCCCTCTTGTGGTAGGTGCTCTACAAACTCAGAGCAGTAGAGATTTTTTTTTGCACCAAAGAGTTTACATTCTAAATAGACAGAATAGAGCTTAGGAATGTAGCGTACAAGCAGAGTGATCCATGCAATGGCAGCAAATTTTCATAACCTCTCTTTACAGGTGGGGACAGAGACACAGGGAGATTAAATGACTTGCCTAAGGCCACAACAAGAACTGAATACAGTCTTCTGGAGTCTCGTCCCAATGCCTGGCCCACAAGACCAGCCCTCCCCTCCCATCAAAGTCAGTACAGTTACACGAGTGTTGAATTTGTCCTATAATCTTCACTGGAAATGTCTTCCTGGACCAGAGAAAGATTCGGTTTCAAAGATTCTACTGCAATGTCCAGGAGACAGAAAAGCTGTGTACCAAAGCCTGCGGAACTGACAAACAAGGAAGGTTTGGGGTTTCGTGTTTTTTAGGAGCATGAAAAAGAAATTGAGAATTTTTAATTGATGAAGACACAAAGGATAATGTAGCTGACTCCGATGGAGGGAAAACATTTCATGTTTCCAAAATGACTTTGGGGAATGATATTATAGGAAAAGAAATCCTGATTTATTTGTTTGTTTTTATTGCTCACCTTCATCAGAATAAAGCTAGAGATGCTAGTCACTGAGAGACCTGATGGGATATTCATTTTGTCAGATGATATTTCAGGCTTAACCCGAAGATGCTAATTGGAACAACAACATGCACTAGTCAGATGGATATGAATCTAAGCTCTCCCCAGCTTTCATGTTGGCTTGCCATGTAAAATAACAGCCGAGTGCATCATTCTTCTGATCTGGAAGATAAAATAACTAGAGCTAAATAGATACAATGGCAAATATATAAATATAGACGATAAAGCAAAATATGTGCACAGAAAGCAACTGAGCAGATAATTACCTCACGTTGCAGTGCCCTCTGGCCTGTAAGTCAGGCAGTCTCCAAATCAAAGCTCATTAGGCCTCTCAGAAGTTTGCGGCTACCTCACCCAGGGAGGCGTGTTGTTTCGCAGTTTACTGACCTAAATTACTACAGGAAGAGACATGATGGTGTCTGGCCTTGTCCAGAGGCACAAGTAGGGAGGAAGCCCCATTCCCTTGGGCTCCCAGTTAGCCGCGGGACATAATCCCGTCCTGTGCACTCCCTTGAGCACAACGCTGAAAGGCTAGTGCCACAGTTAGCTCTTTCTACCTGCAACTAAGCAGAAAGGGATGGGGAGGGGGACATGGCATAAACATGGCCCCACATCTCTCTGCCTTGGCTAAGAGGCTGGCCCAGAGGTGGGCAAACTATGGCTCATGGGACTGTCCTGCCCGGCACAGGCCCTTGAGCTCCCAGCCAGGGAGGCTAGCCCCTGGCCCCAGCCCAGCTTTCCCCCTGCCCACACAGCTTCAGCGTGCTGCACCGCCAGCGCTCTGGCCCGTTGCTCTTGTTGCTCTGAGTGGCACGGTAAGTGGGCGGGGAGCTGGGGGGGTGGGGTGGATAAGGGGCAGGGAATCCCAGGGGCAGTCAGGGGAAAGGGAGCAGGGGGGCAGTTGGAGGGGGGGGAGGTTCTGGTGGAGGGTGGTCTGAGGATGGAGAGTAGGGGGTGAATGGGGATGGTCCCGGGAGACGATTAGGGGTGGGGGTGTGGATATGGGTCGGGCAGTCGGGACAGGGAGCGGTTGGATAAGTATGGGAGTCCTGGGGGGTCCTGTCAAGGGGCAGCGGTGTGGGTAGGTGTCAGGGCAGTCAGAAGACAAGGAGCGGGGGGGGGGGTAGATAGGGGTGAGGTCCCAGGGGGTGGTTAGGGGCAGGGATCCCTGGAGGGGGTGGTCAGGGGACAAGAAGCGAGGGGGGTTGGATGAGTCAGGGTTCTGAGGAGCGCAGTCAGGGGGCAGGAAGTGGGAGGGGGCGGATAGGGGGCAGGGGGAAGGCTATTTGGGGAGGCACAGCCTTCCCTACCCAGCCCTCCATACAGTTTCACAACCTCAATGTGGCCCTCAGGCCAAAAAGTTTGCCGACCCTGGGCTGGCCAGACACAGAGGGGAGAGGACACCATTCTACAGCAACAAAGGAACTGTATCTGCTTCAGAAGGCAACAGGTTCCTTCTTTGCCTCTCCCCCGGGGGGCACTGGGTGGAAGGGACACAAATGAGCCTCGGGATTCAGAAAGAAAGAAAGAAAGAAAGAAAGAAAGAAAGAAAGAAAGAGCCTGATTCACAATCAGAGCCGATCAATGCCAGCGAAAAGACAGATTCCCATCAACACAAGGGGCTTTGGATCAGGCCCTCAATGAGTACACCCTGACTGTCTGGATGGCTACCTTAGAGCTTCCTGGATTTGCCTCAAATGCGTGCCTGCCTTTGTTAAAACCTGGGACGGATTTGCTGAGGCTGTCGCTAATCCATGTCTCTCGCTCACCTGGACAAAGTTTTCTGTAGTCTCTACAGCAGCAGTCCTCAGTATTGACGGTAGCCCCTAGGCTGTGGTCACACTGTTTAGAACACAGAAGACTGCATGGTGCTAGTCTGGGGAGAGAAAAATGAGGCCCACGATGGATGGATGGGTTAAATACAAATCTACTGTAAATACAGATCTAGGGAGAGCTTTGTCGTATAATCATTAATTACAATTATATTGCCCCCTCCACAAGTAATAATTAAACTACTGAGGACTTGATCAAGGATCCTAGATGGTTTTGAAATCAGCTTTAAACCCAGCTAGAAGGTGATTTGTGGAAATTCAAATGCCTGTTTCACAAACCAAAAATCGCTGTTTTAAAATGGGATTTGAAAGGAACGAGCCTCTTCACCTGTGTAAACCTGCCTTTGAAACAGCTCTATAAGGCACCTTTCCCAAGCATGGGAGGCCAGAGGGAAGATGACCTAATCTTCTTCTTTATATGGCTATGGGCCACTTCCCAGGGAACAGCTCTCCTGAGACACACAATAATAATAGTTAGACACCGGTGAAACATGCCATTGTCCATTTGCAGTGACTTGCGAGAACAACTTTTTCCAGCTCCATTTGCTCCATTTTTAGCTGTGGCTCTTGGGGGAGGCATGGGGGGGAGAGAAAGCCAATAGCTTTGGTAGGAATCCTACAAAACTACTGACTAGTTTTCTAGTTGTCTAGTTTTGGGGCAAAACCTCAGAGGGGAAGAACGGTCCAGTAGCTAGGGCTGTCTATAAAGCATGGTTAACAGCCCTTCTCTGTGTCATAGGGGTATTGTGATCTATTCAAATGTGATGGTAATGGACACCATATATGTAGATACTTTCCCTTAACCCTAACCCTAACCAACACCTTGTTCCCCTGAGCCCTCATGAAATTCAATCCCAATTTGGTCCAAGAAACCTTTCAAAGAATCCAGTCTGCATGTAAATGCATGTAAGACAAACTCCAAAGCAGGTGAGCTTTTTGTCTTTGTTCTGGGTCTCTTACAAAAGGTTTGCACACCTGCGCAGCTTCCCAGTTTGCAGGTATTTTGCTCCCTGTCCCTTATCTGTGCAAGAAGCACAATTGTCACCAAACACTGGCTGATTTATATACTTTGCATGTCATAGGAAGACATGTCCTGCCTACCAATTATTGTCCCTGATAGACTACTGTCTTTTATAAAGAGACACACTGATATCGTTCTTCATTTGGGCCCCACTGGTACAAAGCATTCTGCCTAAGCATTCTGTTGTCTAGGATATTAGCTGCAGAATTAAAAATGACAGGACGAACAATTTGACAGCAAAGTTTAATTAGGAAACAAATTGTGTTCATTGAGAACACTGGAATCAGTGGCATCCCTCTCCCTGGGAGATAAATCACAGAGATTATCCAAGGTACAAACCTCTGCTACTACCGTAGTTCCACCGTGATTTTCATATCTCATCACTGGCACCAAATGAAGCCATATTGACAATGAGGAAGAATCTATTTTTGTCATTTGTGAGTGGGAAAAATAACAACATTTGCCATGTGTTTCTTGCTGACAAATATGACAGCTCTTCATAAACTGTATACATATAACACCACTGAAATGCAGCCTGATCTGGGGTGGCGTACAGCAGCACCCAATAACATGACAGTGTATATGTGATCTGGACTTGTTGCAGTTGATATGAGCTGTGGGTGCTCAGAACCTCTGGAAATCATGCCGCAGCTGTCTTAGGTTGGTTACCAAAAACCTTAGTCATCCATAATTAATGGACATTGTTGACAGTGTAAACCTAAACCTCTGTGTAGATCAACCTGTCAAACTGGGATGTTAATGACCCCAATGCTGCCGTGTATGGATATGTGTTCATGTATCCGTGTATGTGTTCAATGGTTTTAGAAGTTTGATTTGCATTGAAGGAAGAACTGACAGTTTAAAAGTTTATCCTAAGCTTATAATTAGTCGAGCTTCTGGAGTCTTCAGAATAAGCCAAGGAATCTTGCAAGAACAAGCTATCTCATGTGATCACTGCTGCAATCTCCTGCTAGCCTCTATCTTTAGACATGTCTCTTTCCAGGGCTAAGAAGGACAGAAATGCATAAAAATGTATGGTTGGAACTCCTGGCTCTCAGACCTGTGTTCGGCCCCAAGACCGAGAGACTGCAGCTCTCCCTGAAATCCACGGACTTCATTCTCAGCTTCACTAGGGCCCTTTTACACGTTGCTAGTAGTATAATGCAGCTCGACAGTGGGCAAAAATAGCCTCTTTAATGCGGCCTCTGTCCCCAGCCTGTGTAGAGTTGGCATGAGGTCTCGTGCTGCTCCCAGTCCCAAAGGCGTGTGCCTGAAGAACACTGCTCTAAGGTTGTTCTCTTCTTTCCCAGGCCCACTGGCAGCCATGGGAAGCAGAGTATAAAGTCACAGCAGCACTGAGGCTGTTTTAAGTTATTCCCCGGGCTAGAGAGGCCTCAGCCAAACTACCAGGGATCACAAAAGTGAATTAAAGCCATACCCCAAGCATACGGAGAGAGCAACTGTGAATTGGGCCCCATATTTCTTAGAGTAGAAATGAGCCCTTTGCATCTAGCAATTGCAGAACTTCAGTCCACAAGATGCTAGTGGCACCACAACGACTATGGTATAGTGTAAAACTATTTACGTGCATGAATGAGTCCTACTCAGATCAGCCAATCAGAACAAAACAGAGCAAGTCCAGACAATCGGAACAAACCTGCTGCTGATTTTTTGACCAGCTTTGTTGTCCCACAGCTTCTTGCAAACAACGTGACCATCAGACTCTCCCGTTCCGCCTCAGGGCTTCTGTGCACAGCGCAGTTTGTAATTTAGAGGTCAATGTGGTTATCAGAAAAGTAGTGGCTGAGACTAAGCCTGTCACAGTGAACTACTATCACTCCATTGCTCCAGCGTCCATCAGACTACAGGAATTGTTCTACATCTATCGTATGGTAGAAGGGTGTGTGGGGGGAGGGTGGGGGGATTGTATAATAATAAATGGTTGGCACAGAATCAGCAATACTCACAATCACAGACTCATGCATATGTTAATTCCCAGAAGAAAAAAACTTTGTTAAGGCGGAGCTCACTTGGGGAGTACATCTCACATTGATATATTCATATCGGTTCTTTTACAGCAAAGGATTCCAAAGAGCTTTGCATGAGAGGTAAGTCATTTCACCTGTCACAAAAAAGCAGCTACTTCTGGGGTGGAACACAGCAGCTGTTTAACAGCACACTGCAGTTGAAAACTATAGTGGCAGATTAGATTGCTGATAAATGGCTATTAGACAGGATGGGCAGGGATGGTGTTCCTAGCCTCTTTTTGCCAGAAGCTGGGAATGGGTGACAGAGAATGGTTCACTTGATGATTACCTGTTTTGTTCATTCTCTCTGGGGCACCTGACATTGGCCACTGTTGGAAGACAGGATACTGGGCTTGATGGATCTTTAGTCTGACCCAGTGTGGTCTTTAAAAAAAGATCATTTCACCTCCACACATGGCAGGAAATACAATTATATCATCTTTAGTGGTTTATTAAACTAACAACCAGAAGTAACACAGCAAATCCAACTATCCAATCCCATGTATCTGGGAATTATGTTTTAATTAACCAATTTATCTAGTGTCTTATCTAAGCTTCTTATAGATAGAAAAAAAACAGCTGCAAGGCTAAAAGACACTCTAGATAATCAGAGTTCTCATGTTGTTTTGGGCCAGACGTAGCAAATGCCTGTGATGACAAATGCATATTGATGAAGTGCACATTTGACTAATTGAACATTTAATGAAACTTCACACTACACCAGTGGGGGAGGGAAAATATTAAATTTGCTTTAATATTAAGCACACATTATGTTCTTATTGGCTGGTAATGGACTATGTGGCTTTTACCTCTTGGTTACCTGTTTAAAGCTGGACCTTCAATGGCCTATGGGAAAGGAGTTGGTGGAACTCAATTGTTATAAAGTTCAGCAAGTTAATAGGTTGCTTGTAACCATGGCTTATGACCATCAATGTTTCATTCTGCTGCACTGTTTACAACTAGAACTGGGCAAATAATGGATTTTTCAGTTCGTTGGCTATTTCAAAAAGTTGAGGAAAAAATCTTTTTGGGTTGAATGAAATATTTTGGTTCAACAAAATCAAAATTTTTTGTTTTTATGTCAATAATTTTTAAATATTTTTTATTTTTTTATAATAAAACTAAAGGAAATTTTGAAGGAAAATGTGTTTTCAAGCTGAAAAGTCAAACTGTTTCATTTTGAAAGTGAAACATTTAGATTTTTTCAAACATTGCTTAGCTTTTTATCCCCTGAGCAAAGAAGTCATTGAAACTGATGTGAATTAATAAAACATTTAAATGTTGCCAAATCAGCATTTTTCACTGAAAAAGAGCTTTGTGTGAAAAAATTTCACCCGCTCCATTTATGATGCACTCCTCATGGCTGTAACTTGCTTGTAACATACATTAATCATTTATTAACCTATTATAAACCATTTATAAATAAAATCTTAACATAAAGGTTTCCCAGCTAACCCTCGGAACAAAGGATCTCTTACTTTAACAACAGTGCTATTAAGCTATGATTAGGCTTGGAAGAATTCAATTTTTATTTTATTATTATAATTTCAGTGGATAATGACTGTGTTTATTTTTAAGCATTTTATCTATTTTTATCAATTTAAAATTTCACAGTTGCAGGAAATTATGGGGGGGGGTCAGGCAATAATTATTTAACGTCAGTCAAATTCCAAAATTTAAAGCTTTATAACTGTTAAAACACAAACTGTCAACATCATATGTCAAAATTTTAGCCTTAAGTCAAACTTTAATAAAGTCTCAAGCAGCATTTTTCTTACTTTGCCTCTCTGTAAATTTCTATTATTTATTGATGGCAACATCGTCTGTTTCCCTGTATATGGTGAAATTAATGTTTATTGACATTTACTGATACAAATCTAATCCTTCCAAGGCTTGCTATGATTTAAGATGCTTTCTTGCATAAGGGCTTGATGTGGGAAGTGTTAAGGCAGTAAAGACCTATGTTAAAGAGTTTAATATTTTGCTTAGATCGAAAGCCACGTGCCTACCTAACGTTAGTACAGAAGAAAAGTTACTAGAACCCCAAATCAAAGGCAGGTGCACTTGGGCTTACACACAGTCCATGCCTTTGCTGCTCTGCAAATCAGTAGCAGGAAGTCTAGACAGTTTATGTCAGAGTGTAAAAAAAATGTGTCAAGATTCTGTGCAAGCAAAGTCCATCTGCGTGCCTTTCAGCTGACCACCTTGATCCATCAACTAGAAATGTCACCAGTACATAGACTGCAACAGGCCCTGCAAGGCCAGGATTGAAGTTAGCGATGGCCATGCCTTGCGCTATAATCAATGACCCAGAGTTAACAACCCAGCAACACAGACTGGGATCTTGACATTACATTGCTCTGTAAATTGCTGGCAGCATGGGACAGAATCAGTTGAACAGGAGTTATCTGAGTCATAGTTTCAGAATGAAAAAGTTCAGGGCTGCATCATTCTGATATGAGAAGAAGTTCCTGCCTGAAAGGAAAATGCCTGTTGATTTCATTGTGAGGATGTAAAAGAAAGGGTCTTAAGTGATTGTATAACACATCCCACTGATATGACTCTCCTTTCTCACAGCTTCCTTATGTGGAGAAACACGCCAGTGTGGGAATTGCTGGTAGTACTAGAATTACAATAGCACTCAGGTGTCCCAAGTGAGGTTGAGGCCCCGCTGTGCAAGGTGCTGTACAAACACATAGGAGAAGACAGTCCCTGCACCACAGCTGACAATCAAAATCAGGAGTGGGGAAACTTTTTTCTATCACAGGCCACTGACCCAGATAAAAAAATCAGTCGCAGGTCACATACAGCCCTGCGGGGTGGAGGGGGCACTGATGCTTGATGCTTCCCACCTATGGTGGGGTTAGACAGAGCTCACAGCTCCAGCCCCATGGGGGAACACCGAGGCTTAGGACCTCTAGCCCACGACACCAAGACTTGTTGGGGGCCAGATGAAATTGAGCAATGGGCCAGATCCGCCTGTGATCTGTAGGTTTCCCACCACTGATCTAAATAGACAAAATGTGGGAGGAGGGCAGTTTTGGTATCCCCTGAAGTCCAGAGAGATGAAGTGACTGGCCCCAAGATCACACAGGAAGTCTGGGGCAGAGCCAGTGCTTAGGTTTCCTGAGTCCCAGACCAAGGCCTTAACCACAAGATCCTTCTTCCTCTCTACCTCATAATTCTACAGAATTCTAGCAATGAATTATTCAAATGGTAACTTTTACAAGGAGAAATTGCCCCATGAGAAATGCTGGGGGCTTCCAAAGCAGAATCTTTAAGATGATCTAGTCTTTGTCACTTGGAATCTTTTAGAAATGTCTTCAATGCTGATCAAGCAAAAAGGGTGTTCTGAGGCCCTGGTTTTCAATCAGTCCTTAAGCAACATTTCCTTAGTCAGAAATGAGCAAGGCCCTCAGGTCAGAGGCAAATGCACTGGTACCTTGTCCATTCAGCTTCCAGCCAAACACCTCCCGAGCCCTCCTGACATCAGTGGAACATCCCCAGTGATTCCAAAGTAGCCACAATTTCACTCCCAGTGTTTGTGTACATTGCTACGGGACCACATTTTCCAAATGCTTCAGAATGTCCCTGACAAATATGCGCATGGACGTCTGTCTGAAGCATCGGGCACTGACCACTGAAGGAGACAGGATACTGGCTAGATGGACCACAGATCTGATTCACTAGAGCAATTCCTAGGTTCCTGTGCACCCAGTTATCATATCAGGCACAGATGGAAAAATTCTGGTCATAACATGAATGTTGTAAGGGTTACCCTTGCCTCAGCTCTGCCACATGCCTTTAGTAAAGCATACTGAAGAAGCCCTGGAGCTCTGTACAGTCCCAGAGTCCTGTACATAATTTGAAAAGAGAGAGCTAAGAGGAATTAAGAAGCAGAGGAATTAGAACAACGGAAAGTTTTAAGCTTCACTTTGAATTGCTAAAATGAGTCAGTAACACAGGACTCCCAAGGGACGGAGCACCATCAAAGACCCATGCAGGATGGTTTACATGAGGAAGACATGAGGAACAGAGGCAGGATTTGTAGTATGGAGGAATAAATACATAGGTGGGCATTAAGCGGTCCTGATGTCTAAATCTTACTCTGCTACTTACTTGATATGTGACTTTAGGAACATCTCTTCATCTTCCTGTCTTGGTTGCCTTCATATGTAAAATGACAATAATAATACTTAGTCATTTGTCTCACAGGAGCTTTTGGGAGGATTAATTATTTCATGTCGGTTACAGTTATTTAAATGCATGATGTGCTATAGAAGCGCTGAGTACTGTGACAGAAAAATCAAGTGAGTTGCAAGATTCTGGTCAGATCACAACTTGGAGATAGGTTGACCAGATGTCCTGATTTTATAGGGGAAGTCCCGATTTTTGGAGCTTTTTCTTACACAAGCACCTATTACCGCCCACCGCCATCCCGATTTTTCACATTTGCTATCTGCTCAACCTATTTGGAGAAGATGGATACAGCCAGATCATGAAGGGGACCATTACCATAAGCAAACTGCAAAGAAGCCACCCTTTGTGCCAATGCTTTCATTGCAGTCGGGTGTTAAATAATTATGAAGATGTTTACTAAATTAAATCAAAACATGCTGACAACTGATTATCTAGCGCTGTATGCAAGGGCAGATGGGATTCAAAGGTT
This sequence comes from Dermatemys mawii, assembly GCA_007922305.1. Taxonomy (NCBI): domain Eukaryota; kingdom Metazoa; phylum Chordata; order Testudines; family Dermatemydidae; genus Dermatemys; species Dermatemys mawii. The sequence continues at coordinate 4,220,010 of ML677507.1, forward strand.
CTTCTAGCCAAGTTCAGTGCCACAGAGACTGTGCTAATAGGGATGAGTTTACTTTAAAACTTAACTAGATTAGTATTTCTGCTGTGATATTCCTGTAGAAATCTGCTTTCAAAAAAGATCAGTTCACTACCACACATGGCAGGAAATACAATTATATCATCTTTAGTGGTTTATTAAACTAACAGCCAGAAGTCACACAGCAAGCCCAACTATCCAATCCCATGTATCTGGGAATTATGTTTTAATTAACCAGTTTATCTAGTATCTTATCTAAGCTTCCTATGCAAAGAAAGAAACAGCTGCAAGGCTAAAAGACACTCTAGACAATCAGAGTCCTCATGTTGTTTTGGGCCAGACATTGCAAATGCCTGTGGTGACAAATGTGTATTGATGAAATGCACATTTGACTAACTGAATATTTAATGAAACTTCACACTACACCAGTGGGGGAGGGAAAATATTAACCTTAATTGATATAAAATTGATATAAAATATTAAGCACACATTCAAAAGCAAAGGGAGGGGAGAGGATGGGTCATCAGGTTAACCCTACCCAGGCTGAGAGAACAGATATGAATGCCAACTCAAAGCCGTGGAGGTTTTAGGGAGACAAAAAATATGTATGCCCAAGACTATCCCATACCTGGTCACCGGTTTAACCCAAGTCTGTGGTATTTAGGTCTTTGGTACAAACGTACGCAGTTCCAAACAGTTAGCTAGCTGTGGTGGTTATCATAATATCCCCCCAGAACTGCATTCTAGTCTGTTAGTTGTCTTGTTGGACAGTTTTATCTTACCTTTTCAATTGCAAGCTCTTTTGGGCATGAACTAACATTTATTTTATGTTTGTACAGCACCTAGCACAATGAGCCCTGAATTGGTTGTGGCGTTTGCCATTGCTACTGCAAAATAAATGTTAATACCCATATTGGTGTAGGTCTCAAAACTGTATTAGGATTCACATAAGATGTTCTGTGTAATGGAGTTTCCTTCTTTCCATCCTGGCTCATTCACTTTTTCTTGGAATTGTTCTTGTTGCTGTTAATTTTGTTCATTTGTGGCTGTTTCAAAACTGAGTGTTGCCCCACACTCTGAAAATGTCTAGGCTTGAGCTCACTCGCTCTAATTTCCTTCTACAGTCAGTTACCCATTTGAAGAGCCTCTGCCAAGAATGACTGTCCCTCAGTTCCTGCAATCGCCACCCTGAGGCCTAACAGCCTTAGAATCTCAATCAAGCATGACTGTCTCAGTGAATCACGAATAGAAAAGTAGTTTCTGAGGTAATTAGGCTCTAGGCTCTGTGGAAAGCCCTAAAGATTAGGACCCAGAATCAGAGGTTTACCTGCTTAAGGCCACTGTATGTTGCACAAGTTGGAGTCTCTATGTGGTCCTTGCCTTCAGACCAGACAAGATGCTCTAAGCCAACGGGAAAGAGCTTCTCCCGTCGGCTTAGTTAATCCACCTCCACAAGAGGCGATAATTATGTCTTTTTCTGCCAACATAGTGCTGTCTATACCTGCACTTAGGTTGATATAACTACATCGCTCAAAAGTGAGGATTATTCACACTCCTGAGTGATGTAGTTATCTGAAGTTATTCTGTAGTGTAAACCAGGGCAGAGACTGTAATGATAGATTTACTTGCAGTATAGCATTCAACCAACAGATGCCTCTGTGTGCTGTTTGGAGTTCCAGAGAGGGGGCTGGGGTGGTAAATAACAGGAGACACAGCTGGAACTGGAGCTGTGTGGATACCTGTTTGCTTACTTCTGTAGTTGTAGCTGTTTTCTTTAATAAATACCTTCAGTTCAAGAAAAATTGTGATTCCACATATAACAAAAAGCTATAGTGATCCGATATATAGCTAATAACCTGTTCTTAAAGTGATCCGGTTAGTATTCAGCTCAGTTTTATGGCATTCAGTAATAGGGGTTTTATGCTCAAGAAAGATGCTGGAATATGGCTCATATATTTTAATTTAAATGAATAGGTTCCTGCTCCATTGTGTAGGCTTCACAATAAATTATGGAAACTGATGAAGCTGATATTTTTAGCTTCATATCTCATTTGGAAATTACATTTACATCTAATGGGAATAATCTTGCTCAAATAATCATTACTATTAATAACAACAGCACAATCTAAGTAAAAAGATATTAGTCTGGAAGCAAATACAGATCAGCAAATATAAATGAAGATTGATTAGTAAATATACTAGTTGTGGCTGGGAAACAAACAATTATAAATGGTTCTCCAGGCAAGACAGATGTAAGTTATTCAGGAACAGGCATAGGTAATGAGTTATGCGTCTCTGGTGACTTCCTATGCGAGAAGTGTACCCATCATAAAAACACCTTCACTCAGGGAACTTGGCTGTTTCCGAACAGGACCAAGGACTTAATGAGTTGTGGAGGCTGAATTAGAAAGTAAGTTATTACTAAAGATGGTCCTTCCAGGCAGAAGGTAACCACTGGGTGAGGAGAAGAAGGACAACTCCCCTAATGTTTTACTATGCAGTGGACGTCTTTCCTCAATGCAGCTGCTGGTTTTCTACATTCTCACACCTCCTCCCTGCGCCCAATTTTGTATGCTGTACACCTCCCCAAGAGAGAGGAAATCTGGTCTTCTAGTTAAGGTACAGTACTTAGACTCAAGAGACATAGGTTCAAGTCCTAGCTTGAAGACCATAAGAATGGCCACACTGGGTCAGATCAAAGATCCATCCAGCCCAGTATCCTGTCTACTGACAGTGACCTATGCCAGGTGCCCCGGGAGTGAGTGAACCTGACAGGTAAAGATCAAGTGATCTCTCTCCTGCCATTCATCACCCCGCTCTGACAAACAGAGGCTAGGGACACCATTCCTTACCCACTTTGGGATTTTCCTGTATGCTCTTGAGCAAGTCACTTGATCTCTCTGGGCCTCTGTTCCATATCTGTAAACTGGGGATGAAAATGTTTATTTTTGTCCGTTTGGATTGTTCTGTGTGTGGGGCAGAAACTGACTTTACCACAGGTACGTACAACACTAGCACAATAGGCCCCCAATCTCAGCTGGGGCCTCTAGGCATTACTGTAATACAGATAAACAAATAAGCAGGGTTAAGGCACGTTTCCCACACATTGCGGGAGAAGCGAGAGGGAAGCTAGCAGGAGTATAATTTACTATGCCACTGCCCACTCTGTAGACCCAGGATTTTTACCTACAGGGCTGCTGATCTTCTGTGTTTCACCAATATTAAATTCAGACAGACAAAGCAAGTTTTACCCTTTTTTCCCCTTCTTCTAAATTTGCTTTTCCCATTTTTAATTAAAAAAGAAAAAGACTTACGTCACTAGCCAGGCCATCTCCAGAGCTGCCAAGACGACTAGACGCTGTGTGGGAGAACTAGCACTAACCTTGTGTAATGTGCAGTCAGAGGCCGGAAAAGGGTTTTCTTATAAATCGGCTCAGGTTTGAATCTCTCTAGGACTGAGCACTGGGAACCTGGCTAATTTCTCCTATTCAGCCAAAGGTTAAGTGAGGAGCAGAGAGTGAGCTGGGAAACAGTGCAGAAAGACTGTTACTGTCTCCCTTGACAGAGGCGTTGATCCTGCAAAGCACAGGTAGGGAATTACCCATAATCCGCCAAGCAGAGAATGTGACCCAGCTTTAATGAGAACTTGCAGGATCAAGGCCAAAGTGCAATGTCAGTTTGTGGCTTGGTATTATTCTTTAACTTCTATGACTAAGAGTCTACTGTCTGCAGGCGTAGCTGCATGTTGTGAGGCAAAGCCATGCAGCATGTTACAGTGGAGAGACACACACTGTGCTCCCTCAAGGGGAATTTATGTTTCCCTCCCGTCTTTTGCTTATTTTCCTCTAACCTACAACAAAATCCATCCCAGGTGAAAGCATCAGTTCACTCATTGCGTACAGACAGCATGTAAATCCTTTCCTAAAAATAATAGTTTGAAAATGCCTGGATGTTGCTTGAAAATCTCTGTAGAACAACAATTCACAAAATCTGTTGGTTTCTGAATGCCCTTCCAGCTCAGGGCTTTCATCCACACATATATGGATCCAGACTTTTATCTTCCCTCAGTGCAGGAACCTCTGGTGTGAAGCATCTGTATGTGGACTAAAATACTGTTTTGCATTAAGAGTCAATGGGATTTGTGGTGGTTCATATCTATCTAGTGATATATCAATAGTTGTGTGGCAGTGGGGAAAACACAGTGAGAGATAGGGTATTGTCCAGATGTGTTCTTGTGGGCCAGAAAAGTGCTTCCCAGTGTTTTTGAGGATGAATGCTTGGTATAAGATGCAAGTGAAATCATTTTGGATGACATTGTGTTATAAACAAGCGACCACAATCCGCTGTATAAATCAAGCCAGAGGCTGCGTGTCAGCCTGGCCCATAGAAGCAATTCCAAGTCGGCCTGTCACAGGTATTCGTCCCACTTCCACCCAGAGATAGATGTGAATGGTATCAGGACTGATGAGTGTAAGCGCCAGGGTAAGTCATTGTGTGGCAGGAGCGGCTGCGAAATTGTATGTCAGCTGTGAAAATATTGCATTCAAAGCTTCTTGGTGTGAAATTTGTTATAGCTAGGTCTCCTCAGAATGCTATTTTGGTGTCATCACCACTGAGAGTCTAACACAGAAACATCTTTATGCTTTTAGAAAAAGATGATTGTAGCCATGGCATGCAGTCTTGGTTTGATTTTCCAGACAGATATAGCCTGTTCTTTCTTCACCGATTTAAACTGCACTGTATTAATTTGATTCATTACAAAGCAGATGAAAAAAATCCAGAAGTCATATAGGAATATATGCATGTAGCACATCATTTCTTCTATGGTAACATCTGCGCACTTTTCACCGTCAAAGCGTCGTGCGAAGATGGGATGGCCTCCATCTTGGCTGACCTCATGAACCCAACAGGGGATCTCCAGAGCAAAAAACACAAGCTACTGCAGCTCGAGTTAAAGGTATCTAGCTGTGGGGAAGGAGGAGTGTAACATTCATATCCTCTGTGGATCAGGCACACGGGGAGAACTGTAGTCAGTTAGATCTACTAATTTAAGCTAGGACCTGATGCATCTTCCTTTGAAGTCAATGGCATAACTACCAATGACTTAAATTATTATTTACATTTGAATTGCAGTAATTACTAGAGGCCCAAACTGAGATCAGGGCCTCATTCGGCCAGGTGCTGGACATGCACATTGTAAGAGACAGGCCCTGCCCCACATAGCTGACATTCTAAATACATAGGTCAACCCAAGGGTGGGAGAAAAGAATCATTATTATCCCAAATTTACACCTGGAGAACTGAGGCAGAGAGAGGTTAAGCCACTTGCCCAAGGTCGCAGAGGAATGTGACAGAACTGAGAACTGAATTGCACTTCACCATGCTGCACTTCACTGCAAAACCATCCAAGGAGAGAAGCAGCTGGGTGCATATTTTCAGGACACCGCCACTGAGGTAGGTAAATGAAGTATTGGTCAAAATCAGTGTGGGTTTTTATAGGCAAAACTGTTAGTGATATTTTTTCTCACCAGTTTCTTGTAATGTTACCAAGAAAGTCTGTGGCTTTCTGACTGCATTAATCGAGGGCAGTGAATGCTACAGAGGATGGCCTGATGGTGGCTCTTGCTGGGCATGAAAGAAGTTGTGGGGCCTAGCCCTGGTTCTGTGGGCCACAAACAAGTCACCCCACTCCATGCCCTGTGCCTGTCTTTACTCATCTGTAGCCTATTCATGTTCAATCTTAAACACTGCTTTCCCTATCATCTTGCTACCTTTGTCTTTAAACACCGCCCTGCAGACCTACAAAGACAAGGCTGTGATATCGCCAGCCTTTTCTCTCTGCTATGATACATCTCTGTCGTATGCTGCCTGTAGAAGCCAGTTTGACTCTTCTGCAGTCTCTGCTATGTTGATTTTCCCAATCTTTGGCTGCAGGTGTTTGAAGCTGGCAGACTAGGGACTGGCCAGCACAGTTCCCCTGGCTGTGGTACTTTGTTCAAGTTTCCCTCCCGGATTGGTTTGTTTGTGGTGCACACACCAAAATTAGCGTTCTCTCTAAAGACCCGGGGGAAGCAGAAAGGATGGTTGGTATGGTACCCAAAAGATTTCTGAGCCCTGGCCAGACCTCACTGGATTTGTTTTGTTGTCTTGTTAACCCCTACACACCCAGTACAGGGGGAAGGTTACAGTAGGCTTTAAGCTTGTATCCAGCTCAGTCAGAGAGATGTCAACGGGCTGACAGGGGAGGGCACTTTCCAAAGGCAAAAATAACATTACAGGCATTGGTTCTTTATTCAGATGATGCAATTTGCAGCAGTTTAAATACAATGTCATTCCCACCCCTGCCCGCGCTGACTGGGAGAAAATTTCATGATCAGAGGCAGCTGGAAACCAGCCGCTCCAAATTGAATATGTGTCAAAGCAGAAGTAGCTTTAAAATAAAACGTTGCTAAATTTTTAAAGCACCATGCTGGGGTGGAATGGCATGTGTGGAATGCATTAGCCAGGAATTTATATCCTCTATATACAGCAACAAGTACATAAACAGCACTCCAGGCAACAGAGGCAGGATCTGTTAAGAACCTGCCATCAGGCTATTCAAATTAGGATTGAAACAAAACCCTCCAAACAAGCTTTCTGAATAATCTTCCTGCAATTCCTTCCAGAGGGCAGTGGGGGTAGGAGCTGCTCCTCAGAAACCTCGTGGTGGAGTGAGATGAATGTCAGCTTGGCTAGCTAAGGGTATGGTTACACTTACAAGATTATAGCGCTATAGGTTATAGCGGTCCCCTTATACAGTAATATGTATAGCGCTATTGTATGTCCACACTCAGATGCTCCTGCGGTATAGCATGGCCACATTTGGGGCACTTAATGCGGCATTAAGAGCAGCGCATTAGGGCAGGTATCCCAGCATTCAGCTGGGTGCAACGTGCTTTTTAAACGAGGGGGGTGAGGGGGGACGCGTTGTGTGTATGCGGAGGGAGAGAGACAGTGGTTTTTCCGTTTTTCTGAAAGCCTGTTAGTGAGCCTCCGTTCACAGAGGGCTTTGTTTTCACACAGGCTCCCTCCTTAAACATTTGCATTGCTTATCTGCCGAGTTAAGAAAGAAACTCTGAAGAGGTACTTCCGCATTCCTCCAGCCGAGTTCAAAACAAAGGGAAGAGACGTCAATTGCCTTAAATGGCTCTAGGCATCTCCAGAGATTACTTGTAGCGCAGTGGGTGTCCACATTCTTGCTGTAGCGCTACAGCAGCTGCGCTACAGCCCTTATTCCCCATGAGGAGGTGGATTTATAATAGCGCTATAACTCCACGGTTATAGCACTATTAGTGCCTTGCCAGTGTGGACGGGGAGTAGGTTATAGCGCTCGTGGGGGCTTTATAGCGCTATAAAGTGCCAGTGTAACCATGGCCTAAGTAACAAGGCATTTGTCATACTCTGGGATGCACACGGCGACTATCTGAGCGCTAACACTACGGAGCCAGATCGCAACATTCTTACCCACAGGGAAGTAGTTGTAGCTATTATTTTTGTATTACATTTGCATGCAGAGGCCCCAAGGGCCAATTGGACCTACATTCAGTCAGGAGCAACCCTAGGAAGGTGTGGATCCCGGGGCAGAAGTGATGGATTTGTCTCTTCTTGGACCGACCGCACCGGACAATTGCACTGGCCATCAGGCACCCCAAAGCACGGGACCTGGTGTGGTCACCCCACTTCACACTACCCAAGCGATGGCTTTGCATGTAGCGAGTGACAGGCCCTGTCCAAAAGAGCTTAGGGTGAAATTTTCAAAGGTGCCTAACTGACTTAAGAGCCTCAGGCTCATTTTCAAAAGGGGAGAGACTGTGAATCTGAGGGGGCTGGGATGGGTAAGGGTGGATGAGGTGTGAGGGTGACTGTGAGGGGGATGGGAAGGGTATGAGTGAATGAAGGGGTGAGTGTGGCTCTGGGGGATGGGAGGGGTAAGGGTGGATGAAGGGTGAGTGTTCCTGTGGGGGATGGGAGGAGTAAGGATGGATGGGGGTGAGTGTTCCTGTGGGGGGATGGGAGGGGTAAGGATGGATGGGGGGGCGAGCGTGACTGTGGGGGGATGAGAGGGATAAGGGTGACTGTGAGGGGGATGGGAGGGGTAAGGGTGACTGTGAGGGGGATGGGAGGAGTAAGGGCGAATGTGAGTGCAGAGAAAGAGGGGTTTAAAACTGGTGGGAAGGGGGGATCCCATTTTGCCCCAGGAAGAGAGAAGGGAGGTTGGGAGCCTAAACATTCTCTTACCCCCAAAAATCCCTCTACCGGTAACTCCTATTGCACATCTCCTGTAAAAGTAGAAGAGCCCAAAAGGTGCTATAAGTGTAATTCCACTGATCACCTGAGGAATAAATGTCCTGAGCTAGGAGGAAGCAGGCAGACAATAGCTCATATTAGTTCTGCTGTCCTCAACACAGAAACAGCCCCAGCAATTGAAACCTATCATATTGGTTTTGTGAGATTAGCCTCTGCAGAACCAGATATAGAGCATGTTAAGGCTGTCCAAATTGATGTCAGGGAATACTTGGGGCAGAGGGATACAGGGGCCCAGGTCTCTCTGGTTAAGCAGGATGTGATCCCAAAGGCCAGTATATTACTTGGCCAAATGGCAGAGATTGTGGGGGTGGGCGAAAGCAGATTCCTCATTCCACTAGATAAAATCCATGTGGTTTGGGAAGGTTTGGAAAGTGTTTTGACTGTGGGGGTAATGGAACACCTCCTATTGGACCTGCTCCTTGGTAATGATGTTTTCCATATAGCTCAGGTTTAAGTATTTGCCTGGAGCAATAGGGAGTGTTATGCTGGGACCTCCCAGGGAAAGGTATAAGGGGATATTCCTCATCAGTAAGGTATGCAGACAAACTGACAACAGGGAATATAGCAGGTGAAATGTTCCCTTCCCTTAATCAGCTAAAAAAAAATCAGCTCTCAGAAATGTGCAACTCCAGTTACTTCCTTATCTTACGCATATGTTGGGAAAATACGGTCACAGCTGATGGGAACTAATTATCTTTGTTCATTCTGCTGAATGAGAAGCAAAGAAGAATTATTAATGGATGACTGATTAATATGTGAGTTAATAAACCTCAAGCAGAACTTGTTTTGATTGACATCGATTTTTCATTTCATTAAGAAGAAAAGACCCTGGAATGTATGTAGCAAATTCTCCTCAGCCATTGAGTAAACGGAGTTCAAGAGCTTGAAGTATGGAAATAGAAAACTATGAGTGAGAAAGTGCCGTAAATCATGAAGAATTATCTGGAAGTAATCTTCCCAGCATCCCACTCTTTGTATTTGCATCCACTGCAAAATCACAACCTCTACCCCCAGCACCAGTTTACAGATGTAATTGTAGAAAAACTTGTTGTCATTAAGGTGACAAATTTTGATTCCTTTGGAGAGAGGAAATTGAAGGGGGGATTCATGGAGTCCTTCTGGGAGTTCTAGCTGGCCTGGCGAGGACAGAGCGTGCCTTTCCCTCGGCGCAGCGGCAGTGGTGGGACTTGGGGAAGGTGCGCGCCCGGCTCATTTGCCATGACTACAGCCAGGGCGCCAGCCAATGGAGAGTTGGAACGGGAGGTGTTAGAGCTGGAGAGGCGTCTGGCCACCATCCCTGAGGATCCATCACTCTGCGGAGCGTGCCAGGAGAAGTGAGAGGAGCTCCGGGCTCTCAAGGACCATTGGGAGATGGAAGGTTCTTCTACACCTTGGAGAAAAAGAGGGGGGCCAAGAAGCACGTCACCTGCCTTCTGGAGGAGGATGGCACCCCCTTCACGGACCTGGCAGAGATGTGAGATAGAGCCATGGTCTTGTACACAGGCCTTTTCTCCCTGGATCTGACTGATCCTAATGCTTGCAGAGTGCTCTGGGATGGACTCCCGACAGTCAGCGCGGGTGACTGAGACTGCCTGGAGCTACTTCTTATTCTGTCCAGGATATCAGAAGCCCTCCGCCGCATGTCCACCAATAAATCTCCGGGCATGGATGGGCTGACTGTGGAGTCCTACCACGTGTTCTGGGATGTCCTTGGCCCATTCCTAGTCACCATCTGAGCTGAGCCTTGGAGAGTGGGTTCCTCCCTCTCTCGTGCAGGCAAGCCATGCTCGCCTCATTGCCAAAGAAGGGAGACCTCCATGACTTACGGAATTGATGTCCCATCTCGCTCCTCAGCACGGACTACAAAGTCGTAGTGAAGGCCATCTCACTGCGGTTGGGGTCTGTGCTGGCGGACGTGGTCCACCCAGACCAGACCCGCACCATCCCAGGCCATACCATCTTTGATAACCTGTATCTGGTCCGGGAAATCTTGGAGCGTGGGTGTAGGGATGGTCTGTCATTCGCCCTCTGTTCCCGGATCAGGAGAAGGAATTCGACAGGGTGAACCACAGGTATCTCCTGGGCACTCTGCAAGCATTCGGCTTCGGACTCCAGTTTGTGGACTTTCTCCAGGTGTTATACACTGACGCGGGGTGTTTGGTCAGGCTCAACTGGACCCTGACTGAGCCGGTCAGCTTTGGGCAGGGACTATGGCAGGGGTGCCCCTTCTTGGGCCAGCTGTACGCTCTGGCGATCGAGTCCTTCTTCCGTCTCCTCCGCTGGAGGTTGACAGGGTTGGTGCTGTGAGAGCTAGAGCTGCAGCTGGTCCTGTCAGCGTATGCTGACGACATGCTCCTCGTGGTCCAGGACCCAGGTGACTTGGTGCCGGTGGAGGCTTTCCAGGCCATCTATTCAGCAGCCTCCTCCATCTGGGCCAACTGGGTCAAGAGCTGTGGCCTGGTGGTTGGGGACTGGTGTCAGGAGAGCTCCCGCCCACCTGCGCTTCAGGCCATCCGGTGGAGCATGGGTCCGCTGCTCTATCTCGGCATTTACCTTTCTGCCACGCATCCCTCTCTACCGGAGATGTGGCAAGGTTTAGACGGCAGGGTGGTAGAGTGGCTCTGGAGATGGACAGAGCTCCTCTGGTGCCTCTCCCTCCGAGGGAAGGCACTGGTGCTCAATCAGCTAGTCTGACCATGCTCAACAGCCTGGTCCCAGCTCCAGGCTTCCTAGCCAACCTCCAGACGGTGATTCTGGGGTTCTTCTGGCCAGGACTGCAGTGGGTCTCTGCAGGGATCCTCCACCTGCCCCTGGGGGCGTGGGGAAAGGCTTGAGTGCAGACATACCCTCAGAGTAAGAGAGAATCAATGTCCAGAAGAATTTACATTCTAAAGACACAAGGCAGACAAAGGAAATATTATTAATACCATTTTGCAGATGAGATGAACATAGAGAGATGCCATGACTTGCCCAAGGTTACCAAGAAAGTCTGTGGCGCAGCCAGGTGTTAAACCTAGATCTTCTGATTTCCAACCCACAGCTTTAGCCACAAGCCAGACTATCTTCTCCAGCCATGCTACACCATGTGTCTGTGATGGGAACTGCTTTGCATCAATAGCCTTAGCATGCAGTGCTAGTGGGTTATCTTCCTTACTCCTCATCAGGTATATAAGAAATGAGCGCTGGCGATGTAGTGTCGGTGTCTAGGAGTCCACTTCAGCTGTAACAAAAGAAAATAGAAATAGACTTTTCTTTGGGCAGATTGTACCCCTGCAATGGGATTCCTGTTTTATAAGCTGTGCAGCTAAATCTGATTGCATAACAGCATTTGAGAATGTGTTGCTCTGGGACTCATAACGTAGGATGTGGAAGTAACTAATTTAGGCTGCAGGTCAGTTCTCCAAGGAGACAGTAAAGTGCAACATCAATCATTCCATATTCCCTTATGGTTTCAGGTCACAGCATCACCTAACATTGAGAGAGTATCCATAACTGTCACTAACAGATTACTGTTGCATCCCCAAAAAGATACTTTTCCTTCTGCATGGAATGCCAATTAAATTCACTCCAAGAGATAGATGGATATTGAAATTATAAGTGTCCAGTAAAATGTAAAGTGCACAATTGATTTTAGATCCTCTGTTATATGCACAGCGTGTAATTACTGATAGTAAATATAAAATGAAAACATAGAAGCTTATGAGATGCTTCAGTGCAGTTGCTCGCTGAGATCCACATAAATCCAAGGGACACATATTAGAAGTGCAAGCACTAGCATAAAAAAACCCCTAAGCTGGAACTACAACCTTCATGGACAGAAAACAAGAACAATCCTTACATGGCTCAGCAGCAAGCCCCTCTCATATGAAAAGCTAACGGCCATGAATCATTTATGTTTTCTGTGGTGAAGAGGAAAAATGAACAGAATAAGTATTTGTTAACCCACATGACAGCGTGCTGAATAAAAATGCCAGGAGGCCTATAGATGCCCATTGCTTCATCTTAAATAAATAAGTATAATCGGTAAATGGTAATACTTCTAAAACAACTTTTCAGGCATATTTTTCAGGTGCTTTATATTGCAAACAATAGCTTTGCATTGTGATTTCATGTGTGTTTTGCTTGCAAGTGCAGCACAAGATTGCAGTGACTCACGCTAGGCTGCCAGCTCTGTTCTGTTCAGATTTTTACATACCATGTTCAGCACCATGGTATCTGAATCCCTAAGAAGGGCAACTCTCGGACTCTAACCCACACTCTTCAATAAGTAACTGCTTTAGCCAGCTAAGCTACCATGCCAGTGATCTATGGGCTCAATTCAGTGCTCATTAAATTCAATTGAAGGGCTGTCATAGACTCCAGGGGACATCGGAAGAAGCCTTTCGGAGTCAGGAGAGCCAAAGAGAACTAGCTGCTTTAATGCATAGGTTTATGTATAGTCTCTGTTGAAAGGAATCCGATGTTTGTGATTATGGCGCCCACTAGTTACTGGCCTAAGAAAAGATAAAGGTCCCTGTACTGCTGGCAGCTAACAAAGATTCTCTTTGAGCTCAGCTGCTTGACAAGAAGAAAGACAACTTGTATCGATAATGAGTCCTTCTAAGGTTCAGGGTACAATCTAATTAGCCATGGTAGAACTATCAAGAAAGACGGCCTGAACCAAACAGGTCCAAACCTTGAAGAAGTCTGGATCTGGATCCAGACCTAGATGTTGTGACTGGCCCTTTCTTTGAAGAGCTATTTATCTATCATGCATACTGCTGTAGTCCCCATCAGCAAGATATCTGAGTGCCTCTCTAATGGCCCGAGCAATATCCTGTTTCCAAATACTCATAAACTCTGTAACTTTCGGATCTAAAGCTAGATCTGGAATTTGTGCCACTAATTGTATGTTTTTAACCAAATATTCTTTGACAGGGTGACTGGCCTAAAGAATAGGGGGAAGCAGTAGGGTTGATGTATCTTGATTTTAGTATGACTTTTGAGATCATCTCACAAGACAGTCTCATAAGCAAACCAGGAAATTTGTGCTAAATGAAATTACCCTAAGGTAATTATACTCAAAAAGTAATCAACAGTTTGCTGTCAGCTTGGGAGGGTGGAACTAGTGCGATCCCGTAGGGTCTGTCCTGGATTCAGCACTACTCAGTGTTTTCATTAATCAGTTTGATACTGGAGTGGAAAGTGTGCTAATAAAATTTGCAGATGCCACCAAGCTGGCAGGGGTTCCAGGCACATTGTGGGACAGGATTAGAATTCACAACAACCTAGACAAATTGGAGAATTGATCTGAAGTCAACCAGATTAAATTCAATAAAGACCAATGCTTAGTACTACACTTAAGAAGGAACAATCAAATACACTACTAAATGGAGAATAACTAGCTAGGCAGGAGCACTGCTGAAAAGGATCTGGGGGTTTATAGTGAACCACAAACTGACTATGAGCCTATAATGTGATGCAGTTTCAAAAAAGGATAATATCATTCTGGGGTATATTAAAAGGAGTGTTGGATGTAAGACCCAGGAGGTAATTGTCCCACTTCACTCATCACTGGTGAGGCTTCCGCTGGAGTAGTGTATGCAGTTCTGTGCACCACACTTTAGGAAGGATGTGGACAAAGTGAAGGGAGTCCGGAGGAGAGCAACAAAAATGATAAAGGTTTAGAAAACCTGACCTCTGAGGACAGATTTAAAAAAGGGGCATGTTCAGGCTTGAGAAAAAAGGACTGAGGGACGACCTGCTAACAGTCTTCAGATGCATTAAAGGCTGTTATTAAAAGGACAATAATCAGATGTTCTCCATATCCACTGAAGGTAAGAGAAGAAATAATGGGTTGAATCTGCAGCAAGAGAGATTTAATTAGATACTGTATTTGGAAAATCTCTCTCATTTATGGGTAGTTACGTTCTGGAAGAGGCTTCTAAGGAAAGTTGTGGAATCCCCATCACAGGAGGTGTGTAGGAACAGGTTGGACAAGCCCCTGTGAAGGGTGGTTTAAATTTACTTCCTCTTGTCTTGGCACGGGGGACTGGACTTGATGACGTCTCGAGGTCCCTTCCTGCCCATTTCTCTGATTCTCTGACATTAGTCATGCCTTGTAGGATGTAACAAATAGAGCACTTCTAATTGCGTTGGGCTGCCAATTCCACAGATGGGGCATAGTCATAAAAATGCCTTGACTCCCTTTAGCTCAAGTTTAGAACCATGGCAAACCAAATAATCTGATGATTCAGAGTATGTCTACGCTGTACTTAAAAACCCACAGCCGGCCTGTGCCAGCCAACTCAGGCTCACAGGGCTTGGGCTAAGCAACTGTATAATTGTGTGTAGACATTAGGGCTCAGCCTGGAGCTCACGGTCTAGGACCCTGTGAGGTGAGAGGGTCCCAAAGCCTGGTCTACAGCCTGAGCCAGAACGTCTACACTGGAATTAAATGGCATCTTAGCCTGAGTCCCATGAGCCAGAGTCAGCTGGCACAGGCCAGGAGCTGGTGTCTAACTGCAGTGTAGACATGTCCTCAGAGTGCACTATTCAGGTGGGACCATGAGGAAAGATAAAATCCCCAGGACAGAAATGGCCCACAATGATTTCAGTCCTTGAACGGGAACAAAAAGAACTTTAAAACCAATATCTAATTTGACAGGAACCTAATGCAGACATTTGAGACTATGAAGGATCTAGATGGATGAGAACTGCTGTGGTTTGAATAAACTCCATCCTGCTGCACATTGACATTATGTGGTCAGTGGCTCCAGAAGACAAACATCTTGAGAAAACTAAAGCCCTTTTCAGTTGTTCCACATCTGTTTGTTTGCTGAGTCCTGGTGTCAGTGGGGCCACGTGTTGTAGATGAACAGAAATTTTAGTAATAGACCTAAACTATAGACAGTTTCTGCTGATAAGTCTGAGGACAGTGTGGCATCCAGGCGATTATACTTGCAGGAGGATACGCTGTTGAAAGGAACCCAGTCAGCAGATGAAGCATGGTAAGTAGTTCCATTGATTTCAACAGGAATTGAGACCTGGAGCAGGGACTGTGTCTGCTCTACCTGATTGGACAGCACCCAGCATAATTGGGCCCTGATCCTAACTAGCGCTCTGCATTTCAGTGTCATACAAATAATAATAACGTGAATAATGTCATGTGGGTTGCAAATAGCTCCTTGGCTGAGGTGAGATAAGTCGAGGGTGGTAGTCCACTGTCAGGTGTCTCCATAAAAAAGAACACCACTGAAATTGGCACCATATAGTATCCTTGTTAACAGTCTGAACATGCTCCACAGCCATTCTGCCCCTGTCCTTGGGCACCTGCAGCTATGCCCTGGTGGGACCCAGCGCTAGGCAGGTATGGAGAAATGAAGGACATTCTCACCGCTGGGAATGAGTCGCCCCAGCTCAGAGGGGGGCACAACACTGCAGTGGAATCCAGCATTGCCACTGGCCCAGCTGCGCCCACTTCAGTCTAATCGGTACTGAGAGAACTCATCACTGCAGAAGCTGAGCGCCAAGACCCAGACTGAGGAAAGCCCTTGTGCTTAAGTCCCATTGACTTCAGTTGATATGGACTCCAGTGGGGCACAAGCTTTATGTTTTAGGGCAAGTCTACCCTTAAAACGCTGCATCAGCTGTACCCTTGCAGCTGCGCTGCTCCAGCGCTTCAATGAAGATGCTTTAAGCCGACAGGAGAGAGTTCTCCTGTCAGCTCAGTTAATCCCGCTCCCTGAGAGGCGGGAGAAACTCTCCCGCCAACATAGCACTGTCTGCCTGTGTGGGTGAGGTCTGTATAACTACATTACTCATGGGGGGAATTTTTCACACCCCTGAGTGACCTAGTTATACCAATAAAGGTCTGGAGTGTAGCCTAGACCTCAGTCAAACACGATTTATTGGGCTCATTACAGGGGTAACTGAGTGAAATGTGAGGTCAGATTGGATGACTGAATGGTCCCTTCTGGCCTTAAATGCTATGAATCTGCACTGGTTAAAAATGCTTTCCTGAATCCGGGCCTAAATGCCTGTTCTGCAGCTTCTGGAGACAGAAGTTTTCCACGAAGGGTGAACGACGCTTCCGACCCTGAAGTACTACAACAACTTTGGATGCCAGACGAGGCAGAATTAACAAGGTGTGAGGGGAGCCTATCTTCCTCCGCACTCATAGAGCACACGTTGTGATTTGAATTTCACATCAATCTTCAGCCAATACTTGTCGTAGTTCTTCTACAAGGCAAATATAATCCAGCCCTGAAATCGGTGTTCTCAGGAGAAGCCGACTGAATGATTGTGCCAAAGGAAGCTATACTATCGTCATGGCAATAGCCACGGTAACTCGTTGTGCCCCTGCCATCACCTCAGGCCTACACTCTGTACTGCAGTCTTACATAAATATATGTTTGCTTCTGCATTCATCTATTTACCTCAGTGGTTGGGAGGGGTTTTTTTCTGAGTGTTTGGACTTGAGAGATTAGCATATAATGGTCTGTTTCATCAAGCTGATACATTGCAATCTTGCGAGGCTTAAATTACATCCCGCTGAGCCTCCTGTACTTTACGGGCTGAGGAAGAAAAGTGCACAGGAGTATGCCAGAAACATCCCCATTGGTCTGCAAAATTGGTCCCAGAGAGCCATCTATGCAAACATCCCCATTGCACCTGAGAGCTTCACCATACTGGATCCAAACCACTACAAAAAGAGGGTGTTCCTTTGAGTTAGTGACACTTCCCTTTTGAAGTTCACTTGATCGAAAACCAGAGGCATCATAACAGATAATATATTCTTAGGCTAAGATGCAAGCGCCTTCTTCTGTACTTCAAAAAGATTGAGAAGCTGGCAGTTGGATCATGGGAGGCAGAAGGCACAGCTCAGCTCATTTTGTCTAGGATGGGGGGATATTTATGAACTCTTCAGTGCACTGTAACCGACACATGCAATCCTAAAACTGGAATGATGTAAATGAGAGAAGATTAGCATGGGTGCTGGTCAAGAATGAGAAACGACTAAAAGTTCTCCATCTTTTCTTCTTGGAGCTAAGTGTGGTTAGATGTTGATAGATATTTGGCTGCATGTTTGTGTTCCCTCTGTGTGCCACCCCAGCCCTGCGCAGACAGCTGGCATGGCAGACCTTGAGCAAACTGTCCAATGACCACAAGATGCATTAAGGGATGAAGGAATCCAGCCAGGTTTATTGTTGAGAACGTACTAGTATCCCACAGACTCTACCAGACCACTAATACATGTATGCCCGTAACAATGGACCAGCTCAGGAAACGTCAGGACTTTCCGTTCCTCCCTAGGCCAGACAAAGATATTCCCTCCGAGATACATTTTTATACCCCGATACAAACAAGTTTCATACTGCCCCTCTAGCATAGTTACTGCCCCATGACGTGGGGAGTTATCACCCATAACCTTGTACATGTTGGTTCATTAAAACATCCCTATTACATACTGTCATCCTGATCTTATCTTTCAAGAGGGGTCAGTATGTTCCTGTTATTCTTGAGGAATACATTTGTACCATCCTTGATATTGAGATGTTCTGGTAACAGCTCTGTAACTAGCACTATTTAGGAATGAGTGTTTCTGCAGTATCAGTCCTGTTCTCGCCAGATTCTGCGAGCACGTCCTGCCTCATACCAGGCCTCTGATACAAGAACTTATGTCTCAGGCTCTCTTTCTACTACACTAAGCAAATAGCAGAATCCTTTCTCCACAAATATTCATTCAAATTCCTACCTTTTCATTCCAGCTCTAAACAATCCCACATTTTTCAAAAGCCATCCTGGCTTATTGCAGACCATGCACATTCGTTACTCAAAGAGCAAAGACATTAGGAGGCCAGTAGATCTCAATTTATCAATTCCCTGCCATTGCACGGATGAACCTCGGCCCTTCCCAGTCTCTGCCAGCAGCATGGATACCAGTCTGGTCTCCTGAGGGCTGTAACATTTTGGTCTAATTTCAGTTGCTGGCTTTTGTAGGCGGGCACAGGGGAACGCTGGTGGCCTGTGATATACAGGAGGTCAGACTAGATGATCTGGTGGGGCCTTCTGGCCTTAAACACAATGACAGGCCTTGCGGGATGTTCATATTACAGCATCCCCCATTGTACTACAGAGATAGTCCGTGTCCCAGAGGGTTTATAGTCTAAATAGACAAGGGGTAGGAGGAAAAACGACTTCTGCACAGCAAGTCAGTAGCAGACCTGGGATTAGAAGCCAGGTCCACGAGCCACGACCATGTCGCTCCACCATGTCACACTGCCTCCTTTAGGGCCTGTGATTCAGCCCATGGGTGTGTATTTTGGGTCCCCTTCTCAGTAAAGCCCTGACATTACTCACAAGTTACATTTAATTATCCCTTGTCCACAGCACCCCTCCGTATCCAGTGCTGTGTAGGGGAAACCTCTCTTCCCCAATTTAGGGTCACAAGGAACCAAGTGATGTCTACCCTCCCTTGCCATGTGGCCTTGTGGGAAATCTGCAGAGAGGGGCGAGCCAGTGACCCCCAGACATTAGGGGCTGAAGCAGCCAAAGCAGGGACCTCTGGATGGTGCTCTCCAAATTCCTCTGCCCTGCTCTGGTTGGCCGTTTGCTCCAGCCCACCCCCTCCCTCACAGCCTCCTCATCTCAGCTTCAATCCACACTGTCTCCTCCTTCCCTTTAATTCCCCCATTAGCTGATCCCCTCCTAAGAAACGCCACCCCACCCCCTCACGCGTCGTTTGCCACCACCCCATTGTTCATTCATCTGGTACGTTCCACCCCTCCCCCCACCCCGCGTCTGTCTGGTCTCTTTAGACTGCAAGATCTTCTGACCTGGGACTGCCTACTACTCTGTTTGTACAGCACCCAGCACACCCGCGCCCCTGGCCTGACCCTTTGGCGCTGCCACAATAAACATAGTTTATAGTAATAAGCATGTGCTTAAGCATGTAAAAATAACAGTATATAATGAGCAGGTGCTTTATTGAATTGGAACCTAAAAGCATGGCTTCCATGAAGTCTTCAAACAGGCCACTTCTTGCGTGAAAGCGGACCACAGACCAAGTGCTCTTATTTGCAAGCTAAGCGCCAAGGCAGCCCGGCAGCAAATTCAGCCATGCAGTTGATAGCTGACGTAGAACTTAAACCATCCCAACCTTGCCCTGCGGCCTTTAGCTCAGATTGTTCCTATGTGTTAGCCGGGCAGAATATAAAAGCACAGCTTGGAGGGACGGGCTCTAAATTGATTGGTTCTCCTACCTGTTCTCTCGGGAGGGCAGGTGGTGCTGAAGACATGTGGCAGATGAAGAAATTAGTTGTTTTGTTGGCGTGTCAGCTCTTTCTTAAATGGCCCATTTAAAAACGTTGTTAGGATCATCAGTGAGGACAGGAGTTCAATTCTTCATGGTGGTGAAGCTGCTTTCCTTGCTCTTTTTATAAACCTTTGAAGAGCCTTGTTGTTATTTTGCCATTCTCCCCGCAGTACCAATCAATATTAGGAAGCTATTCAAGCCCATCAGTGGAGCAATATATTATGTGAAGCAGCCTTCTGGCAGGAAGATATGTTACATTTATTTTTCTAATGCAGCTAAGTAGACATTAATGTCAGTAACTAACTATTTAAGCCCAGACTGATTTGCCTGTATTCGCGTTTATATAGCAGACGCAGCCATTCCTTAAACAGCCCGGTCTTGTAAATATCAATGGCTGAACTTATTAGAGTTTTCCCAGATTCCTGGCAAATGAGGAATCTCAGATGAAGCAGGTGAGGGCTGAGTGTTTGGAGAGACTGAAGGAGTGAGGGCTCAGTGGAAAGGAACTATTTTCTTTAGTTGTAGTGTAACAGCCCCCTGGTGGCAAGAATCAGAAACATTGGACCTGTTTAGAATGTATTGACGCTCTCTAGGGTTGATTTTCTTTTATCCTAAAGTCCCTTTACAGACAGCGTAGGGTGACCAGATAGAATCATAGAATCATAGAATATCAGAGTTGGAAGGGACCTCAGGAAGTCATCTAGTCCAACCCCCTGCTTAGGGTGACCAGACAACAAGTGTGAAAAACCGGGACAAGGGGTGAGGGGTAATAGGAGCCTATATAAGAAAAAGATCCCAAAATTGGGACTGTCCCTATAAAATCGGGGCATCTGGTCACCCTACCCCTGCTCAAAGCAGGACCAATCCCCAACTAAATCATCCCAGCCATGGCTTTGTCAAGCCTGACCTTCAAAACCTCTAAGGAAGGAGATTCCACCTCCTCCCTAGGTAACTCATTTCAGTACTTCACCACCCTCCTAGTGAAAAAGTTTTTCCTAATATCCAATCTAAACCTCCCCCATTGCAAATTGAGACCATTGGTCTTTGTTCTGTCATCTGTTAGTAGCAAGTGTTAAAAATTAGGAGGGGAGACGGGGGGGGGGGGGGGGGGTAAGACAAAGACCCAAATATCGGGACAGTCCCTATAAAATCAGGACATCTGGTCACCCTAATACACCGTAAAGGGGCCTTATTACATTTTCATTCACTGTAAAGCACCTCCGCACCGACAGAGCAACCTAAAGGGGTGTTGTATAAATGAGAAGCAGGGCCCCAACAAAATCTGAGTATTTTAGTAAGGAAACAAATATAAAACTATTCTAATTTTAAGCAATGATCATGTAACCCAAAATAAAAACATTACCCAATCATAACCACTGGAATATGCCCCAAATCACCATCCCCTATAGCTATCCACGATTCTCCTTAAACTTAATTTGTATGGAATTGTGCTTTTAGAAGGAGAATTTAAGTTGTATTCCCACAGCTGCCTGGAAGTTCCGAGTTGCCACGGTCTCCAGTTTTGTTAACTCTAACAATATCTGGAGTCTTTTGTAAGGCTCTAGCTCCTGGACTCGTGATTACATGAGAAGCACAGCTTTAATCTAAAAAGCTTTCATTTCTAGACCTTGCGGTTGTAAAGAAAAGCCTGAAAATGAGACGTATAAAAGGTGAATAACTAAAAGGCAAATCAAAAGAACCCAAAATGTATTTTCCCCCAAATCTTATGTCTTTTAAGCCAATCTCATTACATTTTTTGATCTGAATCATGATTTTTGAATGCTTGGGGTTGGCAATACTGAGCATAGTGACAACTGTGAAGTTCTTTGCTAAGGTACTTAGGATTTTTCCTCTTTTTGGCTAAGAATTCTGAGTTCTCTCTAAGGTAGACAGTGTTGCCTAGTGGATAGAGTACCCAACTAGCACTTGGGAGACAGGAATTCTGCCACTAAGTGACACTGGGCAGATTAATCACTTCACCTTACCTCACTGTAAAAATAATGGACTTTTCAGTCTGCTGGCCAATCTTCCCTCCCCACAAAAAAATTCATTTTGGGGTGATCTCAGATTTTAAAAAAAAAAAAAAATTGGCCAACCAGAAAAATAAAAAAAAGTTTCAAGTTGAAGAAAAGATTTTGTTTTGGGTTTCAGTTTTTTTCAACCTTTCCTTTTAGTAATAAAATTGAAGTAAAATTTGAAATGAATCATAGAATTGTATGACTGGAAGGAATCTCTCAAGAGCTCATCTACTCCAGGCAGGACTAAATATTGTAATGATGAAAAGTCATTTCAAACTGAAAAAAATCAAAGATTTTATTTTGAAAATGTAAAAAGAAAATGCTTAGATTATTTTCCTCCCGATTGAAACAATTCAGCAAATTTGACACACATTTGAGTGATGTGTAAGGTGACCAGAATCTGCATTTTTCAGACAAAAAAAGTTTCATCCACAAAATTTTGCTCGGCTCTCTTGCGGAGTCTGGATTTACAACTGAAAATTGTGAATGTATATGTAACCTCTCACCTGTCTTACGGTGCCATTGAGTATGTACAGCCAAGTGACTATGGAAAACTATGTGTATCTGCATAGCATCCTGTACTGTACATATATCCCTAGCTGTGGATATTTCCTGTCTGATAGTCCTGTGTATCAGTGCACTGTCATAAAATCATAGAATATCAGGGTTGGAAGGGACCTCAGGAGGTCATTTAGTCCAACCCCCTGCTCAAAGAAGGACCAATCCCTAACTAAGTCATCCCAGTAAGTCATCCCTTTCTGATATAACTAATTAGCTATACCTAGGTGCCTATGTATAAATTCAGAGGGGTAGCCGTGTTAGTCTGGAATTGCAGAAGTGACAAAGAGTCCTGTGGCACCTTAAAAACTAACTAAAGTATTAGAGCATAAGCTTTCGTGGGCTAATACCCACTTCGTCGGATGCATGCAGTAGAAGTATCCAGGGGCAGGTATAAATAGTTAGGCAAGAACCAGGTGGGAGATAACCACCCTGTTATCTCCCTGTTATCTCCCACCTGGTTCTTGCCTACCTATTTATACCTGCCCCTGGATACTTCCACTGCATGCATCCGATGAATTGGGTATTAGCCCACAAAAGCTTATGCTCTAATACTTTAGTTAGTCTTTAAGGTGCCACAGGAATCTTTGTCACTTATGTATAAATTGTGTGTGTATGTACACATATATAGTTAAAGCTTATTATGTCTTCCCTCTTTCCTTCATCTCATCTCACCTCCATTTGCCTTTGTTTCCTCACCTTCATATACCAGGATGTGAGATCATTCTCAACACAATTCAGGATCCTTTAATGCCTACTTTTCAAACCCCGCTTTTCAGCGTGACATTTATTTCTATATTGTATCAGTGCACATCACTGTAAATAGATCTGCACCAACTCTGCAGCTACTAGGGCCAACAGGTCAGCACAGCAATCTAAGCCGATGGCCTGAGAAGGACACTATAAACCAGATGAATGAGGATCACAGCTGAATCACTTTGCAGAGGAGATAGGCTGGGTTTGCTACTGTCTTCAGTGGAAGTCAATATAGTTATATAAAATATACATTGTCTGCAAATTCCCAACACTGCTAAGGCTCCTTTTTTCATCCTGTAAAGACTGCATCCTGTGGATTATGTATTGTCCAGTGCATGGTAACACAAATTTGCTATTTGCATTTGTGGGTGTCTATTCTAGAGCTGGTCAGAATATAGAATTTCCCATGGGAAATGAAAACATTTCAGAATTGGTTTTTATTCCAAATCAGAACACAAAGGCAACATTTTGAAATTTTTCATAAAATGGAAATTCTGAAAAATATTGATTCAGAAAACTACATATTTGGTTTTATTCTTGTCAAAGTGATCACCTCATATAAAATATTAACTGTCATATATTGATGATGATAAATTTAATATATATTCTAGTCAGGTGGTTGTTGTCCCTCCACCTTTGTGTTGGAAGGAGGACACACTGCCTCACTATGCCGTCAGGATCTCTGCCAAATATTAGGGGAATTAACAAGTTAGGCCAATTAGGACACTAACGCCTAACAGGGCCAAACCCCCAGGTAAGCAATGAGTAGGAGTCTGTATGCCCTGGCCCTTAGGTGGGGGCTGAACATCCAACAGTCTATAGCCCCTGGGCTCTTTACGCAGGAACTGGGCAAACAACATAGGCTATGGCCAGGGGTCCCTTCCTTCACTCCCTTCTCCTCAGGGCATACCTGGATCAGTGGTATGTCCTCCCTCTCTTCTGGGTAGGTGGCCAGCAGCAGTCCTGACAGCTCTGCGGCAGACATGAGTTCCCCAGCAGGCAGGGCACTGCTGGGCTCAGCACCAGACCCAGCAGTCAGGATCGAGCAAGATCCATCTGCCTCCCTTAGTGTCTCAGCTCCAACTGAGCTGGAGACTTCGCCTTTTATACTTCCTGGCCCTGTTACCCACTTCTGGTGGGAGGGGTGAGGCAAGCCTGGCTCCGCCCACCTGGGATCCGCCCACTTGTTCCTCCCCCTCTGCCCTGGAGGGAGGCCACTCCACTCCACCTCACTACATATATAAATATAGTTAAACTATTACAATATATTACAATATAGTAAAAAGCAAAAGAAAAGTAAAGTGACTTCTTTTCTCACTCCCAGATTCACATCTCCCATCATGCTTCCTGCTATGCCTGGAACATTTGATTCCTCGCATTGGACTCTGTCCTCCAGTGCCCATTCTCTCTTTGAAATACTTCCCTTAAACCAGCCTCTTCAAACAACCCTTCATTTTCTTCACAGTCAATAATCCATTCACCCACCCTCTGGTTAAATGCTGTCTTTGTTTATTTGTCTTATTTAGATTTGATAGAGGGCATGACAGCGTGCCCCTATTATGTTTGCAAAGCACTATGAAATTAACATATGCTTTGTAACAAAACAATAATGATGAAGCATCAGTAGCATCGGCAGCCATTTCCATTCCACTTTCGGGGGTGGGGCTGATCCAATTTTATCCAGTATTTTCTGAATGCAGCCAAGACCTTGCAAGCTTTGCTCATACATTTAATCTGAACCTAGATCCTGGCCCTGGTTTGGTCTCTAACCTAAACTCCAACCTATGGACTAACCCTTATCCAGATCCATGGACCAATTCTTCAATTTATCTCCACTGTGATGGGGCAAGGCCAGATGGCTATAGGAATGTGCTAAAGAACAGATATGTAAGTCTCAGGCTAAACAAATCCCTAGTACCACTAGAACCTTCTAGAAATCAGTAGAAACAGCTAGCCTGATTGGGACACCTGAAGCCAATCAGGGACTGGCTGAAACCAGTTAAAAGCCTCCCAGTTAGTCAGGTGGGGGTGGGTGTCAGGAGCTGTGGGAAGAAGTTGTGCTGTTGGTGAGACTGAGTGATAGACATATCGTACACAAGGAAGGAAACACTGAGGTAAGGGTGAAGTGGAGTTTGAAGAAGTGGGGACTGCTGTGGGGAAGTAGCCCAGGGAATTCTATTATGTTTTGTCGCTAAAAGGTCAGCCATCTTAGCTGATACCATTAGGGTCCCTGGGCTGGAGCCCAGAGCAGAGCGTGGCCTGGACTCCCCCATTTCCACCTCCCCTAATTAATCACTGAGATAGGGAGACAATCAAGACTGTGCCAGGAAGGATAGCTTCTCCTCACTGGCTTATGATGAAAATGGCTCAATAGACTGTGACCTTGTCTCTAGAGAGAGAAGGGCCACATGGAGGGTCACAGTGAGCCGCTGAGGCTAGTGAAATCTGCCAGGAAACGCAGAATCCGCGAAAATAAGGACAGAGCTTTGTCACACCACAAGGAATACATCCTAGCTTAAATTTTCCTGCACATTGCACAAGTGTCTCCTGTCTAATTTGTTATCTATTATAATTCCCTGATTCTTCCCCATAGCATTCCTTTCTAAGAAGCACACCCCGCTCTCTGTGATGTATTCTCCCACTCCCTCCATCTGCTTGGGGGTTATTTTTCCTTAAGCCTAAAATACTTTGCCTGGCATTTATCTAAATTGAATCTCATTCTGTTGAGAAAGGCCCATCTTTCTGAAACTTGCAGGTCATTCTGCAGTTTCTTGCTTGTCTCATGCTGTGTTGCCAATTCCTCCTTGTCTGCACACTGAGCTCTGTGTAGATTGTACCTCTTCTTCCAGAGTGTTAACTAGGGTAAGAAATAGAGCATCTGTCAGTTGCCAACCGGCATGTCGAACCAATCTGATGTCATTTACAATTGCTCTCAGCTTCGATCTGTTAGCTGCTTTTGAGCTCACACAATCCAGATAATTTATTTCTTTATGGGGGAAATTCACCCCTGTGCTTGAGGCCAGCATAAAATGAATTCGGTCCCAATTCAGGTTTATTTCAAAGGGTGTGTGCTGTCTCTCTGTACATGGTGAATTTCCCCTGGAGTTTGGGATTTGGATGCACAACCTAAAGGATTTGGATGCACAATTCTCATTGCATCAAATGGAAGTTGTGCATCTAAGTCTTCTAGAGCAGAATTCCCCACATTTTTCCATAGCAGGACCCCCTCTTCCATAGTAGGCTCCCCTAGAATTCCCCTCTGGTCAAGCCAGGAACACTTCCAATTTAGCAATATAGTAAAAGGGCAAGTTGATCGCAATGTCTTGACACCACGTTGAGAACCTCTGCCCTAGACTGCGGTGGAAATCTCAGCCTATATAGTACCACAGACCTTCAAAAAATCAAGGGATGAGTTCAGAACAAACTCAAACATTTGCCTCCCTGCCCCTACCACAACTGTTGTCAGAAACCAAGCGAGATCACCTTTGAAGGGACTCATAAAGATAATGCTTAAAATGTTTATCAGTGGCAAGCAGGGAGGGGCCAATTGCTGAAAATGTTTTCCACTCTCTTACTTACACCTAGAATCTCATCTTCCAAGGAAGATTTCACCAATACTTTTGTTGTTGTAATTAAGTATAAATGATTGGCCAGCAGATCCGCTTGAAACGGCCCAGCTCGGGGGTTGGTAGTATGTTTCCATTTGACTTCCTTGATTTGCTCGTTGTTGCCGTGTTTGGGGATCGGTTGTTTTTGCCTGATGGGATTGAGTTTCCTCATCCATGACCTGTAATTTTTATCTGTATTGTGGTGTGATATGGCCCCAAAACACAATCCGTGTGTATATATATTTTTGTTACAATGATCATTATTATGATTGTAATGGTAGTTCCCCAGCAGCAACAGCTCTGCTCTGACATTGACTAGTTCAAAGGGAATAGCAGACTACAGGAAAGCAAGATAAACTATGTAAGGCCTAAGCTACGGTGACCTTTCTTTCTTCTCTGAAAACCACTTGCTTAAGAAAACTCTCCACAGTCGTAAATCACCATCACTCAGCGCAGCTCGGAAAGAGCTGGGACGCTCTGGGTACATTTATCATGGTTTCAAGAATTTTGACATGTTGTTCTCTTCTGAATGTAAAACTCCTTTTTTCTGGTCATTTTCTGTCCTCACACATACTTTTCAGAAGGCTCCTCAGATAAGTGACAAAAGTTAGTTGTCTGTGCACGTTCATAGGAGGAGACAGGCCATCATCCACATTGCCAGAGAATAAGAATATTGGAGAAATCTGACCTTGGTTGAAGGGATCTCGCCAAAGAAAAAGAAGCAGAACAGTTCGCTAAAGTGATACCAACTCATAATTATTGTTGATGTCTACCTCATTCGTCACTGCAGGCACCACGGAACAAAGGTTATTTTCTTGTAGTGAAGCTTTTGGCTGCTGGGGGTGGAAAATATGTGAGGAGGAGTTATAGATTTTGTTCCTTCTAGGCTGAGAGCTCTTAGCTTAACCTTAGGTAAAAAATCCTAAGTGAGATACACACTCATCCTATGTTAACGACAGAAAAAGAGCATGAGTAGCAGGACTTAGGGCTAGGGTTGATTTAAAACGGAAATTTCTCTCCCAACGGAAAATACCAATTGTGTTTTAAATTTGTTTTTGTACCGAATTGAGATGAAATGTTGAAATATCAACACGTTTTTGCAGAATGGAAAGTGCAGAAAAATTTCTATTGGAAACATTTTATTTTGACATTTCAAATCAAAATGAAACAATTCAACATTCCTGCAGTTAAATGTTCCAATTTGATTTCTCGAGCTGAGCTGAAACATTTCAATTCAGCTTAGCAGAGTATGAATCTCTTAAAACCATATTTTATTGGACAGAATTTGAGTGGGTGAGGTTTTATTTTCAAGACTGTGGAATACAAAAGTGTTGCCAACATTATCTTTAATACAAATTAGGATACTCAATCCAGTGGCCATTTTGAAAGTTCTTTGAAGGCTGGGAGATTTGTGGGAAAGATAAGCCATTTGTCTGGCTAACAGATGTTAGTCATGTCACTAAATACACCATTGGACAATGCTCATATATTACAATGATGAGTGCGGTATAAGAATCTGAATAGAATAGATTAGACAGAGCAGAGTATACTAGAATAAAATTATTTCCACCTGTGTCTGCCCACTTTGTCATTTGTGCCAGTATATTTCATAGAATCATAGAATATCACGATTGGAAGGGATCTCAGGAGGTCATCTAGTCCAACCCCCTGCTCAAAGCAAGACCAACCCCAACTAAATCATTCCAGCCAGGACTTTGTCAAACCTGACCTTAAAAAGCTATAAGGCAGGAAAATCCACCACCCTTCTAGGTAATCCTTTCCAGTGCTTCACCATTCCCCTAGTGAAAACATTTTTCCTAATATCCAACCTAAATCTCCCCCTCTGCAACTTGAGACTATTACTCCTTGTTCTGTCATCTGGTACCACTGAGAACAGTCTAGATCCATCCTCTTTGGAACCCCCTTTCGAGTAGTTGAAAGCAGCTATCAAATCATAAGAACATAAATCCCCCCTCATTTTCCCTTCTGCAGACTAAATAATCTCAGTTCCCTCAGCCTCTCCTCATAAGTCATGTGCTCCAGGCCTCTAATCATTTTTGTTGCCCTTGGCTGGACTCTTTCAATTTTTCCGCAACCTTCTTGTAGTGTAGGGCCCAAAACTGGACACAGTACTCCAGCCATTGATCACTACCCGCTGAGCCTGATGATCTATCCAGCTTTCTATCCACCTTTTTTCTCAGCTTCTTTGTGCAACCAACTCCCTGCCTTCTTCCGCATTGCCCTATGCTTGTTACGACCAGCTTGAGCTCATAAAAACATAACGACATAGGACTGGAAGGCACTTTCTGGGTCATGGAGTCTAGTCCTCTGTTATCATAAAGCTCCAACCCCGTCAGCATTTACATCCATCTTGAAGACCAGTTCTTCCATGATGCTCCCAGTGCATCAAGAGACTTGGAGATGGAGGAAGTTGGGGGAGATGGGTAATCCTTAAATGCAGGAGGACCTTTGTAGACATGCTCACTCAGTCCCCGGCAGACGCTCTGATGTTGAGGGTGGAGGATCGGGAAAGCCGAGATAGAGGACCCCAAGAGAGCATGTGTCTGCTTGAAGCACAATATTGCCACAGGTAATTCACAGACAGGAAAAGGTGCTAAAATATGTAGTGCCAACGATCCATTCCCGCCTCAGTTTCTATTCCAGTCATGGGATCCCCCACAGCTTTGTCAATATGCCCTGATCATAATCTGCTGTATCTTTGGACCTGTGGTTCTATTCCCCCATACATCCCTAAATCTTGATCTGAAAAATATCCCTTGCTCTTCCAGGTGTGTGGCCTTCCATTTTTCTGCTGTATATGCTTCCCTCCTGACCTTGAGCATCCCTTGCTAGTCAATGACTGGAGTCTGGATCTCTTCTGAGCTTCAGAAACTTGTCACTGGTGCTAAATATGTAGTGGTAGCAGGTCTGTGATGTGGCCTGCACCCACTAGAGTCTGGAATAAGAGCAACAAATGTGTTTTCACTTGGGCTTTTATTTGAACCCAAATCTCATAGAGTCTAAGGCCAGAAGGGTTCATCTAGCCTAACCTCCTGCATAACACAAGCCATACAATTTCACCCAGCATTTCCTGCAGTGCAGGGAATTATTCTTCTCTACGAAACGGGTAAATATGGTGGTGCCCCATAACGTATGATTAAAGTAAAGAGCATCCTTTAGAAACACATCCAATCTCCGTGTCACAATACGAAAAGCTAGTGCCTCGATCCCCTGTGCTCATGAATACCTAGAAGGAGTTACAATGTAGCCTTCATCAAATACACAACAAAGCCAGCCAGGGGGAAATAACAAGCGCTTGAGTTACCCCAATGAGAATGATTAGGACTTTCTCTGGTTAAACCAAAATACCCACAGCTTTTTTCCTATGATCTCCCACAATTCGTCAACTGCACCAAGCTGTCACTGGAGCGCAGAAAGGCTCAGCGTAGTTAATTTCAATAGGTTTGCTATTTTTATTTAACTGACACTTGAATGGGAATAACTGTTCTCTGTGCTGCATTGTTTTCTTTGGCAGGAGGCACCACCCACTGAGTTCTATTCTTGTCTCAAAACGGTATTGTTTCCAACCCGCTGAACATAGCCCTTGCAAATAGAGATGCCAGAAGAGGATGGTAAACCACGCTATTCAGGCACATTAATGTTCCAGTGATTATCTGTGCATTTTCTTCTGTGTCCTGCTGCATTACAAAATGATTGTAGGTGCCGCAGAGGATGCTGGGACAGCCCAGCAAATAGCTTCATGGATATTTAACTGAGATATGAAGTATGTGGGTGTAACGAGGCACACTTGGGCCATCAGCAGGTTTGAACAGGGGACCTGCCAGTCTGAGAGCATAAGTCACTACTGCTTGAGCTGCATGCTTCAATCCGTGCATTGATTTATTAGCCTCTTATGGCTACTGACCTGATGGGTCCAGAGATACTAGACCTTAGAGTGGGTTACATAGATTTCATGCAGAGTAGATGAACAAGAAGCCAAACTGTTATGTTTCAGCTGATGAATACAGAATATGACACTGGTCTTCTTAGGGCTAAAGGCCAGGACAGGTGTCAGGTGAGGGGCTCATAGGTCTAGTGCTAGTTTAGTGATTTCCTATGTGGGAATTAAGGCCCCAGGCCAGGAGAATCTGGGAAGACCACATGGACCGCGCGTTCAGATCCATGGATTAACTAGTGCTGAACCCAAGAAATCCCCTTTGTCCAGAGCCAAACCCTTGATGAGCGTTAAAAGGAGACCTGCTAGAATAAGAGTCACTGTGACTCTGGTGGCTGTAGATGGGAGGCTAACGATGAGACACGGGTGAGGAGCTCTGGGGAGGCTGCTCTGAAAAAGTGACCAATTACTGTGAAGTACATAAAGTGAGCACAACTGACAGAAGATGTGATTTGCTATTATGCTTATTTCTATGCCAATAGCAGCTAAGGGCCCCATTGTGCTAGGTTCTGGACATACCCGCAGTGAGAGAGAGAACCTACTTTAAAAGATTTCATTCTCACTAGACGAGTCACACAAAGCACTATTATCCCATTTTACAGATGGAGAACTGGACCATAGAGAGGTTATATGTTATGTTCTAGGTCTGTGGTAGAGTCAGGAACTGGACTTATGTCTCACTATAGACTTTAACCACTATCCTTTCTCTCAGACCAGTGCTAACCCACAAGACAGTTCATCCTATTGGCAACATTTTCAAAGGGGTGCATACCTGTCATCACTGTGCTATATGGTGTACTACTTTCTACTACCTTATGTCTTTCTAGATTGACAGCTCCTTGTCATTGGAACCACATCTTCCTATGTATTTGTACACCTCCTAGCACAGTGGGAGTGACGCCCCTGCCCCCCACTGAGGCTTATGGGAACACATGCAACTGAAGTCATAAACAGTAATGATAATAAGCAAACCTGTATTCATTTGTGCATTGCTTTTCCTGCACAATCATTCACGCATGCAGTTTTCGTGCGCCATCATCTCAGTGCGTGAAATCCATGCACAAAACCATTTTTCACTAGCTTCTCCTGGGACCCTGGGAGCTACATTCAGAAATTCAGTCAGTTGTGCACAGTGGTTATAGTGCTTGTACAATTGTGTGTGCGAGAAGCCCAGGTGGGGTTGTGAATGGGCAAGTAGAGATACCACAATTTGAAAAAGTAGAATGATATAGAGCCCCTTTGTAATGGTTACACAGAGGACCCCATTTATATTAATGTGGGGAGGGAGGGGTATTATATATACACAATATTTAAGAAGACCATTGAAGACTAAGTACAATAATGTTTACTAGTGACCAGAGAACCTAAACCAAATAAGAGTTTAGCTTAATAGGGGCAAACACTCCAAATTTCTGATGCTGCTCTCAGCTAGCACCAGCAGAATATGGGGGCAGGGGAACATTCAAAAATAATCCTGCAAAGTATCCCCATAAAATTCCAGGGCTATCTCTAAGAAAAAGCTACAGCATTAAATGCATTTCATCATCATTACATATTTTGTAAAATGTAATAATGAGCATTTTAAAAAATTCAATCTACAACACATGGGCAGAACACACTAAAAATGAGACAGGGGTTGGGAGCACTGGGAATTGGGGCCCACTGATAGGAATTGACAGTATTTGTTCTGCAATCATTTGCTGGTGATGCTCCTGTGAGATCAAAGACGTTTCTAAGAATAAAACATCAGTCAACTGCTACGTAGCTCTCATGTCGCTGAAAATAGGCTGCGGGACAATGAACCTGCCACTTACTGCTGTAATTATTGTTGAAGAGAGAGGAAACTAGGAAAGAAATGGTTGTCACAAGA
The DNA here is from genome assembly GCA_007922305.1 of Dermatemys mawii. Lineage (NCBI taxonomy): Eukaryota > Metazoa > Chordata > Testudines > Dermatemydidae > Dermatemys > Dermatemys mawii. The sequence continues at coordinate 4,252,432 of ML677507.1, forward strand.
TTGCTTCCAAGATATGCATGTATATCTGGTAGCTATCCAAGCTGCAGACTACCTGACTGGGGCCTTGTAGTGAGGGACCCCCAGAAAGGATAGACTCAAAATCTGCATAGCAGAGGGGAAAAAATAAAATAGATCCTCTGTTTTCAAGTGAGGAAATCCATTGATTACTTTCTTTCCACCAAATTAATTCCTACTTCTCAGCTTTGGGACAAAAACTAAGACTAGAGTTACAAATGTCCTCTAGATCTAACCGTCCCAGCACTCTGGGAAGATTCGGCTCTAAAGATGAAATCCAGGCACCGCTAGCAAATCTTCCACTTCCATGGGCCAGGATTTCATTCTTAAATAGGACACTTATGTGTCTGGCCAACCTATTTCTAGTTAGGTTGCTAGGGTCTGGCCAGCCTATTTCTAGTTAGGTTGCTAGTCACTTCTCTGTGGCAAAATCCAGCCTGTGATGACAGAACACAACATTATTTAATTTTCTCTTTAGAAACAAAAAAAAATTAACTTTTTTTACAAAGTTATCGTTAAAATATTATTAACACTTGACATTCAAATGGCTCCTTTCAGTATAAAGAATAGATCCCGAAAGCCTTCTCCTATAGCAAAGAGATGATCTAGGCTCCCAATGGTATCAGGATGTACACTGTTTTCCTCTACAATTTGTGCTTTATTATTACTTACAGTACACTACTGCCTAACGGTCCCAACCAAGACGCTCCGCTGTGTTATATGCTGAGTACCTGTTGTAAATGGAGAATGGAAATACTGTGGGCATTTTAAAGGTGAGGAACTGAGGCACAGAAAGATTAAGTAACTTGCTCAAGGTCACAGAGGTAGGAACTGAAATAAGATCTCCTGAGACTTAAGCCAGGTATACACCAGAAAAGGTTTGCTGGTATAGCAGTACTGGCAAACCTTCCTAGCTCAGACTTAGCTTTTACCAGCAAAATAAGTGCCTTTGTCAGTCTAGCTTACACTGGTTCAGTGAGAAAAATAAACTATACAGGCAAAAACAGTTGTATGTCGTTATAACTGCATCTGCACTAGGGCTTTTGCTTGTATAGAAATATCACACAAAATAATCTCACCCCAGCCATCATTGATTTATTGGCAAAAGTTTCTAGTGTAGACTTGGCCAATGTTCAATTAGTGCCTTAACCACAAGACCAATGCTCCTCTTCATTCCAAATCCTCCAAACTGCACCACAGGGCTCGTTGCAGTCTATGTGCACACAGAGTTACTCTTCCGGTTTGCCAGGAGGAGCCAATCCGCTGTAGTCATGTGCATGGGCAAGTTGACTGGGTAATGATCTTCCGCACCTCAGCATTGTTACCTTTGAGGTGGTGAACAACTGAGGAACCAAAGTGAATTGTCACAAGCTGGTTTCCAAGATGTCAAGAGCCAGGGGTGTGTGTGTGTGTATGTGTTTGTGTGTAGTACAATATATGCAGTAGAGAATTACACGGTGGATCAGATGTCTCTGGGCCAATCAGAGGTGAAAAGTTTGCCCTCTTAGAATAAAGGTTAAGGGACATGAGTCCAGCAGAAAATGACTTTGCACCTGTGTCTCAGAGTATGTCTACACTACAGTCAAGACAGCATGTATAGGAATACCTGATCTAACCTCCTGATCGGTGAGTAGCCATAGCCTCAGAAACCACTTCCTGTCAATCTCAGCACTCCTAGCAAACTAGGAAAGATTCACATTCCAACAGATGTAAATCAGCTTGACTTGCTCTGACCCAGACGAGAAAAGACACGTAAGTCTGAAAATTGGTGAAATGTTGAAAGAGCCTCGTACCAAAGTGCAATCAGCCAGCAGCAATAATAGATACTGCAAAAACACATGCTTGATGGAATAGGTAATGGAACAGAGAGATCATTAAGCCGTGTGAAAACAGATCCCCAAGTACAATGAACTCTTTATGTCACTGACAATAATTATGGCTCATCGCTTTGGCCCCAGCGCCCTGACTCGGTCTTGCCGTTCTTCTCAGGCTCAGAGAAATGATGTGATTGAAATTTGAATTTTGACTGAGATGCCCTAATGAGCAGAAAACATTCAAATAACTGAGACCAGTCGACAGCAATAATGTATCAGGAAATAAAGACAATAGAAGCTGTCAAAACCCAAGCCAGAAATCATTTTAAAAGGGACTTTTGCACTCAGGAACTTGAAAAAATGACAACATTGCTTAGAGGAAACCATTTAATTTGTCTGCAGACTTCTCTATTCCCATTGTTATGCCTGCAGATTAGAGCTGGGTGAATTATTCACAGGGAGCAATTTATTAGAAGGATTTATCCTCCTTTTTCCATTTTGCAAATTATCCACTTAACAGCATTGGCTTTTTACATATTTGTTCGGGACTTGAACTTCTTCGATGCAAATATGTGCCAACCTAAGGCTTGCTCCTTGACTTTTGACAGCAATATTGAGAGTATTTGCAGCTCAAAATTGCTATTTCTGGGGTGAAATTGCTCAACAAAAGTCACATGGTATTGTTTATGCCACAAAACAACTTTCAAGTGTACAAAATGTAAGATTCACTTAGGAAGGTATGCCCAATCTTTGATTCTTATATGGCCCCTTTACCATAGTACTATTGAAAAATTAATTATTAATTCAGTATTATTTATTATTATTATTATTATTTATTATTATTATTGGTAATGCAGTAGTACCTAGGGTCCTCAGTCATAACCATTGTGCTAGGCCCAATACAACACAGAACAGAAATATCAGTCCCTGCCCCCGAAGACCTCACAATCTAAATAACAGACAAAAGACAACAGATGGCTATGAAGTAATGGGGGGGCACACAAAAACAATGAGACAATATTGGTCAGCATACTAGGCAGGGCTCTTAACACACCAGCAGCCTCACTGTTGTCAAGTTTTTTGTAGGCCTCATTGGCAAAGGAGAGTTTTAAGGAGGACAATGAGGAGGCTTTGCAAAAGTTTACTTGGAGCTCCTCTCATGTGTTAGGGGCAGCATGGGAGACAGCACAAGGTGCTTGTTTGAAAATGTAACCAGTGGGCCATGAAGGTTGGGATCAAGATCTCAAAAGTCCATGAGGGATGATGGACCACGGAAATGAAGACAAGTCATTCATGTTTGATCTCCTCATCTTTAATACATTCACAGCACTCCTAAAAGGCAGGGCAGTGCTATTATCCCCATTTTACAGCTAAGGAACTGAGACACAGAGAGCCTTACCCAATATCACCCATGAAGTCTGTGGAAGATCAAAGAACCGAAGCCAAGTCTTCCAAGTCACGGGATGATGCCCAAACCACAGGACCAGCCTTCCTCTCCTAGCTCTCCGTGGGGCCCACTGTAAGGCCCTCTGCATCACTTCAACCGTACTTAAGAAGTGTCTGGGAATGCAGGTTCTACGGGGCAACCGGTGCCAAGGAAAGATGATACTGTGGTGAAGGTGTTGGATTCTGACTCCGAAGAGCCTTGGTCAATTCCCAGCTGTGCCAGACACAAACTGCATGACCTGAGGCAAGTTACTTCATCCCTCAATTCCCCATCAATGATGTGAGCATAATGATATTTTCCTCCTACGGATGTTGCGAGGATAAATTCATTACTGTTAGTGAGTTGCTTAGATACCAGAGTAGTGAGGGCCATGTAAGTACTGAGATAGACCTATCAAAAAAGGGGTTCGGCTACTGTGAAGTAGCCTGTATCCAGTGGATGGATTTCACGTCTCTGCAGAGCCCAGTTTCTTGGGCTGTGTGTGGATGGGGTGGATTTCAGTTACAAAAGTGTCTGTGAATTAGCACTGGTAAGAAAAGTTTTGACAAAACACCAGGAACCATTTTTAGCTGATTTTTTCTTACCAGCTCCTATACAGATATACATGGTAGTACATATCTGACACATTTTTTCATTCAATTCACATTTTTATATGAAATTTTCTTTCATGATTCTCCTCAAAATATGAACAGTGGAAGTCATGAATAGCACTGAAGCAAATTTACAGTTACTATACAAATTAAATTGTGCCAGACACCAGGGTTAATTTTAGCTCCTACTCTCATGAAAGGCACCAGGGGTCACAAATAGGATCACAATTTTATGTTTCATCTAAAATACACACAAAACCCTTCGCTGGAATAATGGTTCAGTGCAGATGCATAAAGAAGATACTTACTGAATCATCAACCACACTTCCTGAAGCACCTAAGATTTACTGGCGGCTCAGGTCTCCAATCCAGGCCCAGCCTTCTTTAGTATAGACATTCTAGCTAAGTCATCAAGGGCCAGATTGTGAACCCATTATAAGTGGGGAGCAGCTACTTCCATTGTAGCAGCTATTGCAACCTGCATGGAACTTGGAAGTAGATGCACAGGTTGTGTGAAGGAAGAGTTTGGAGGAGGCACCGGAGAGTCAGTCTATGTGTACGTGACCGGATGTTAGCTGCAACTGCAGATCTCTGCAAATAGTTTTCTTAATAAAAAACCCAGTTTAGTTTTACAAGCACAAAGACCCTCTCATATTATCGCCCAACATGTGATACATGAAACAGTAACTGCTCACCAGAGTAAAATGTTCACAATGTGGTCCTTCAGAAAGAATTTGATTGCAGACAACTATAAGTGACTTGATCACATGCTTTATAGTGATAAACTCAAGGATCTGAACCTATTTAGCTTAACTAACAGAAGGTTAAGGGGTGACTTGATGAGAGTGTATAAGTATCTACATGGATGACAAATATTTTACAATGGGCTTGTCAGTCTTGCAGAGAAAAGTATAACACAATCCAATGACTGCAAGTTGAAGCTAGAGAAATACAGACTGGATATAAGGTGTACGTTTTTAAAAGTGAGAATAATTAACCCTTGCAACAATTAACAAGGGTCATGGTGGATTCGCCATCACTGACGATACTAAAATCAGGACTGGATGTTTTTCCAAAGATCTGCTGTAGGAATTATTGTGGAGAAAATCTATGGCCTGTGTGATACAGGAGATCAGCCTCGTTGATCACAATGGTCCCTTCTGGCCTTGGAATCCATGACTCAGTGTTCTCTTCCTTTGCTTTGTTAATTAGGCTATCTGGGCTTAAGGTACTTAATTCTGCTGAGGCATTTGGACTGTGACAGGAAAAGGCACCTATAAAGGGAGCAAGCTATCTACTGCAAAGGAAAGAGATTCTTTATTGTACCCATACAAGTCTCAAACTGTATCTCACGCAGGAAGTTAAACGGCATTTCATTACTGACAAGATAACGTTTCTAGCTAAAGCAGATCTCAGGAGCCTCGCCGAATTTTGGTTTTAGAGGGATATTTTTATTTTTATTTGTCTCCTGAGGCAACCTAATTTCAGCAGAGTTTTTAAGGACAAAGTGAAGGACTTTAAAAGCATCTTCAAGTCTACAACAGTAATACCTACCACTACCTAAATCTCAAGTATTTAATGGCTCTTAAAAAAATATATTGCCTTGTTAATGCTTGCCGAGAAGCAGACAGTTTTATGGGGACAGAGCATAATGCCCCTTTAGCCATCTGGCCTGCAAGAACACAATGGGGTTTTTCATAGCAGCCTTTTACATGTTTGAAAGAGATGTCTGCAATAAAAAGAACAAACAATCCCATTTATGGGGGGAGGGGGTTGCAATTGGGTAGTGAGCCAGGCTCGGAGGCATCAGAGGCTTTATGCATATCTCTATGGCCCAATCACAAACTCTATTGTTTTCAAAGTCAAACTAAGCACAACATGATGGGTTATGGGAGATGCATGGTTATTCCGACCAAAGAACCAAGAAAGATTTGGAATAACTTTGAAACTTTTGTTTCCAGCTACCGATGAAATGGGAATTGCTAAAAGGTTCCATAATACAAAAAAGAAATAAAATAAAATAAAAAAGCAATGCAAATATCCTCAGAGCAGCATGTACAACCTACATAATGACTATTTTTCATAATCCAAAGCCCAATTAAGTCAATCAAGACCTATTGATTTCAGTCGATTTTGGATTAAGTCTTTGGTCATCTGCATCAATAAAGAATTATTGCAATATTAATACTAATATTAATGCAATATTCATCATTGGGATGTAATGATTAGCAAGTCCAAGAGGGAACGAAGTCTTCAGCATCAGGTTGGAGAAACACAAGTTTTGATGCTTATCTGAAAACTTTGGTGTTTAAACTTCAGTGGAAAATCTCAGGAGAACAGATTTTCTTACATGTTTCCTATTATTTCATGTGGCTGGAATAAGTATGATAATACTTATCTACCTTACAGGTGTCTTGTTCTAATTAATTAGACCTTGATTCAATGGGGTTGCTCCCATGCTTCAAGTTACACGTAAGAATAAGTGCTTGGCTGGATCTAGGGTCCTAGTGGTGGAGAACTGTTGATATCTTGGGATGAGAGTTATTGAATCCCTCTTGCTCAGGTGGGTGGTGGCTGGGTGTGAGACCAGACTGATAGAGGATACTAAAAGAACCGCAAATGGATGAATCCTAGAGGAGAGAGAGAAAAGGCACAATAAAGCAAAAAGAATAGGCAGGGTAGTTGTCTGCGACTGCAGAGAAAGACCTCAGGTACTCTAGGGATCCTTATGTGATCCATAATGGCTCGATAGTACATGGGGCCCAGACATGAGCTCTCAGGAGGGATTAGAGCTCAGGATAATACTAGACGATTATTAATTTATATGGCAGTAGCATCCACAATGTGATAGCAAGGCACTTGCCCAAGGTAAAGATTACAAGCCAACAGCCATGGAGTGAACATCTCTAATCACAACTTGCAGTGAGGTCTAGTCCCTGTTCAACTAAAAAGCGAATTAAATTTGATAAAGTGGGATGAAGATGGCTTTGTCCAAACCAATTTGGCCAACCCTTATAGTAAGTAGGAAGATTCTTCCCAGAAATACTGATGGCTCCTCCATGCATTGACCAATTCTTTCAAGTTCCATTCCCAAGGACTTGGGATTTCGCTGGGACTTGTTAGACATGCCCTTGCTTTCCTATCTTTTGCCAGTTAGTCCTTGGGGAATTCTGCACTACAGCGCAGTGCAGAATTTTGCAGAAATTTAAGTCGGGTGTGCAGAATTTCCTTTTTCCCCCCAAAAGAGTAGTGCAGAGAGGTTGGCTGCTAATAGGGGCTGCTGGACATGGCAGAGCCCAGCTCACAAACAGGATACAAGGCCAAAAGGAGGAAATGGGAGGGTTCCCAGCAACTGCAGTTCCCAGCACTTCCTGAAGGAAGGAGGCAGTGGGGCACTGGAAACTCTGCGCAAGCCCAAGACCCAGCATCAGGTTCTTTCTCCCTCTGGATCCCTGGGTTCTAGGAGGGTAGGTGAGGTGAGTGTCTGGGCTTGGGGGCCCTGAAGCTGGCCTCCGGGGAAAGTGCGAGGGGTGAGTGTCTGGGCTGTGGGGGCATGGCTGGGCTCTGGGGGAGGGGGGGTGAGTGTATGGACTCTGGGAGGCCATGCAGCTGGGCTCTGGGGAACAGGGGGCATAGAAACAGGAACTGGGCTGTCATAGTGGTTTTTTTTAACTCTCTGCTTCTGAGGGAATGTTTATGTGTCTGTATCGTTACAGACATACTTGCTGACAAGTATTTTGAAATAAATTATCACAATAATTGAAACTGGTATGATTATATAGTAGTATTTTGACAAATGAAATTTGCATAATTTGAAAATACTGTATGCAGAATTTTTAATTTTCGGCACAGGATTTTTAATTTTTGGCACAGAATTTTTAATTTTTTGGCATAGAACTCCCCCAGGAGTAGCCAGTGGTTTTAGAGCCTCCTTTGAGCTCATCCTCAGTTCCATTCTTCGAATTTCATCCCTCTCTAGCTCCATCCACTTTACCAAATGTTCGTGAGTTTGCTATTGTTGCTCTCTCCCTTGTGACACTGGTTTAGTGATATGGTGGGAGTCATAAATTGTAACCACCAAAAACTCCCTGGTTTGTAACATCCCATAAAAGGAAAAGTTATTTGTCATGAAACCTTCATCTCTTTTGATTATCCCAAAAACTTCATTATTCTAAGGGCTAAACTGATACCTAGAAGAGCCTCAGGTGGGGTGACAGGAAGAGTTCGGCTTCAGTACACGTTACCACTGAGTTATTAGTAAATGCTAGCACAGTTCCTGATTCATATGCACATTTGTGTAATGGGAAGGAATGAAAGAGAGATGCAAGGAGCTTTTTGATGCATCTGTTTCCCTATGCTTAATGATTAGGGAAGACAGCGGAAACAAGACCTCTGCCAGCTACACTAATTAAGGTGAAATCCCGACTTATGGTTGAATCATAAGCACCAGATCCATCACAAAGAAAAATATCACCTTGTTCACCCAGGTGCGCTTCTGACCTTATCATTTGAAATAAAATAAACAAAAAACTATGTGTATCCAGACACACGGGTTAGAAAATCTGAAGGGTGCTGCTTTCTCTCTGGCAGAGTTTGTTCAGTCTCTTCTTATACGCCCCAAAACAGTCTTGCATTGCTTGTGAGACTTCTTCCATCCACTTCTCTCTTTGTCAAGCAAACTCTTGGGGTTCCATTGTCAGGACTGGAAACCCAGCTAGGCCTTTGTGTGTTCAAATATAAACCACTGTTCAGCATGTGCTGCACGGCCTCCTCAAGTAGCTGATCCACAGACGGTAATGACTCTATTTGTGGTTCCATTACAGGAAGTGAATCCCTTAGTTGAACCAGTAAAGGCTCATTTTTTAGTGCTGAAGGGTCGCAGGTTCTAACTCCAAGTGAGTTTGGCTACACAAAAAACCACTTAGGTGTGCTGTTACCAGAGTTGTAAGTTGGGTTACATCACAGTATCTGCTTCCATAAAGCAGGAATTCCTTCTTGTTATGTGTTTTGCTCTTTGTTGACAGGTTTCATCAGGGGACCTCAAAGTGTGTTGCATATGTAAATTGAGGAAAACTCCTAACCCCCCTTTACATACAAGAAGAAAAACAGATGCTCTGGTGTTGGAATATTTCCTTCAGGGCCTTCTTGACAATACATGGGTGTGGGTTAGACAACATCCAGCCATCACTTTGGAGGCAGTGGTAAAATTGACTCAGGAGTTCATGGAGGTGGACCTCCTCAGAAAAAAGGGTTGACCCTATACCTGGAACTCATGAGGAAATTTGGGGAACCCACAGCTGCCAAAGGCATTGAGGAGAAAAAGGAGGAGCCCAGAGTGCATGACTTGTATTTCATACCACTAACATTCAGCAGAACTGTATATAATGGCATGTATTCTATACCACTAACATACAGCACAACCGTATGTTATGGCGTGTATTCCATACCACTAACAGCCATTATCCTTTAGCTCAAGCGGTTAGGGGTTTTTTAGATCCCAAGCAACATAGCTTTCTCCCCACTGCTGCCAGGAAGCCCCCGGTGGGCAGTACAGTAAGAAACACCCAGTTCCACTGAGATCGGCAAAAATATCCATCTCGTCAGAAGTTAAAATTTATAAATGACACCCTGGTTTTATGAAATGATAAACAGAGGCACAGACCAATGAAATAAGCCAGCGTCAGAACGAGGAACAGAATCCAATAGTCCTGACTCCTGTCTCTAAACCACTAGATAATATTCAGCAAGTGCTAACACTTTCGCAGCTCTCTGCAGCAAAGCTCAGCTGCAAACACATGGTACATTTCTTCAGCAAATACCAGAGCAAGAACTGGGATTGAGAGATCGGAACAGGAGTATCATGGATACAGGTGAAAGCATTAGAGAGTCTGCCCAAGAGGGTTCATTCATATAAAATTTCAGAGCTCTGCTCCATCTCCCTTTATCTGCATGCGGCGAGAGAGAGAGTGTGTGTGTATTGGGTAGGGGGAATAAAACAGCCCTTGCTCTATAGGCAACCAAGCAAGCTCCGACCTTTTCAAAGTCAACCTGACATGATTGTCAAATGGCCATGACTGGTGACTTCAGAGACCAAATACCTGAAAGGCATTTGGAGTCATCAGGTACTTTGACAGGAGTTTGTAGAGACACCCAGTCCTAGGAATTGACAGGTGTTAGCACATAAGCCTGTTTGTCAGCCTGAGATAGAATTTCAGGTTTGACCTTGTGATACTCTTCTATCCTTACTGATATGTGTGAACAAAAGACAGAGACTGTGTATGTTGCTTCTGCCTAGTCAGATGGGCTTGTTAGTACAATGGGAACAGATAAATGGTTAAAGGATTACTTAAGAGCACACTTCAAGATTGCCTCAACCCCTAACTCAAGGCAAGGTCAAGCAGCCAGAGTTGGGAGGGGCAAAGGAGCTTGGAGGGAAGGTATAAAACACTAAAAGACCAAAGAAATGCCTGTCCCTGACCACAGCACAACTTCACTCCTTACCTCTCCCATGGAGTACAAAATGGGTGGGATTGTGGACATGTGTTGCAAGTATATTTGAGCCTGCTAATAAGGAGGAAGTGGGAAATGGGACTGGGGAGGGGGTAATGGAGAAGGGGGACACCGGGCAAGGCTTTGCGGTGTCAGAGCTGGGAAGGGGGACATGGGGTAAACTAACCCCAATAACCATCACATTGCCTGCGCTTCAAACCTCTGATCTCCTGCTTTCTGTCTGCGGGACAAGAACCAGGGGACGGGGTGAAGGGAAAGCCCTCTAACAATAGGAATCAAGTTGCATTTCCCAGTAAATTGGACACATGACTGAAAAAACACAAGAGAAGCTACAGAAGCAAACCATTGCTACAGAGTACAAATTGTCGACCTGCTCCCATGACAAATGGGGCATTTTCCCATATACGGAATTGTATAGCTCAGGTAATTACCTTGATTGAGACAAGTCCCTGAAAGCAGAATCCCCATGGAGGGAGACCAAACCACTGCAACAACAAGATCTTTATGGAAGGCGGCAGGGAGTGGAAGTGAAAACATACACTATATATATATTCCAGGGGCTCTCTACATAATAAGATGCTTGCTGGAGTCTGGTGGTCACAACAATGATTACTTTCGTGATGATTCATAGAACTTGGAAGTGTGCTGTAAACACCAAGAGCCATTGCTATGGGAAGAAAAATTGTGTTTTGCTCCATAAATAGCACAGTAAATAAACAGCATCAGAGCCAGGGCCTAATGCAGCAGGCCTGCTTACTCAGCTGTGGTTCCACGGGAAACATGCTACACCCTGTGCTCTGTACATGGCACCTGCTTCCACTTCATCTCCAGGTGAAATCCAAAAGTGTTGGCTTTGACCTGCAAAGCAACGAATGCTTTGGATTGTGGCTTCTTTAGACACCTCAGGCCTGATGCCGATCTCAGTTCTGCTGGTGTGAATCCAGAGTCCCTCAAGTGAAGTCAGCAGGCCAAATGAGCAGCCTCTCCTCTGTCTCCACTTGTGACAGTGTGAGATCAGCGGAGTGACGCAGTATCATCCGTATAAATTCAGTATAAACAGGAAATGGGGCTACTGTCAGGGCATTCTTAAAGGGGTCTCCACTGTGGAACTCACACTTACACCAGATCAGAACAACCTCGGATTTGCTGTCCTGTGGGGCACATTAAGATAGTTTCTATATCTTCCTAGAAGTTCTCATGGAAGTCAGTCGGTAGGGTAGTTACTTATGATGGGTGTAGAGGATTTTGATTGTCCACTTGGAAATGTGTCTATATTTTTTTCATACCATTTCATTGTATACTCGCAGGTTTGGCAGGCTGGGTGCACTTTATAAATTGAAAGAAACAAAACAACCATATTTTATAAGGATGCAGGACAGGACGAGGGGGAAGACATAAGAACCTAAGAACATAAGAAAGGCCGTACTGGGTCAGACCAAAAGTCCATCCAGCCCAGTATCCTGTCTACTGAGAGTGGCCAATGTCAGGTGCCCTGGAGTGAGTGAACCTAACAAGTAATGATCAAGTGATCTCTCTCCTACCCTTCATCAACCCCCTCTGCCAAACAGAGGCAAGGGACACCATTCTTACCCATCCTGGCTAGCAGCCATTAATGGACTTAACCTCTATGAATATATCCAGTTCTCTTTTAAACTCTGTTATATTCCTAGCCTTCACAATCTCCTCAGGCAAGGAGTTCCATAGGTTGACTGTGCGCAGTGTGAAGAAGAACTTCCTTGTATTTGTTTTAAATCTGCTGCCCACTAATTTCATTTGGTGGCCCCTAGTTCTTATATTATGGGAACAAGTAAATAACTTTTCCTTATTCACTTTCTCCACACCATTCATGATTTTATATCCCGCTATCTTATCCAACCTTAGTCTCCTTTTACCCAAGCTGAAATGTCCTGTCCTCTTTAATCTCTCCCCACAGGGGACCCATTTCAAACCCTTAATCATTTTAGTATCAGAGGTAGCCATGTTAGTCTGGATCTGCAAAAGCGACAAAGAGTCCTGTGGCAATTATAGACTAATATGCATCAGCGCTTAAGCTTTCGTGTGTGACTACATGCATGCGTCTGATGAAGTGAATATTCACCTACAAAAGTTTATGCTCTAATACATCTGTTAGTCTATAAGGTGCCACAGGACTCTTTGTCGCTTAATCATTTTAGTTGCCCTTCTCTGAACCTTTTCTAATGCCAGTATTTTATTTTATTTTTTGAGATGAGGAGACCACATCTGTACTCAGTATTCAAGATGTGGGCACACCGTGGATTTATATAAGGGCAATAAGATATTCTCCGTCTTATTCTCTATCCTTTTTTTAATGATTCCTAACATCCTGTTTGCTTTTTTGACTGCCACTGCACACTGCATGGATGTCTTCAGAGATCTATCCATGATGACGCCAAGAGCTTTTTCCTGATTAGTTGTAGCTAAATTAGCCCCCATCATATGTTATGACACTTTCTTGGGACACAGGGAATATGAATCCTGTTCCCAGCTAAGTACTTTGAGAGAATAATTTTATGAACACTACGTGACTGGGTCTGTAAAAGGAAATTATTGTATACTGGGTTTTTAGAATTTCCTGTATGCTTTTATTGATCTAACTTATTCTGGAGGGAGTAGAACACTTATTACACAGCTATCATGCTTCAGTTCAGTGGAGACTGTGCAGGAAGGCAATCCAATGGCTTGCCACATCAGATCATCCCAGCAAACATTGGGACCAATTGCAGCACGGCGGGATATTTTCAGGATCCTGGCTGAAGTGATACAGTTGTTTGCCAGGATGGGCACCAGGAGATCAAAAACACACACAGTCAAAAAGCTCTTTCTCAGGAGAAGAAGGGGAAGGGAAGTTACTTGTCAGAAGCTGACAGAGAGAGAATGTGGAGGGAGAAGAAATTGGGCCCTTGCAGATCCAAGGAACAGGAAGCCACAGGGAAGAGCTAGACATGTGAACCAGCTGTTTGATTGTTCTTGGTAATCTTTTTCCTCTTCAATGTGTTTGCTCTAAATATGTGATACTTTGTCACCGTCCTCGTCCAGGATGAGCCAGAACTGCAGGGTGTGAGTTTGTCAGACCTGCTGAGGCAATCACAGTTAGTAGCAGAGTGCTTCCAACAGCCAGAGGCCTGACGCCTGCGAGGGGCCTGCCCTTGTCAGGGCCAAGACTCGGGGTCAGAGGTGCAGTTAGAGACTGGATGCCTGAGTCCTATTTGCGTGCTCTAGGACTCCCTGTATGACCCTCAGCAAGTGGCTTACGCTCTACAGTGTCCATCTGCCTAATGAGATGAAGAAATGCCAAAAGGCCCCCACCCTGCCAGGCACTGTGCCTACACATCCCAAGGGACACCCCCGGCCCTGAAGCGTTTACAAACAAAATAGACAAGATGGACAAAGGGTAGCAGAAAGGCAGTGTGAGTGTCCACTGGTGGGAAATTACCTCACCAAGGGGCTCGCTGACATGCCCACAGAGAATCTGTGGCAGAGTTGGGGCCACAAGACACAATCACAAGACAGCGCTTTTTCTGCCAATAATAATGTTTATTTGCCAGGTGATTTGAGGTTGCTGGATGAAAAAATAGTGATGGGGATGTGTAAAGAAAATACATTCAGATTCTCCTGGGATCCCCTACATTCTATGGATTGCAATACTGGGCTGACAGTGATTTGGGCTATTACTGGTGAACACAGAGAGTTCAGCAAAGTCTTTTTCCAGGGTTTTCACTGAATGGACCAGGAGGGTACCAGAGTAGAAAAATCAGTTGCATCCACAATACTTGTATTTCATTCTTGCACATATCTGAAAGCAAGATGCCAGAAACTGCACACCCCCAAACTAAAAACGGACCAAACCCCTCTCCTCCCAACCCCTCTAAAAAGGAAGGAAAAGAACCAACTGCTGCTTTTACTTTGAGTAAAAAAAGTTTGCGCAGCTCCAAGGGGAGCACTGGCTGGAATCTAAAACACCACGCTGAGACTATAAATAGACCAGCTCAGGCTCCAGACCTGGCAATCCTCTTGTGCTGGAGGCTGCACTGTGGGGAAAAATGATGCCTGCAATCACAGAATTGAAACAGCAGCAGCTTATCAGCCTCATCCGACCCCCCATGGCAGCTGAGCCAATGCCGCAGGTACAGCTAAAAGCACAGCTCGTGGTAGGGCTGCTGCTGTGGGGCTCACAGCCCAGACTGACATCCTCTTATCTGTCGTAAATAGCCAATATAAAGGTCCAACCGGTAATTGAGATTGACAGGGAGGTACAAAAGACCAGTCTCCACAGTACGTCTGTCTCTGTACAGGCGGCAGATCTGAGTCTGACAGCAGCATGCAGAATGTAAATAAAATGAACTGGGATGCAGCAGCCACAGTGCAGGTGAATCTAGTTATCCACAGAACAGCTGGTGAGTTCAGAGTCTCCGTGGGATCGCAGGCAGCACCAGCTGCTTGCAAATGCGATGTCTGGTTCTTTCCTAATACAGGGCCACATGTAGATGCTCTACGTCAGGTTAGTACATTTGAGAAGGAAGGCAGAATGGTTTTCTGGTTCAGGACCCACACTAGGTTCAATCCCTAGCTCTTCCACCGACTCCATCTGGCCTCTGTGTAAATCATTTCATTTCTCCCTCCCTCTGGAAAAGGGGGATAATGCTACTTCCCTGTCTTGCCTGAGTGTTATATGAACAAATTCATGTGTGCAGTGAAGTGCTTACATGCCACGGGGATGGAGGAGTGAGGGGAGAATCAAGAACCCAAATAGGGATCCAGTGGTGTTCTGAGATCCCTGAAGAAAATAGTGGCCCAGACAAAGGAGGGGAAGGAATGTCAACGACATTCAAAATCACGTGTGTGTTTTTTTTCTCCACAGATCTTTAATGTATGAGGCCAGCATGGTTGGAAAGGGCCTTCAGTCTAGCCTCCACATTTTCAATGCATGTGCGGGAATCCAAATGTATCTGTGCAAACAGCAACGGTAGGTGCAAATCTGCTCACTGAATATATGCACTTTGTGTGTTTATTGTCCGTCTATTGTGCCTCATTGCGGCTGCATCTAAATGCCTCATAGTCTTTAATATATTTATCCTCACAAATATTTGCTCAACTCAAAATTGCAAGAACCAAAATGGAAATGTTCTTTAAAGAAATCACTCATGCGCTTTATTATAGTATTTCACCTGCATGCACACAAAAAGTTTAAAAATAAAAAGGCCATCCAACTAAAAAGTTGTGATATCAGTACAAACAGTGCTATTCAAAGGTGTTAGCTATTTAGCAGTGCTAATCCAGATGCGCTCCTTGTATTCATAAATTTATATGTGGGAGCTCTGAAGTGGCCTAAGAGTACTAAGACATTGGTCTTAATTATGTCTCGCTTCACTTGGCTGTTTAAACAGCTCACCCTCCTCTAACAGGATCAAATGTCCATTCTTTTGCCTTTCTTTGTTTAGAAACCGGCCTAGAATTAAATACTGAATTACAGATTAATTGGATTTATGGGGGGAAAGTTTATAAAAATGCCAAAGACAGCATTGCTGGCAGTGGGAATCATGCATCAGAGAATGCATGTCAGTTTACTTGCATCTAAAGAACCAAAACACAAGTGTATTTTGCTAGAATCAGAAAGAGAAACTTCAATGAACTGGACATATTTAAAAATGGAGTTAGGTATGTTAGGTCATTCAGACACAATTCTTTGGGCAATCACATTTATAATTGCTGTATCACACACACACACGGTGCCCCTTTTAATTGATATAAACCTCCTTTCTGCTATATTTTTCCATGAACAGTAAGTTGTGACCTTGCTCCCCTCAGCTTGCTACAGGAATCTCCAATATTAGTCCTCCTGTGCATGTGCTCTACAGCTGAACTATGTTTTGGTTACTAAGGCAACTGGTTGTGCATGGCAAGGAGCAGCCATTTTGTCACTCTTTTCCCCACTTAGGCTGCTGGAATGGCCTGATAGCATGGCACATCTCTCAAGAGACCATTTAACCCTTGATAATAATAAATACCTCCTTCATATATAGCACTTTTTCATCAGTACATCACAAAGTGCCTATTCATTCAAAGTGAAATTCATAATAGCTTTTGGGAATTAGGAAGAACTCTCTTCCCCCAGCAGAGTCATAGCTCATCCATGCTGTCCTCTTGCATGGAGGGAATTTCCTATGCCAATAACCTGATTACTCCAATACTATTTTATCCCCTACTAGGCTTTGGCCATGAGAATAGAAATGGTGAAATTCCAAGGATTCGGAAACCAGGAGTCAGCCTCATCACCAGAAAAATCATAAAACTGGCTTAAAGGGGATTTTTCCTTTTCTTTTTAATATGGGAGCTTTTAGGATTCAAGTTTTCTTTCCTTCTTTTTTTTAATATGAAGCTGAGAGTTTCACATAATCACCTGACTCCAGGAGCTGGGATTTAAAGAAAACCCCCAAATATTGTGATAGTTGGTAACACGGGGGATCTGGTGATTTGAGTCTAGATAGGCCCTGGCTGCTGTTGTCCTGTGACAGTTGTGCAGACACTGATTTTACAGACTTTGAGTAGAAGACCCTGTAATTTTCTCTGCAATGCTTTACTGAAATGTATTTGAGGTAACTGTGACACTGCACTCCATATTCTGCATAGCCATATTATTATGATATGATTATGACATAGTTGTGGGCTCACCAATGGACCAGACGGCAAAAGAAAATCTCTGAATTGAGCTTTCAGAATAATCTGGCACTTTTTAGATATTCAGTAGACTCTTTGTCAGTGTGTCCCCTCCCAGAAATTTCTGGTTCATTTGTTTCCACCTCGCCCAAACTATTCAGTATGCCAAACCTCTAACAAACTCAACAGGCAACTTCAGTTGCCCTTTGCCACCATGGTTCACTTGCATCTGTTCATACCCAGATCTACGTGTATGCAAAATGTCATTCATGAGGTTTGGGTTATTCACCAAAAAGGGAGGAGTGGAGAAGTGAATGAAGTAGTGCTATTAATCCCCTCACATAGCAAATAGATGAACCTGGGGTCACCCAATAAAATTAATAGGCACTAGGTTCAAAACAAACATAAGGAAGCATTTCTTCACACAAGACATCAGGCAACCTGTAGAACTCACTGCCAGAGGATGTTGTGGAGGCCAAAAGAGTAAATGAATTCAGAAAAGAATTAGAGAAATGTATGGAGCATATATTTATCAATGGCTATTAGCCAAGGTGGTCACAGATGCAACCCCATGCTCTGTGTATCCCTAACCCTCTGACTGCTAGAAGTTTGGACTAGATGACAGGGGATGGATCCCTTGATAAATTGCCCTGTTCTGTTCATTCTCTCTGAAGCATCTGGCATTGATCATTTTCGGAAGCTGGGATACTGGGCTAGATGGACCATTGGTCTGACCCAGTAGGTCATTCTTATGTTCCTAGGAGGAGGAAAATAATTTAAGACCAATAAAGATTTTCCTAGAATTAGACTGTGCACTTCTGCATAGTCAGGGTACTTATCAAAATTATTCTCTTAATAATACTTCATGTGAGAGTTTAATGTATTTTTATTACTTTGTTACCTTCTCTATAGAGTTTCTTATTGTAATTTTATACTTTGGTGTTTAATATTTCCATAGTCTCTTAGCAACCAGTTGGCCAATATGTTTGCCGTGCAGCTGTAATGCTATATACTCGGCAATAGATAGATAGAATAAGAATTCTGGAGACACATATGTAACCTTATGCGGTTGTCTTTGTGTTAAGACACACCTCAAATGATAAACATGATTATAGGTTACTATTATATATTAGAGCTGATTGAAAATGGTGATTTTTTTTCAGATTTATGAAGATATCTATCAACCTAAACAGACAGCTGAATCTACATCTCTTTGTCTGGCAAAACCTCTTTGTCAACCCTGCCTGGAACACAGACTCTAAAATATATTTCAGTACCTACACACAACTCTTTAAGTATCATCAATACATACCTGTCGCAATGATTATGAAGATCATTATTGTAGGCCTTGTTGGAGCCCTAGGTATAACTAACAGTGTGAATCAAAGTCTGTTAACCAGAGTAGGCATAGTCTTGGTAAAATAACAACACACTAGGTATTATCTAACACCAAATAAGAGGATGGTACAAAAATACACAGATCTCTCAAGTAACTACATACCATAGATTTATATAGAGACAAGAAACTACATACCATAGATTTATTTAGAGACAATATGACATTTTCTGTGTTATTATCTATCCCTTTCTTAAGGATTCCCAACATTCAGTTCACCTTTTTGACTGCTGTGGCACATTGAGTGGATGTTTTCAGAGAACTGTCCATAGTGACTCCAAGACCTTTTTCTTGAGTGGTATCAGCTAATTAGAACCCCATCATTTTATATGTATAGTTGGGATTATGTTTTCCAATGTGCATTACTTTGCATTATTCAACACTGAATTTCATCTGCCATTGTTTATCCAGTCACCCAGTTATGAGAGATCCTTCTGTAGCTCTTCGCAGTCTGCCTGGGACTTAACTATCTTGAATAGTTTTGTATCATCTGCAAATTTTGCCCCCTCACTGTTTACCCCTTTTTCCAGGTCATTTATGAATATGTTGAATAGGTCTGGTCCCTGTACAGACTCCTGGGGGACACCACTATTTATCTCTCTCCATTCTGAAAACTGACCATTTATTCCTACCTTTTGTTTCCTATCTTTTAATTAGTTACCTATCCATAAGAGGACCTTCCCTCTTATCCCATGACAGCTTACTTTGGTTAAGAGTCTTTGGTGAGGGACCTTGTCAATGGCTTTCTGAAAATTTAAGTATCTACTGGACTCCCCTTGTCCACATGCTTGTTGACTTCCTTAAAGAATTCTAGTAGATTGTAAAGGGAAATCATGCTCACCACAAACCATGTTCACTCTTCTCCGACAAATTATGTTCATCAATGTGTCTGACAATTTTGTTCTTTACTAGTTTCAACCAGTTTACCCAGTATTGAAGTCAGGCTTACCAGACTGTAATTGTCAGGATCACTTCTGGAGCCCTTTTTAAAAATTGGCATCACATTAGCTATTCTTCAGTCATTTGGTACAGAAGCTGATTTAAATGATTGGTTACAGACTACAGTTGTCAGTTCTGCATGCTTTGTTGACTCAAGGTGTAGTCCCGGGCCTTTCAATGGGTTCATTTTACAGCTGATGACTCTTGATGGACCATTGAACAGGTGAGACAGTGCTGAATGCCAATCTGTTTGGGGATGTCCCCCAGAAACATAGCACAAGTTTTGAAATGGAGATATACCCTACATATCTATACCTCACCATACAAAGTGATACAAACATATAAACAAAATGATCATACTTGTCAAATCATAACATTTTCAGATACCTTACATGGTATATCTGGCCAGACTCCTTTCAATTTTATAATACTGGGATCAACAATATCATAAAGTGTCTCCCTTATTCCATTCAGTGTCGCAGTCTAAAGTAGCAGGTACAAAGGGAAAGGTGGTAACTAACAATGTCTAGAGTGTCAGACATAACTTGCTTGTATCAATGTATAAAAGGAGAAGTCACAGGTGGGGCACCTTTGTATTTGCCAAGGTGACAGCATCCTGGTGTGATGGCTAGTGGGTACCATTGTTGCGGGCAGGCAGGTATTAGTGTACCAGTAACCACTGAGCCAGGGCGCTAGTACCGTGCTTCATCAACAATAAACCTGGCCAAATACTTTGGCCCCCCAACCAAGCCTGTGATCTGCCTACATGAGTAACATTGGGATCTGCTGAGTTAACATGCTGCATCATCTGCTAGTGTAGCTGCCATCCGAGTGCCAAGAACAGCAGCAGTAACAACTTAGCAGCCTTCACAACCCTTTGCAGCACTAACTCACATAGGCTTTTATTAGAAGACCCTTTTGGGGGTTGTTAGGTGTATTGAGTTTTTCAAGTCCAATAGGAATTGCTCTTACAGGATAGTGAACTCTTTGCCAACTGGCATTGAGGAGTTCTTAGGGATGACTATAAGGTGATTCTTGCTGGACCCAGAGAGACCCCTACACATCTCCCTAGCTCTCAAGCTGCCATACTAAAGACGCATTACCCAGGCTATGTCCTCACAGCACATGGGACCTACCTGTTCCGGCCTGGATTCCACAGACATGGAGTGGACTGCGGACTATGTGTCAACACCTAGTTTATAAATGAGCAAGTTGAGTGTAAATACCTTACTCTGGGATTGTAGGGAAGCCAGAGGCAGAGCCAGGAATGTGATATGGTTCCTGCACTCTAGATAGCAATCTTCCTGTAATGATCTACAAAGGCTCCCTATGAAATCAGACACATCCCCTATAGACTGCCAGCCAATTACTGTGCTGTTTACAATCCCTGCATACAATACAAACACTTCCAGTGAGCAGCACCTCTCGAGATAGAAGTGTTGATACTTTCCATTTCAGATAAACAAATAGAGAATCCCTTCCTTCTGTTGCCTTTTTACTAATGGCAGAGTTTGTTGCCAAACGTCTCAGTCCGTTTTAACTTGCTTTGCAGCTTAATGAGCATGACTTCAAATCAGAGCCAGTTTTAATATCCCCAAGAGTGCTTGTATTTGCAAATGGGCTTAATCCTGAGAGGTGCTGGGAAGCTCTCGCTGCAGTCAATGGAAGGTGTGAGTTCTCTTTCCTCTCGGGATTCGGTTGCATGAGTTTATGAAGCAATGTGACACATTTCAATTTCCACTCTGGTTTCTCTTTCGTCAGTGAAATACCCTCATCCGGCCCTTCTTCTGCCGTCACCTCAGTCATTTCCATTCACAGTTTACCTGGCTTTTGACTGACCTTTATGTACCATTGGCAACTAGGGTGAGCAGACAGCAAGTGTGAAAAATCAAGATGGGGGTGGGCAGTAATAGGAGCCTATATAACAAAAAGACCCAAAAATCAGGACTGTCCCTATAAAATCAGGATATCTGGTTACCCTACTGGCAACATCAGCCATGCTTCGGCTCTAGACGAAATAGAAGAGAGCTGCTCAAAACTCTTCTACATTTTGTCCCTGCATATGCATGATGGGTACCTTTGATGTGTTCCAGCAAGAGTTGTGTGCATAGATCTGAGAACAGAAATTCACCTTTTAGACACTAATAGACAGCTACATGCTAGAAGACCACCATTATTGTTAGTTGTTTGTATCACAGAAGCAACAGGGAGTCCCAGAGCCCCACTGCACTACTACAAACACAGTAACAGTCTCTCCCACAAAGCTCTTACAGTCAAACAGGAAGGAAAGGCATCTTGCTATCTCTAGTTCTGGACTCCACCTGTCCTGCATTATCATTGTTTTTATTTGTGCTGAAGGAGTGCTTCGTCCTTTGCGCCAGGACTCCAGTGTGGAGGCACTGTACAAAAACAGAGCAAAACCAGATAGTCCCTCCCTCAAAGAGCTCAGAATGGAAGTAAGTACCTGGACAGGCCCCTATTACAGAATTCTCCTGCAGGGTGGAAGTTCCTGCAGGCTGCCTCTGGGTATGTTTGCACAAATCCTGGGGAAGGATTGCAGGTCAGAGAGACACACCTGAACTAGCTTTACTCTGGCTAGCTTGGGTAGTGGAGCTGTGAAGCTGCAGCAGTGTGGGCTAGCAACCCAGATAATTACTCAGCTAAAGCACATGCTGCTATGGCTTTGCTGCTCCAGTATCCACACTTGCTTGATTAAAACTAGATCAGGTATGGCTATAGAAGGTGCGATCCACATGCCACGAGTGCTTTATAGATATACCTTATTTCCTGGTAGCTACTCTCAGGTACAACTGGTTGTAAAGTATGCTAGACAACACACACTGATTTGTTCCTAATCCACCTACGGAGAGTTTAGAAGCATTACCCTAAATGCAACACAGTTATTGCCTATGTCCATAGAGAGACAGGATAGGTGTGATAATATCTTTGATTGGACCAACTTCTGTTGGGAACAGAGACACGCTTTTGAGCTTGTGTAAACTTGAAAACTTGTCTCTTTTCCCAATCAAAGTTGATCCAATTCAAGATATTCCTCACCCACCTCATCTTTCTAATATCCTGGGACCAACATGGCTACAGCAAACCTGCACATCGAGAAAGGTACAAAGTCCCAGAGAGAGAGATGTCAGGATGAACAAATCCGCATAATTCTTGCCACTGTTTCTTGATAACAAGGCAATCAATGTTATTTGATTCCCATGTGCTGTTATTCTTTCTAATAACTACTCTACAAACAGTGAGATCAGTATCTGGAGAAGCAGCATTCAAAACTACCCTTAGGCCAATTAGGTATTCATGAAATTTGTGCTGCACTGGTTTAGATTCCCTCAAATAATTTGACCTCAATTTGCAGCATGGGTGAAAGAGAGATTGTGAAGAGATTAGTCCAATCCTGCACCACTTAGTGCCGGAAAAGATGAGAGGGAGCTGTGTGTTGGCAGATAATTTGGGTTTTGAAACCATGACGTGTGATATCTCCTACTGCAAAATGCAAGGAGGCAGGCAAGGGAGGGGGGAGTAATGTCCAAACAGAAGTGTGGGGTTGTCTCTGTCATGATGAAACAGCCCATCAAAAGCAATATGTGTGCGCTTATAGAATTCTGGAAGTGCATTCCTCATGGCAATAGCTAACGATTTATGGTTTGCATTTGTGCTCTGATTCCTAGGAAGGGAGAATTTCGTTTGATTCCATCATGAATTCCTTGAGTGCCTGAAACTTGCAGGAATAACAACTGAAATACAACGCACAAAGGGATTTCTCCTTGGAACTGAAATTATATTTCTTATCTTTTCTAATAGTAGACTCCATATCTAGTTATTATTAAGTGCCAGCTTCAGACACTCTTATTCATGTTGAATAGTACCTTATACCACAAGTATAGTCCCATTAAAATAAGTTGGTGTGGGCCCACTAAATTCAAAACAACCACTGGTGAAGTAATGTGCTAATTAAGGTGACCAGAGAGAAAGGAACAAATTTTGGACAATATTCTCCAAAATTGCACATGTACCTTTTTGCTCACGCAAACCCTCCCTTTCTATAGTTGAATACCTTTTACTTGTCTAAGAGTTGGATAGTGAAACACACTGCTACCAAATTTGCTCATATAAACTTTTTTTTAAAAAAAAACCAAACAATTCATATTTAACCTGTGGAATTTATTGTCACATGTTGCTATTCAGGCTAAGAGCTCAGCAGATTTTTTAAAAATGACTAGAGATTTATATGAATAATAAAATGAACATTCATAGTTACAATATCAAGGAAAAAAAGCATAATGTTAATTCCAATGCACCGGGACAAAAGCCAACAACTAACAGGTTGGGGTTATAAAGAAACTTACCCCTTGGGCACAGCATGGAAATATTTCCGTTCTAGAGGTTTTATGCCATCCCCTGAAGTACTTAGCCACTGTCATCGATATCAGACCAGAGAGGATGGCCCATTGGTCTGATTAAGCATGACAATTTTGATGACCCTTAGCAAAATCTTGAAAAGGCAGTTTGTATGCATGCAATTTTGTGGGCACAATTTCAGAGGCAACTCATGAAAATGCTGGCCCTCAGAGATATCCTGCCATCAGTTCGCATGGAGCACATTGTACTTCTCTCTCCTTCTTCAAGAGCAGGCACTTTGTAGCAGACAATTTGAGGAAGAGAGAGTAAGGGAGAAGAGAAAGGTAAGAAAACCATTTGTAAACATGTTATTCCCCTAGCATGAGTTGACAGCTGTCAGAGGAGATCTGATAAAGACGTCTGGTTAAAATACTCCACCGCAGCACCAGGCAGAAGAGGATTGACATACGGCTGGTTTGTGCATGGATAACATTAAGCAGTGGATGTTTAAACTCCAAGGGGAGCTTTTAGATAGCCCAAATGATTTGGAAGTCAAACTGCCTTTTAGCAAATAATAAACCTATAAAGGAAGTACATTTTAAAAAGCCCTGTTTGGAAGAATAAACTTCTCCACTAGCATGCTGTGCCTGATCAATGATGAAATGTGTCTCTCGGTGATTGTTCTTCAGCTATTAAGACTGACAAGTTTGCATCCATGCCTCCGTATTTCATTCTCTCATGCTGCCAAGAATGTCCAGTCCTTGCCCTTGGCTTCCACCATCCCTCTCACTTAATAGCGATCAACAAGAAGCTGTTAGAGACTGGAAGTGCCGTTGTACCCCCCCATAATACTTCTCAGATAGGCTCATTGGGCCACCTGTGTGGTGAACTGAAAACTGTGTTAAAATTGTTGATCGCTGTACATTCTCAGGGCTTCTCCTGCGCCTGTTTGCAGGGTAAGGACCCCTGCAAGGAAGCTTGAAGCAGCAGCAGTAAGTTTGCAGTCAGCCAGCCCACAGTAAGGGGCAGTGAGTTGTGCCTCTTTGTTTTAGGGAGCAGTCTGCTTTCTTTCTCTCTGTTATTAGTTCCTGTGTGTTTATTGTTCTGAATTCAAAGGAATAAAATAGTGTACTCACACAAATTTCCAGCAAGAGTCTTAGATGTTTTTATGTACTTGCTTTGTTTTTATGCCGTGGAACAATGTTCTGAAGCTGTTTTTGTTTTATTTTGGTTTGGTTTTAACTAGGAAGAGTTCCATCTACATTTTTAAAGAGCTTGTACTGATAAGGAGTTGACAGAGCTGAGCTGGGGAAAGCAGCGTGCAGGAGATAAAGCAAGCAAAAAAAGCAGAATAGAATCCACTGAATCCAGGAGACTAGGAGAATCCAGTGACAATGTCACACTTGCAGAGCTAGTTCAGGGCTCTCTTAGTACATGCTCATTCTCCCACTCTGAGATCAGGTCTGGAACCTGAAAAGAAGCAAAGTCTAGTGGGACAATTCTCTGCAGTCAAGTTCAGAACTGAGTTAATAGCCAGTCTAGTCCCCAGGCTTTTTGTTCTTCCTGCACCTCTGAAAAAGTCATAGATTCCAAGGCTAGGTGGGATCTTTGTGATCATCTGGTCTGACCTTCTGCACAATACAGGCCAGAAAACTTCCCCAGAATAATTCCTAGAGCAGATCTTTTAGAAAAACACCCCATCTTGATATTAAAATTGCAAGTGATGGAAAACCCTCCATGACCCTTGGTAAAGTTGTTCCAATGGTTAATCACCCTCACTGTTAAAAAAAATATATATATGCTTTATTTCCTATCTGAATTTGTCTAGCTTCAACTTCCAGGCAGTTGGATCATGTTATACCTTTCTTTGCTGGATTGAAGGACCCATTATCAAATTTTTGTTCCCCAGGTATGTACCAAGTCACCTCATAACCTTCTCTTTGTTAAGCAAAACAGACTGAGCTCCTTGAATCTGTCACTATAAGGCATGTTTTCTAATCCTTTAATCATTGTCATGGCTCTTCTCTGAACTCTCTCCAATTTATCAACGTCCTTCTTGAATTGTGCACACCAGAAATGGACACAGTATTCCAGCAGTGATTGCTCCAGGGCCAAATACACAGGAAAACAACCCATCTAGCCCTACTCAGGAGTGCTGTGTTTACACCTTGAAAATTTGCATTGGCCCTTTTGCTCACAGCATCACCCTGGGAGCTAATAGTCAGCTGATTGTCCACCCACACCCCAAATAAGCTACTTTTTTCAAGTGCTCAGTGAGAACAAACTGAAAGGCAGCGGCTGGAGTGGGGGAGGGAAGAATCATGAGGCGTGGAAGTGGATATTAAGCCTTGGATCTGAAGTTTACTATGGAGAATAATGCCCTGAGAGTTCATGGCTCCTATCTGCTTTACAGAGAGAGGATGGAGCTGCTGTCTTTTGGAAGCTAAGGGGGATAAGGCAGAAACTGGCTGATAAAGAACATATGATCCTCACCTGCAGTGTTCTTTTTGCAAAAAATCATGCTGCCCTGTCTCTGATCACTGGGGAATTCAGTCACCTGGGAAGGAAAAACAAGCCATGGCAAGTCATAGGCTAGGGGCTGGTCCTCACTAGGGTGGAGGATCGACTGTAGATACGCAACTTCAGCTACGTTAATAACGCAGCTGAAGTCGGCATCTCTACAGCCGGCTTACCTTCCATCCTCACAGCGGCGGCGGTCAGCGGCACGCTCCCCTGTCGACTCCGGCTTACTCCTCGCGGTGAGCTGGAGTTCCGGAGTTGACCGCAGAGCTGCTGGCTATTGATTTATCGTGTCCTGACAAGATGCAATAAATCGATTGCCAAAAGACCGATTTCTGCTGCGCCAAGTGAGGACAAGCCCTTAGTCTTCCTGCAATTAACTAGTGTTATCTACTCCCCTGTTAACTCCTCTCAGTTTTATCTAGCTCAGGCAGGAGTGCTCTGGTTTGAGCTCTCGGCCTTTTTCCTTTGTCTGGAGAAAACCTGCTTCTCAGGGACTTTATCATTAATGATTTGTAAAAACTGTTTTTCTTCAACCAAGGTGAGGACTCCTTTCTGCTAGGTACTGTATTAACACAGAGAAAAAGACAGGCTCCTGTCCTGAAGAGCTTGCCATCTAAGTAGACAAGACAAAGGAAGCAGTAGTATCCACATTTTACAGATGGGAACCAAGACCAAGAGAGATTAAATGACTTGCCCAAGATCACACAGGAAGTCTGTGGCAGAGGCAGGAATTGACGCTGGGTCTCCCAACTCTCAAACCAGGGCTTTAACTACAAGGCTATTCTTTTCTCTAATGGGCAAGCTGTTTATTTATTAAAATTGAAATTGTTTTGTTCATTCGCATTAAAGCGATTTGGGTGTGAGCCCGGGGCACAGGCATTTGTTAAGGTCTGGAGAGAGGTTGAGACACGAGTCAGTAATTGATCTTTGTTGGAGGAAGTGATGGTGGCAAACTGTTTAGCTGACCTGGCCCCAAATCTTGTTCCGTTATCGAACGAGGCTTGCAGCATCTTGCAGCATTTCTTTTTCCGTCTCTTCTTATTTTAGGCTCCTCTCTTTGCCACTCTCCTGTGTCACTATGATTCTCTCCTCCCTTTGTACAGGGGGGATGGGCAGACTTCAAAAGCAGGAGAGGTGGTAATTGTGCCAATACCATGGAAATGAGTGTGATATAAATAGATTAGATCATGAGTTCTCAACCTGGGGTTGCAAACAGGGGGTGGTCTTTTCCATATTGCTATATGGGAAGGATGTTCCAATTAAATCTTGGGTAGACAGAAGGTGAATACGGGATAGAAAAGGGGAGATTAGTATAGAAATGGTGGAAAACCAGTGGATTAGATAGACACAAATCCCATGTGTGCTTGTGGGGTTGTTTGTTTGTTTCCATCTTTTTTTTTTTTTAGTCTTTTTCTTTAAAGTTGTCCTGCTACATATTCAGTAAAAAAAAAAAAAAAAATGACAATTAGCAGAGAGTTTATCCAACAGAAGCACATTGAATTCTGTTAAATCTTCCATGCAGCTTCCTCAGCTTGGGTGCCTTGTAATCACTTCCTCCAGTCCAGGAGAGTTGGTAATTAGAACATTCACACTCGATTATTCTCAGCTCTTCGCACCATGGCAAAAAAAAATGAAATAAACAAAAGCCTTAAAACAAAGCAACCTTGTTGATTAATTTAGTGTCCTTCCCCTCCTTTCTGTCTTGTTCTTGGCTTCCAAGAGAACAGCTGCAGAGGTACTGATGGCTGGAGTTTGACCCAAGTAGTCTACTTATTTCAGCATATGGATGATGGCAATGAACCAGCCAGCAGGGTGAGACAGAAGTTTACTTTTGTAGCTGGTTTGGTACATCTTATGGACGAATACCCACCAGAGTTGGGGTGTGTCTGCTGTTTTTTTCCTGCAACTTGTCCTGAATTTGATATTCTCATTTATGCCCCACGGAAGCATGGTGACAGTAAGTAATTAAATATTCATAGAGTTAAAGAGCACCAGTGACTTTAAAGCACACATCTGGGCTATGTGTCATCTTAAAGAACCTCTTCTAATTCAGACAGAGTAGGGCCTAATTACTAGAGAAACTAGGTGGATCTCTCTCTCTCTCTCTCTCTCTCTCTCTCTCTCTGTGTGTGTGTGTGTGTGTGTGTGTGTGTGTGTTTGAGGACATTTTGGAAAGGTTTCTTTTTCACTCTGATGCGGAACAAAAACAAAGCTCATTTTTTTGTTTCTGTGTGAAACAGAATTCTTACTTCCTGGCCAGCCCTACATGGGAGAAACAAACAAATAAGGAAATAATAATTTGTCCAGCTACGGATCTCAAATCATCCTAATTAACTGAGTGTCACATCACTGTGATTTCATGGGGATGAGAGATTACTCATTGGGGATGTATATGCAAACCTCTAATTGTAAGAATTTAGCCATTGTCAAATTGGATCAGACCAATGGTCCATCTAGCCCAGCATCCTGTCTCTGAAAATAACCAGTAGTGGCTCCTAATGCTGGCCAGAAAAGTGGGGAGAGGGTTCTGGTGGAAAACATTGACTCTTTGTTTGGAAAAAAAATGTTTTTCAGCTGAAACCTTTTGAAAATCAAAACCTTTTTTTGATCCACAGCTTCTGCAAAGTCTATAATTTTTCAGATGAAAACAAAAGCAATTTCAGTTTGTGGCCACAAAATTCAGTTTCCTGGTTTTCAGACAGCAAAATAAAAATATTTCAAGAAAAGCAGACACTGTCTGGGGAAATGGTCACACAGCCAAGAACCCCAGGTTCTGTCCAAAAAGAAGTTTCCATATAAATTATCCAAGCAGCCCTGATGTATTGGAGTCAATGATGCTAGAGAAAGGATTTCATCTGTGTTTCACTGTGAGTTCCCCCTTAGAGAGTCCTGTTCCTGGGGTCTGGAAACATCAGCAACTGCATGGGGTTCACGTGTCTCTGGACCTGTGTCTTTGCTGCCATTGTTAGGGGCACCAATTTGACACCCTTGTCAGCAGGCTTATTAGAGAAGCTTACGACACAGCAGTGACAGGCACTGCCAAGGCCGCAGAGGGCTGGAATACTTTGATCTAATTCTGCTCCTTGGGCTTGGGGGTGAGGGTGGCGTTTCGTGACCCGCCATTCAGGAAGCAGATCAAGTCCTGCCTGCAAGAAAAGTCAAGGCTTATGACTTGGCCAAATTTGGGTTGATTTTCACAAGTAAAGCACAAGGCACATCCATGATACGAAGGCCACTTCCATGCCAAATGTTAAGTCTGTGCCAAAGCACAAGGCTACTAGAGGCACTCAAAAAAAAAAAAAAAAGCTTACCAGAAATTTTTAATAGAGGTGAAACAACATGTTTTCCCCGAGCCTGTCCCTACCCCACCCCTTCTGCCTGAGGCCAAGCAGCCCAGAACACAGCCCATCAGCCCTAGCCAGCCAGAGGATCTCTGAGCCCTGAGGAGACTAGTGGAGGCTGGGCCTCTCCCAGCCTCCAGTATGCACCGCTCATGATGGGAAGTGTTGGGAAACCTTAATAACCCTTAATAATAGGAAGTGCTCGATCTGCCAATATACCCCAATATTCCCGTGATAAGATCCAGATCCATCCCGGTTTAGATTTTGTGACATACTAGATAAGAACCAGTAAATACTTACTTACAGTAAACTCACTAAATGAGCGCTAGGATGCCATTTGTAAAACTTTCCTTGGGCTGAATGCACCAGATGGAGTGTGACACATGGAATAAATTTTACTTTTAGCTAACATTCTCTCAAACAGCTTGAGGTCACATCAGCTAAGCATGCCCCACAAAGTGGGGGAAAAATAAGGACATAAAGAAATGTAGGAGATGAGAAACCTTCTGGCACAACTAGAGTAATTTCAGCAGCGTTAAAATACATCTGTTTAAGGTTAGGCCTCCCATATTACAATAAATAATAAATAAAAGGAAACCCATTCTTAAATTCGGGTTGGATGGTGTATCACGGGGCATGTAACTTCTTTTTGGTTTCTCAGCCGTATAATTTCTTCTTTATTCTCCAAGATGCGCAAATGAGTAGGTGCTCTGTCAGATACTCTATGTGACATGCTGCTTTGCTCTCCTAAGACCACAACTGAGAGAGTCTGAGTTTGTCTCCAAACCAATCAGGTACATTTTTACTTGATAGGATCTTCCTCAGCCAAATTAAATTAGATCGTGGTGCTGCCAGCTTATCCTTCTCCACAGCCAGTGTTCCTGTCATCAATTAGGAGGGCTCTTTCCTCCGCCCTTGTTCTGATTATCGCTTACCAGAGCCATCAATGTTGGCATGAGCATTGTGCAAGTGTTCTGTTTGGTTTACATATTTATAGGGTTAGCGGAGGGCACTGTGATGCTGTCAGAGGAAGAGAAGCAGGAAATCAAGAGGAAAAAGCTCCTCCATACAGACAGGGGATGGATGGGAGCCAGCTGGCTGAGACACAATCCCGATAAGACTGAGATTAATTGTCTATTTTATAGGGCCCCCATCTCCTCAGCATCTGAGCACCTTGTCATCGTTAAGGCATTTATCTGTGCAACGGCCCTTGAGGTTGGAAAATGCCATTAAATCCATTGCAGCGGTGAGGCCTCGAAGCACCTGCAGGTTAAGTGGCTTTCCCAACATCATGCGGTGAGGACTTGAATGTGGGTCCCACAACCTCCAGCTTCATCCCCTAACCGCTGGACTCAAAGAGTCCATCTCCACTGCACATGAAGCCCAGGTCTGTGGGACACGGGCTTGTGGACCTGGTGTTTCCAAGCCCATGCTTGTGTGTTCACACTGCATTGCAAACCTCGGTTTACCATTGCTGGCCCCCGGTCTCACAGCCGTGCTAACATGGCCGCACTGCGCAACACAGTCCTTCTGGCTTAATTCCACACAGCAAAATTACCAGGCTTGGACCCGATCCAGGGCTCGGGATCGGACCAATCTCCCGCTAGGAGGGTCCTGAGAGCTTGCTGGCTTGAGTCAGACTGATTTGTGTGTGGACGAAAGCAGGGCTTGGGCCTGAATCTGTGTCAGAGGCTGGGCTTAGTGTGTAATGTAGACATACCGTAACAGGTGCTCTAAATCAGCTCTGGGTGGGGCAGGAGGCAAAGACGCAGTGGACCTACTTCATCCAGCCAGTCAGCTACATCCCAGTTGCTGTTACAGATTTAAATGTAAACTTTTCCTGCTGGCAGCTCGCGTGTCGTGCCTCTGTGGCAAAACTGGCAGCCGCCAGCACTGATGCGAAGATTAAGCCTTTGTCAGGGCCGCAGCACCTCAAACGCAGGACTGGGTCAGCCTGATGACTTTGCCCTGAAGCAAGGCATTCTAGGAGAACAGGGACAGCTATGAAAGGCTTCAGCTCCGGGAATCTGATGTAACGCCAGCCAGGCCTTGTCATACTCAAGTCTGAGGTTTGGGCTGGTCTACAATAAAAAGTGCTTACTTCATTTATTGCACTCATTTGGGTCAAATTTGCTTCTGTTTTTTTGCTATTGAGCCAGTGAGCACAGCCTTCCCGCTGCCTGGAGTCTGCCTTTGGCTTCCCCCGAAGCTACACCTCTCCGTGGTGATACCGCTCACCCTGGTGTATTAGCCAGGTGTTGTCTCCTCGCACAGGGCTGTGTGCCATACATACTCTGGTTACTTGCCTCATGCTTGCTGCTGGTTGGAACCCATCTTTGGCAGTTCCCTTTCACCGGCACTGGCTTGGAGCGGATTTAGCCATCGAGACACAGCTTCTACCATCATGTAACTAAAGCGAACTGAAAGGCACTGGTTGTTTTGTTTTGCTGGCCATGCTGCATTATACGGCTACCTTTTTAAGGCCAGGCGCTTCTGCTGGCTACTGTTGATGGGTTTATAAACTGTATCCAGCTGCAAGCTCCTTGTAGAGAACTCAGTGTGGCAAGGGACTGTTTGAATAACGGACCAGCTACCAAAATATTCCTTTAATGTAGAGGCAGCTTTCTGCCAGAAACTTTGCACACAGTTATTGTTTCCCTATGGTGTGCCAGTCATCCCTCTGCAGAGAATCAATCAGAAGGCCTATGCACCATATCCATTCATAAACAGTAAGGCCATACTGGACCATTAAGTCATCGAGTCTGATTCCTTGCATGATCCAGGCCAGAGATCCCCACTCAGCCGCTCCTGTATTCAGCCCAGTAAGAGGTGTTTGCCTGAGGCATATCTGCCAGAAAGGCAGCCAGTCTTGATATGAACTTTTCAAGACGTAGAAAACCCACTATTCTTAGGCATTTGTTCCAGTGGCTAATCACCCTCACCATTAAACATGTGCACCTTATTCCTTCATCCAAGTCAAGGGGGCCTCATCGGGATGATGAGCTCTACAAGCATTTCCGAAGTGCAAGAACACGTCCCCCTCTGCTATTTCGCAGAGATTGGTACGTCCCATCTGGGTTCAGATTACACAACCCACTTAGGCACTGATGTCACAGAAGACCTCACTGACTATGTCAGTATAAGTAGCGTACACAAGTTGAATCCCTTTTTAATTTTCCAAGGGAACAGTTAGGATAAAACGGCTTTCTGCTCTCGTTAGTTTCTCTCCGTTACAATTTTTCCATCTGTTCCTCTCCAGCTTTGTTTTCACTGTGCAGATTTCATGTGAAATATCAACCTCGTGTAAGAAATGCCAAAGATCTCCCTGTGGTGCTTTGCACAAGATTTGCTAATGGCCCAGGTAAACGGAAGTATTATTTTACACTAATTATACACACATTTCTTTGAAAACTGGAGAGCGAGAGAGAGCCTTTCATTACAGTACATGAGGATCCCACCTACTGCTAGCAAATCTTTGCCGTGCCTCATGCATTAATGGGAAGCAGTGCTAATGACACATCTCTGGCTGTGTAATTCTGTTATGGCCCTTCTCCCACAGCCCCGGCATTCCATTTTGGATTGTTTACTTTTTACCCCCATTGTTTAATGGCATTTCTATCTCTGAATGCGGGGTGCGTCTGTGTTCAGTCCAACTGTGAAAATCATTCCCGGAATGATCACAAGAGCTTGCATTCTTTGTGCGCTACATTTTTTATGAGCTCCATGCAAATTGGCTTCTCCATAGACGCAGCTGCCAGTGAGCGGTGGCCCTACTTGCTTCCCGTACCCAGACACACATATGTTTGTATGTCCCAGACAGGCCTGACAAGCCTCTCTTTGGACAATCGTTACTACTGCCACCCAGGCCTTGGTAATGTGTCCATCACCAGTGCCCTGGGCCCCACTTGTGTGGATTGTGTTGAGACAAATAGCATTTCATAGGTAGAAAGAGTAATTAAAACACACACACATCCCCTTCCCGAGCTGCACCATGCTTGAAAAAAAACAGAGATGGAGAATAGGTCAGTGCAACCCTGCAAACCCTTAATCATTCAGTTAACATTGAGCATCAGAGCAGTTCCACTGATTTCAGCGTTACAATGCACTTGCTTAAAATTAAGGGCATGCCTAAGTGTTTGCAGGATTAAGGCCTTCAACGGTAGATTAAATAACCGGAATTCCAGAGCCTGCCACTACTGAAATCCTGTGCAAGGAAGTACATCTTACCGCATTTTCTTAAGATGTCTGGGAGCAGCCTTAAATATTTCCAACAAGAGCTAATTGCAGGTTCGGGGGACCTCCCACCAAGCACCCCTTGCTTCTGGAGCTTCACGCTTGGGGCAAGTGGCTTGAGGAGCCCAAGTGAAGCAGATAGCAAGGTGAGGTTGGGAGGAAGAAATGGTCACAGAGCTACCGGGGCTCTAGGCCATTTAGGGATTGGAAATAGAGAACAGTTGGCACCTGGAACAACACTTACTGTTTTTATAGCATGTTCAATGCACTGTACAGACATTAACGAATTGATTAAGCTAATATATGGATCATGCACCCTTTGCAAAATGGTTTGAGATCTACTGATGGAAAGTGCTATATAAGATTTGGGTTTTCAGGCCCCATCCACATGCATAGAGTTCTGCTATCCCCTCTGCACAACGTCTGGCAATGCAATGCCCGGTGCAAGGATATTTTACAACCTTTCACGCACCTCGGCAGTTTGGGTGTTTTCTGTATTTTCAAATATATTGATTTCAATCACAGCACAGAACGCACAGTGTATACTGCTCACTTTATATTTATTTTATGAATATTTGTACTGTAAATAACAAAAGAAATTGTATTTTTACAATTCTCCTAATACAAGTACTGTAGTGCAATCTCTTTATCATGAAAGTTGAACATAAAAATGTAGAATAATGTACCAAAAAAACTACATTCCAAAATAAAACAATGTAAAACTTTAGAGCCTACAAGTCCACTTAGTCCTACTTCAGCCCATCAAGTTTGTTACATTTGCAGGAGATAATGCTTTCCGCTTCTTGTTTACAATGTCACCTGAGAGTGAGAACAGGCGTCTGCATTGCACTGTTGTAGCCAGCATAGCAAGATATTTATGTGCCAAATGCGCTAAAGATTCATATGTCGCTTGATGCTTCAACCATCATTCCAGAAGACATATGTCCATGCTGATGATGGGTTCTGCTCGATAACAATCCAAAGCACAGCAGACTGACACATGTTCATTTTCATCATGTGAGTCAGATGCCACCAGCAGAAGGTTGATTTTCTTTTCTTTTTGGTAGTTCAAGTTGTGTAGTTTCTGCATCAGAGTGTTGCTCTTTTAAGACT
This sequence comes from Dermatemys mawii, assembly GCA_007922305.1. Lineage (NCBI taxonomy): Eukaryota > Metazoa > Chordata > Testudines > Dermatemydidae > Dermatemys > Dermatemys mawii. The sequence goes on from ML677507.1 coordinate 4,287,384, forward strand.
TCTGAAAGCGTACACCAAACATCGTTCTTCTCAAATTTTATATGGCGCTTCAGTTTCTTAAACCTTGGGTCAAGTGCTGTAGCTATTTTTAGAAATCTCACATTGGTGAGATTGCATTTTGTCATATCTGCAGTGCAAATGTTCTTAAAATGAACATATGCTGGGTCCACATCTCAGACTGCTAAAACATGAAATATATAGCAGAATGCAGGTAAAACAGAACAGGAGACATACAATTCTCCCTCAAGGAGTTTAGTCACAAATTTAATTAACGCATTATTTTTTTAACAAGCATCATCACCACGGAAGCATGTCCTCTGGAATGGTGGCCTAAATATGAAGGGGCATACAAAAGTTTAGCATATCTGGCACATAAATACCTCGCAACACCGGCTACAACAGTGCCATGCGAACGACTGTTCTCACTTTCAGGTGACATTGTAAAAAAGAAGCAGGCAGCAATATCTCCCATAAATGTAAACAAACTTGATTGTCTTAGTGATTGGCTGAACAAGAAATAGGACTGAGTGGACTTGTACGCTCTAAAGTTTTACATTGTTTTGTTTTTGAGTGCAGTTATGTAACAAAAAAAATTTCTACATTTGTAAGTTATGGTTTCAGGATAAAGAGATTGCTCTACTTGTAGTACTGGTATGAGGTGAATTGAAAAACACCATTTCTTTTGTTTATCATTTTTACAGTGCAAATATTTGTAATCAAAAATAATAATATAAAGTGAGCACTGTGTACTTTGTATTCTGTGTTGTACTAGGAATCAATATATTTGAAAATGTAGAAAAAACATCCAAACACATTTAAATTTCAATTGGTATTCTATTGTTTTACAGTGCAATTAATCACGATTGATTTTTTTTAGTTAATTGCATGAGTTAATGAGTGCATGTGATTAATCGATGGCCCTAATTAAATGTAATTTAATTACATATAGGCTCTAATTCTAAGAAACCATGGCCTAACCCAGTGGTTCTCAAACTGGGGTCCGCAGACCCCAGGGGTCCATGAGTGTACTCCAGTAGGTCAGCAAGTCATGTCCAGGGTCACTGGCCCCACTGATCAATTCCTCCCACTCCTTCCCAGTGCCCCTGCACGCCAAAGAACAGCTGTCCAGCAGCGTGCCGAAGTGCTGGGAGTGGGGAGAAGCAGGGAGAGGGTGCGCTCAGGGGAGTGGGTGGAAAGAAGCAGGAAGGAGAAAGGGCAGAGTTTGAGGTATGGAGGAAGGGGTGGAGTGCGGGAGGGACCTGGGGCTGAGCAAGGGTTGTGGTCTGTGAAAAAATTTAAATTAAAATGGAGGTATCGGGTTACTAACATTTGAAAAGCACTGGCCTAATCAGTGTCTTACACAGCATCCGGTGTGGGTTATCATCCATGAGGATTGAACCTATAGCCTTGGGATCTAAAAGACTGAGCCTCCACTACCTGAGCTAAGAGAGGCAAACCTGCAGGAGGTTCATCAGTGTCTCACCTCGCCTACACTAGAAAATTAAGTCAGCATAACTACATTGCTCAGAAATGTGAAAAATCCACACCCCTGAGTGGCACGGTAAAGCTGCCCTAACTCTCCGTTAGACAGTGCTAAGTCGCCAGAAGAATTCTCCCATTAACCTAGCTACCGCCTCTTGGGGAGGTGGATCACCTACGCTGACAGGAGAACTCCTCCTATTGGAGTAGGTCGTGTCTACACTGACGCGCTACCGTGATGCTGCTGTAGCTTTGTAAGTCTCTATCTGTTACAAAGCCACCAAGAGAAGGGACCAGAGTGCCACACTGAGTGGATGTGAATCTCTCTGTTCACTTTTGCCCAGTGGTTATGACCTTCATGACCACGGGTGATGCGTAGGCCTCATCTACGCCAGGAATTTTTGTCCTAAAATTCCACGCTATTGCTACAGGTCAGTTGCCCCAGTGGGAGCCCTTAGGCAAGACAGCAGTGACCACCGACATCTTCAGCAGTATGTGGCGTAGATGAGCTCTGAACAGAGCTAGCTGTTATGGTGCCTAAAATACTAACCAATTGCCCGGAACACTGTGTCTCCCATGGGGAAGTGGACATGGTGGTAAGCAATGGCAGGATAGGGGAGTAAACCTAGTGCAGACACAGTGCCCCAAGCGGGTCTCTAGTTCCCAGGAGCTGGGATGCAGTGTACAGAGCCGGCTCATCACGTCAAAGGAAGAAGGCACCTCGGTCTAATCAGGGAATTATTGGATTCTGAAGGGATCCCATACAGCAGGGCTTGCCCAGATGTGCCATAGACACCGCACAGTGTGTGGGGCAAGGGAGGGGGATTGTAGAGCTGAGGAGATGGAGAAGCACTTGAGGGATATGACGTACTCCTCGGCCGAAGGAGAAGCCGGAGATTAGGATTCACCTCACACACACTGAGGGGCGGCGTGACAACTCGCGTCGTTCTCTGTTCAACCTTTACAGGTTTAGTGGGCTTTCCCTTTGCTGCTACTGAGGGGCTTTTGCCACGAGGCGGAGTTGGATTTTAGGGCAGCGCTCGACCTGTCACATTGTTAGACACCCCCCCCCCAGCACCGGGTCTGAACTGTCACAGGTCATGAAATTCTTTCCCTTACGTGCATGTCACACCAGCTTCTCTCTCCCACTAGCAGGGAGAGCCTGGGGGCTCCTGTCAGATATTACTGTCAGGATCCTTAGAGCCCACCGACTATCCTGGGTGCCGGCTCCCTGCGGCAGCAACGTTGCTTTTGTACTCTTGGGGCTCATCGACACAGCTGCTAGGCAGTGTAATGCCCAGCTTGGACAGGTAGACGCACTAGCTCTGCTCACGGCAGCTCTCTCAATATGGCTGTGTGGCCACAGCAGCTTGGGCTAGCTGCCTTGTGCCACTTGCTAGCAGACCGAGGCTTGCGAGGCACCTCCCTACCACCTGCCCTTAATGTGAAGCCATCTTGTGTGTGCCTGCCAGGGCTCAGCTTCCTGAAACCACCAGCCTCTGTCAGCACAAGCACCCGCTGCCAGGCCTTCGCAGGCCTCACCCGCTCTGTACTAGGCACATGCCAACCTGCTGACTGTCCCTCTCTTCCGCCGACCACTCACAGAGCTCTCAGATTCTCTCCCCGCACAGGAATAACGACCCCAGCTGACTGGATTCCACTCCACTCAACCCGCAGCCCAGAGCTACACGGACAGCATCCACCAGGATACGTCTATTATCCAAGACCAGAACTCACAGGACAGTCAGTGAGGCGACTGGAAACGAATGGTTATGTAGAAAAACAAAATGATAACACGCTGTCTAGAGCTTAAACTTAACTCACAAGACATTCTCCGCTCTTTAACAGAGGGGCTTTTCCCAGCGCTTTCAGCCAGACCGGCCCAGGACCCCCTCTCATAGGATCCAGGCCACTGGCAGCTCGTCTGTCCAGACGGAAGGCCGCTCTGTGTGCCTCAGTAACCCCAGTTATACACCCAAACGTCCGTTGTCTTTACTCGTAAACAGGAGAACTCCTGCTGGGTTTGGTTTTTCCTGCAGCACTTGCAGTCTGTTCCTTGGTATTTAACTCAATATGCAGCTAGACTTCCATTGTCAAATGCACAGTACACAATGGCCAACTAGGGAGATGCATGTCTCTCCCCTGCCCTCTGGAGAAGTCTGTGTCAGTGCCTATTATCTCTCAGCGATCTGCCTTTAGCTACAAGGCCTGAAGAACATCATTTTCAGTCTACATACATAACTCCTTGCACATGATCTGCATGTACATTTTGCAGTGATTATGATGACCAGAGCAACATGGGCTTTTCACAGAGAAATTACATGTCCCTTTTTGGTAAACCCGGGGGATCCCTGTTACCCTATGGATCCCTGGGCCCTCTGCCAGTGGGCATCAAGAGTTCCTTGGATCACACAGCCCGAGTACATAGCTAGGTTCTCAGACCAGGTTGTATTTGGGTGGCTAGCCCAAGCCACCATCCATGCCACTGTAAGCACATTGCAATTCTTAGGTGTTAGCTTCAGCAGATCTAGCACATGTATGTCTACATAGGCTGGGAATTGCACCTCATAGATGCAGTGTAGACATACCCTTGAGCAATGCCAAATACCACATAGTGAATTAGGAAATCCAACTTCCCCATCCTCCACTCAGGGCACAAAACAGCTCTTCCTCCTTCACCTCAGCTAACACCTGTCATTCCTGATGGCTGCAGGATGGGATCTGGGTTATGAACATAGAGAAAGAAAATTAGTTACAGCTGGAGCAATTGTCAGGCAGGAAGATAATTGAAAGCCAGCAAAACTATCAACCATTTAATTGCTTACATTAAAGAAACAAATCGACAGCAATCAAGCCAACATATAAAGGGTGCATAAAAATGAAACGTAGGGAAATAGATTAATTTTCATCAAGAACAAGTTTTTTAAAAATGGAAACATTCAAGTGACATACTTATTATGGAGCCTGCATTGTTCATAAACTTTAATCAATTTAAAACTCATTTTCAGCTTATTAAACTTCACTTTTTAATGCTTCAAAATGAATTCTGCCTAGTGCAGCCAGGTGCCGTAAAACAGATACTGTAATGGTATTGCTATTGCCAACCATTCAGAAAGCATGGGTCACACTTCAAAATCATGAGACTAGCTTAAAAATCACAAGAGGTTATTTGCGGGGGAGGAGGAGGTATTGAGCCTTTAGGATGTGCGTTTTCACTTTTTTCCCAAAACCAGAAGGGCTAGAAATTTCCTTCTTTCTTTCTCTCTCTTTTTCTTTATGACAGCTGAACTGTTCACATAATCCCATGACTCTGGGAGCTGGGGCTTTAAGGAAAAATCCAAATATCACAAAACTGCTATTTTACCACTGGAAGCTAGTTCCACTAGGGCAAGGGAGTTAGAGGGTGGGAGTGGTCACCCGAGAAAAGGGTCAGCACAGGGTAGTAGAAATCTCTGATGAATTTCATGCCGTAGGGCAATGATACTCAGACCTTGGTGGTTCAGGAGCCAAATCAGCGATCAACATTATCCAAAACAGCCACAGTTGTGTGAATTCACTGTTTGCTATAGTACCATAGATTCATATTTAAACAGTATGATACAGAGAAATATTTAGTGTATATATTTATTATTCTCACAGCAAAATGACTGACCAAGTTTTATCAGCTACAGTTGGTTAATAACATAGTAAATGCATCCTGATTGGCTAATAACTTAGATTGGCTAATAATGAAATCACAGCGTGTTTTAATATCATGTGCTGCAAAGAGGTGACCCATTAAAGAGCTTCAGTTTGAGTATCACTGCTCTGGGGTGTCTACTACAGGGGCCATTCGGACCAGGCAGTGGTTCTCACAGCCATGTGCAGCTTCACTCTCGGGCATGTTGGATCTTCTCCATAGAAGAGCCCAAGCTGCAAAAGTCAGATCCAGTGCTGGAGTCTGAAAACCTATATGTCCGCGGGTGATGGACTCATGGCTCAGAAGAGAGATAGGTCACCCTGCTCATTCTGAGGTGTTCAGATGCTGGAGGATCAATAGAAGTTATTGCTATAGATGACTTTGCTTAATCGGATTCGCAATCTTTCCAGTTGAAACGAATTACAGCAGAGCCCTTCTGAGAGCAGAGCAAACCCCATCAACACATTCATAAACAAAATGCCAGCCAGATGTGCTGATAGTCATGTTGTTTTTCTTCTTCTTTAACATGTGCCAGTCCTAGAAATCTCCTAGGTAACTGGCATCACTTCATTCTGAGATGAGGGGCAGTGGGGAAGGTTGGAGTTCTTCAACCTTTCAGATGTGAGCACAGCTCTTTCAAACTAAATCTTTCAGAGACCATAGGTGAGAGAAAGAGAGGACGGGAGGTTAGAGAGGAATTGCAGAGCTGGGATGAGTCTGTATCTCCACAGTGACTCGGAAAGAAGAAAAGCTTTTATTTATTGTTCAGCGTCCTCCGGGGTGCAAGAGTCACTCAGCATGTTACCACAGTCACCTATATAACCAGATTTGAGATCTGTTGGTGAAAAGTGCTACATAAGACCAAGGTATTGTTATAAGCCTCCAAGAGGAGGGAAGCCTCTGGGGAGACAGACATGCAGGGAGGCTGTTTTATTGTTCTAAAGGCCTTTTTCTCATATGCTCTGCTGCGGTCCTACTGTTAAGATTAAATAATACTTTGTTTTAAGAGAGCCGTGTGGTCACTGGATTAACCACTGGTCATGGCTGCTGGAGGGAAGACCCAAAGAGGCTAAGCCCAGTCAGACCTACTGAGCCATTATGGTTGGTACACAGGCAGCTTCAGACAAGACTCGGTCTGCATGAGAGAACCATGGGATTCCACCCCAGGACAGGGGCAGGGAAAAGGCCTGACCTACACATGAGGAGATGCCCTCAGAGAGAGACCAGAGAGGATTAAAGCTGCAGCTAACCCTGTAACTGTGTCAAATGGTCTTCTCTCAAGTCAGACCTCAGTGGATTAGACCTAACCAAGACTTTGAGAAGTTCTAGGCCCCTCCTTTCCCTCCCTTTCTAATGGCTTCTGTCCAGTCTTGACAATAACTTTTCTTCCTTAGGAGTAGGAGCAGAGCGGTTATTTTACCTCAGTATTTGGCACTGGTGCAACCACTGCTGGAATACTGTGTCCCACTCTGGTGCCCACAATTCAAGAAGGATACTGATAAATTGGAGAGGGTTCAGAGAAGAGCCCTAAGAATGATTAAAGGATCAGAACACCTGCCTTATAGTGACAGACTCAAAGAGCTCCATCTATAGAGCTCAACAAAGAGAAGGTTCGAGGTGACTTGATCACAATATATAAGTAGCCACATGGGGAACAAATATTTAATAATGGGCTCTTCACTCCACCAGAGACAGTTCTAACAGAATCCAGTGGCTGGAAGTTGAAGCTAGACAAATTCAGACAGGAAAGAAGGGGTCAATTTTTAACAGCAAGGGTAATTAGCCATTGGAACAACTTACCAAAGGCTGTGTTGGATTCTCCCTCACTGACTATTTTTAAATCAAGACTGGATGTTTTTTCGCAAAGATCTGCTCTAGGGATTATTCCAGAGAAGTCCTCTGGCCTGTGCTATGTGGGAGGTCAGACTAGATGATCACAACGGTCTTGGGATCTATGAATCTGTTGACCTTAGTGGTGAACTCACCTCTTTCATTGCAGCACCCATGGAAAAAACAGCTGCTCAGTACTTCTCAGGCCCAGACCCATAACAGGCGGGAGACAGAAGGTGCTGCCACTGGCTATGCAGTTTAATGGCCTATGGTCCCACATGAATTCCTCCCATCCTTCTAATGCCTCATTTTGTGTTCACTGTAACTACTGAGCTCCAACCAGCTCAATACCTCCCTCGGCACCCAAGGCTCCACTTTGCAGGTTACAGGTCTTACAAGGCTTAACCTGCTTTAGGAATGGCCCAATGAATGTACATGGGCCAAAATCGCTCCAGTACTTGGGCCACTGTGCAGATCTGATATTTGATCCAGGCGCCAAACAGCCGAGGTGCCTGGGAGGACAAGGAGCTGCTGCCCTCAATATCATCGATGTGGGGGGAGGAATCCTTCTCTCTTGAATGTATTTTCAAACTCTTGAGGCTAAATGAGGGCGTCCAGTGTTGACATTGGTTCTTGCTGGCTGCCTAAATACCTAACTGCTGACTTGGGCACTCAAAAGCCAAGCAAGGTACCCTGTCTTAGCCCCTCAGGGTTAACAAATGAAGCCACAGACAGTAAAGTGCTTTAAGACACTCCTGGAAGAAAGACACTACGTGAATGGATGCCATTAGGACCTGGAAGAGCACAGAGATGTTTACTTTGGAGAGCAGCTTGAGGTTTGGTCTATATTTATCCAGGTTAATATTATACAAAGGCAAGGGAAGTCTATGATCAGGCAAACACTTACTATCCAAATGCATCCTCGCGGGATTCTAAATCTCTGATCTAAGCCATTGTTTGCCTCTCTCGCCTTCTAACAGGTGCAGCCCAGTCACTTATGAAATCTGCACACACGGTGTCCCAGGCATGATATTAAATCCACTAATGCTACCAGTCCCAAAGCAGAGCAAACTTTATGCCTCTCCAAGGAGGAATGAAAGACAACTATAATTTTTTTTCCTAAAGGTGACTCAGAGGACAGACCCATAGCAAAGGTTTGTGCATGGAGAGGCTGGAGAGAATTATTGCTAAAATTTTAGTAGCATGCATAAACCAGATGACGTTTTTGATGCCACCGGCAATAGACGCGCAATCATTACAATGCAGATCATCTTTCTTTCCAACTTTCCATTGGTCTTTTAATACATTGGGCAATACATCTTGCCAGCCTGCTATACATAGTCAAAGCTATATTTACTTCTTTGCTTCCTGTACATATTATTTAACCCCTGGAAGACTGCAAACTATTCCAGGTGCGACGGCACATGTTGTGGGCAGCTTTAACAGTTCAGCTTGTCAGAGGTGGAACTTAACTTCCATGATATCAAATATCCTGCCTACAGAGAACACGCCAGGTGAAGTGCCCAGTATTCGAGGTACATTCCAGTAGAACATAGTGCCATGATGCAGTAACAAGTACATACAGGTAGAAGCCATGTGCTATATTGCTGAACATAATAAGCACATTCAGGTTGAACACATCTGCTGTGCTGTTCCACTGCTCCATCAGCGTATTGCTCCTTGATTCCAATGGCATTCTAATGGCCAAAAGTAGCACAGCAGCATCGGATAAGAAGTGAATGGGTTACACAGATAGTAAATCAATACAGGTTGTCAAAGCTCTTCAAAGGTGTCTTGAGGGGTAGCATATACAGTGGCAAGCAGGAGTAGTGATGTGCCTGTTCGCCTCTAGGGACTGAACACCAGGATTGTTAAGTGAAAGACCCTGCCCCAAATTGCTCCTTCTCAAGCAATAAGAAAGGTCTGTTCTAGTGAAAATCAACAATCAATTAAATTCACCTCCCTCTTCCTAACTGCTGGGTAGTGATGCTGGTAAGAACACAATGGTGTCTGCATTTTAGGGGTGGAGGAATGATCCCTGTGTATAGTATCTGTTCAGCCCTTGGGGATCCTTCAGGACGAAACGGCCTATGGAAAATTCTTATCGATCTGTTTCTTTTCTGTTTGAAAGGGAGCCCTGGGATCATGTCTAAGAGGACCTGAGATGATGAACTTAGCTGACCTTGTGCTCCTGAAGGAACTTCAGCGCAGCCTATGCTGAGAGAATAACTAACGCCAAAGGTCTAATGGGAGGGCAAGGAAGAGGAAAATAACCATGGCCCATCTTGCTGTCTGAACCCCATCCTTCGTTATTGTTGTTGCAATGCTCATTAACTCACTGCTTAGCCGAACACCTGCTTACTCTGTGAGAGCTGTGAAGATCCTAGGCTGAAGCTGTGGAACTGTGGGTCATTTTCTCTGCTCACTTAGACAAGGTTCTTTATTACTTTCTCCAGCCCACTTGGAAGCTGGGATGGCCTAGAAGCTTTGCAGAGCGAAGGATTCCTGAGGAAATGTGGCTCCACCCGCATTTATGGGGCATTTGCATAAAGAAGAGTCCCTGTACATTTGCACCCAGGTCCCCCTTCCCTCAGGCAGCACAGTTCACTCAAACTGCCGTGGGTGCTGCACACTGCCCGCTCTCTAAGGGAGGGCAGGAGCTGTGGATAGATGTTAGCAGCACACCTACCAGGCTAGTTTATCTGAGCATACCACAATCTCCAGGAGGGGGTGACCCACGGTGTGGAGACAGACTCATCCACACAGGCGAGCCACGTCCTGCTCAGAGCAGATCTTCCCTGGCTTCCACCTGGGGCATTTCCACCCTTCTTTCTTCCCCGTTCCTGCTGCCCTCTGTAAGCAGTGTCAGGAATGAGATCTATTCTGACATCTGGTGGTGAATTATGGGAATTGCAGTGAGTGGTGGAAAATAACTTTGGGGCTGAGCGATTTGCATAGGCACACCCACCATGCCTAGCCTGAGCTCACAGCAGCCCACATGGCCACTTCGGCTGATGTGGGAGCCCCAGTTTCTATGTTACTGGGGCAGGAATGATAAAGTGATGTTACCCTGATCATGTGAATGAAGGACTATGGACATGTACTTGGCCCTTGTTATGATGGAGGGACTCGCCATCATCTAAGTAGCACTCACTGGGCAAGGGCCATGTGCTTCAGAATGTTCTGAGATTGAGAGAGGTCCTGGGTAGGTCTTTGTACCTTTTGGTGAAGAACTTTTCTAAAGGCCCCCCAGGCCTATTGTACTTTGCTTTTCTCTACTGTAGAATGTTAGAGCCACTTTTGATTCCCTTTGGAGTCTAGGTTTAGCCTACTAAGCTGAATTCATTTTTGGTCTGCTGGTATACCTGTGTCAAGGTGCTGTGCCCCCCCCCAAGAGCTGAAGCAAGTGAGCACTGTGTTAAGTGGGGGTGGGCCTAAAGGCCTGTTGGTGGCACTAAGCAATTTGTGCAGCTAGCAGAGTAAAGCAGTGGACTCAGCTGAGTGGTTCCTGGGTGTGGCTTGTGTGACTGGCAGCAGACACAGCTGAGCGGTTCCTGGGTGCAGTTTGTGTGACTGGCAGTGGACTCAGCCAAGCGGTTCATGGGTGCAGTTTGTGTGGCTGGCAGAGCAGAGCAGTCCGTGTATCGACTAGCGGAGCCGTTTGTGCTGCTGACGGAGTGACTGGCACCGCAGAGCTGTCCGTGTGTCAGCTAGCAGGATGGCTAGCGGAGTGACTGGCGCTGCAGAGCAGTTCGAGTATCGGCGAGCAGAGCAGAGCGGATTGCGGTGAGGGCTGCAGCGGAACCCCACAGAGAGGTGCCGCAGTCGGCCTCAGACCACGTAAGGTGCCCCGTGCCCTACCCTCCATTTCCACCCAGGCTGGGAGGTAAGACTCTGCCAATTGACTTTTGAACTCTGCACTGACCCAGAACAGAGACTCTTGGGCTGCTGGACTTTTGGGACTATTGAGTGACGTTTTGGGGTTGTGGGACTCAAGAGCCAAAGGGAAGGCCACGGCCTATTTGCTGGGAGGGGGGCTTCTGGTTCATGATTTGGTTTATTAACCTTGTTTGTGGTGTTTTCCCAATATAATGCCACATTGTTTCTCCCTGTTATTAAAAGGCTTTGGTACACTCAGACTCTGTGCTTGCGAGAGGGGAAGTATTGTCTCTTACAGACGCCCAGAGGGGTGGTATATGTTTGTCCCAGGTCACTGGGTGGGGGCTCGAGCCGGTTTTTGTATTGTGTTATTGGAATGGAACCCCTGGATACTGAACCCGGCCCTTGTTGCTGCCAACTCTGATAGGCAGAAGGGTTACACCTCCATTCTGTGTGTCACCGGGGAGCCTCTAGAACTTGGCCTTTGGCTCAGGCATCTTAGACGAGCGTTGCTCATCATGCTTCCGTTCTTCAATAAATACAGCTGGAATCAGACTTTCTGCTACTTCCCATGACTCCCTAAGTCTGTCAGGAAAAACTGAGTGCAACACAATACCATCTTCTGTGTGTGTGAGAGAGAGAGAGATAGAGAGACAGAGAGAGAGAGAGAGAGAGAGAGAGAGAGAGAGAGTGCAATGAACAATTCAGACAACTTTCTGTTTCTAACTCTTCCAACAGGAAATTAATCATGCTCGCTCGCTCTCTCAAATAAAGATGCTTCATTGGGATGGCCTGAGCTGTCAGAATTCAATAGCAAGAAGACTTATTGCCTTTTCACTTCATCATTCATGTCATTGCAAGATCATTTTTGGAATAAATAAGTACAGACACATGTTTGGAACCGACAGGTGATTATAGAAGCACCATGAGTGCGCTCTCCATCTTAACCCTTCAGACCCATGCTGGCAGATGACAAAGCACTAGATAATACATGGTATTATTATTATGTCTTATTTATAATGCAATACTATATTGAGACACCCTGCAACTGTGATCAGAGCCCCATTGTGCTGTGCACCTGGTAAGAGACAACTCCTGCTCTGAAAAGCATCATTGGAGCTGTAATCTGACTGGGAAGCCTGGCCTGTAGATGTGAATAGGAACATAAGAGATTAGGACTCAAACTCCCATGAGGTACCATTCAGCCTTTCTAAATCAAAATATTTCAGTTTCAGCCAAAATGATCTAAGCTTTCAATGGAAATAAAACCAAACCATTTCCCAACCAGCAGCTCTACTGCTAAACTCTGGCTCCATGGCTCTCTCTGGCTGACTTCCTGTTAGATACCTGAAGGAGCCACATGATGGCACTATAGCACAAGTAGAAATGCCAATAAAACCATGATTAGGACTATAAGGGAGGGGATGGATAGATGGATGGATGGATTTCGTTTCCCTCTGGGTTCATTTCCTTCTCTGGGTACGGAACTATCCCTGCCTCTGATATTCTTGGAAGCTGGATCGTACCTGACTTCAGAAATATTTCCTGGAAGATAATACTCCTAGGCCCAGACAGAGCTGTGTCCCACTTCTGCAAATCTGTGCTACTACCATGTATATCCATCTGGAACATGCCAATCACTACAGTGTTTGGGCTCACACCACTGGAACGGTGGTGTCCTTAACCGCATTATACACTCTCTGGTGATCGCCTACTAAGCCAGGTCCTTGCTCGGTGCAAAGTCATCTGCTCGTAATCCTTTCAATAGCTCTTCGCTGGCAGCCCTTGTTACTGTGCTAAAATCATTCACGCTATTTGGAGAGCAATAACGGTTCATTAGGTGCCTCTTAAAAGCATAAAAGAGCCGTTCACTGAGGAAAACCCAGTCCGTGTGTAAAGAGGCATAGAAGGCTGACAGTATAGGTGCAAACTCTGTGGGTACATCAAGGCTGGAGCACCCACAGAAAACAAATGGTGGGGGCTCAGCACCCGCCATCTGCCCTCCCAGTCAGCTCCTCCCCCACCCCCCAGTGCCTCCCACCTGTCGATTGCCCCACTGATCAGCGCTTCCTGCTCCCTCTCAGTGCCTCCTGCTCAGCTGTTTAGCAGCATGCAGGTGGTGCTGGGGGGTGGGGAGGAATGGGGAGGAGCGAGGGTGGGGTGCACTTGGGAGAGGGGGCAGAACGGGGCAAGAAGAGGTGAGGCAGAGCAGGGGTGGGGCGGGGCCTTGAGGGAAAGGGTGGAATGGGGGTGAGGCCTGGGACAGAGCTGGGGTGGAGCAACTCCAGGCACATTAGAAAGTCGACGCCTCTGGTTGACAGGAATTCTGTCCCAGAGCCTCAGTTGTTGTAAATCATCACAGAGCCATTGACATCCGTAGAGCTGTCCGGTTTTACACCCCTGGGAATCTGGCTCTCAGTTTGGATCCTTTGCAGCAATCTTTCCCGGTAGACATTTCAGCCACCTATTGTCCGGGCTAGCTGAATCTTGTGACTTGTTTTAGAGTTGTCCCTGTTTTGCTCATTGTAGGAAGAACTGACCCTTTGCTCTGCTATTCTCCAGGCCATGGAAGAGCGTATAGACTCCTCATTACAGTTCTTTTCTGCTGGTTTTCGCTCATATAAGAGCAAACCTCTGTGGGGGATTTTTCCATTTCCCACGGTGCCTGGGTGTATTCTGATCTCACAACTAGTTTGCAAAGCACTTGTGTGTGGCTCAAGGAACCACTGTTACTCTCTGCTGTCCAGGGCCAGCTTTAGACTGCTAGACTGCCGCCGTAGCCAGTTTCACTTCTGTAATGCTAAGGACGCTGTGTAAGAGGAGTTTGGAGACAGAAGGCTGCTAAGAAAAAGTTTTTTGAAGTAATATCAAAATCCACCAACATCTCTTTAAAGAGAGATGGTATATTTTTTTAAGTATTCACACAGGTTCATATGCTAGGCCAGCTGCTTAAAGTGCATCACCCATGCTCGTTTGCTTCAGAGGATACAATTAATGTTTTAATTCACTGATGTGAATTTATCTTCACATTTCAGACCCCCACACGGTTAACAGACCCTGTGTCGATACACTGTTCAACACCGTTGTAAGACAAAGCTGGTCTACCTAAAGAGAGGACTTAGTGTATGTGCCCTAACCCATGCCATAGCATCCAAACACTTCCTTCCCTCCCCGCCTGTGGGCTGGGCTTTCCCATCTCCCCTTCGCAAGATCCCATGTAAACACACACGAAAGAAGAAGGGGTTCACACCTGAGGCGGGAGGGGAAGGAAGGAGGAGCTGGTTTTTGACTAGGGCGTCTCGATCTGTAACCAGAGCTGACTGCAGCGGCTTGGTTGGAGAACAGGCATCAGCCGCGGTTTATGGTACTACCGGGTAGGTGAGACAACAGACTCACCCCGCTCGGCTTGGGGCACCCCGCCCCGAGCTCACAGCCCCATTCAGAGGCTGTCACCCCCCAGGTCCATGGTTGCCCCCCCCAGCAGAGACAGGGGGCGCACAGCCAGGGTTACAGCCTATGACACACCCCACCACCGCCAACAGCCACGCCGGCATGTTGTGCCTTCTCAAGGAATGGCTGGAACGCCGTCCCTTAGAAGGTGCCGCCCCTTAGAAGGGGCCGCCCCAAGTACTTGCTTCCTTGGCTGGTGGTGGAGCCGGCCCTGCTGGTGTCTAAAGCAATTCAGAGGCAGGGAAAGATCTTTCCAGAGGGTTGAAATCAGTCTGCACCCGAAGCGCTGTGTGAATACACCGTAGTGAGCATTGTTAGGTAGCAGACATACTACTCGTGTGTGTAACACGCTTAGAGCATCTGTTCAGCTGTAATAGAGAAGACGAATGGGCCATTGGGTACGTTGGTAGCCGAGGGCTCTGTTGGCCCAGGTTCAAGTCTGAACGCAGGCTTCCTGGGTGATTATGAGTGCACAGTTAGTCTTTCTGTCTCTGAGTCACTTTTTTAGAAATAGGGGTAATAGTACCTCCATGGCGGTGTGAGGATAAATAAGTCAAATACTGGTTATTACAGCCAGATAGATGTACCATCTGTATATCCGTAACATCTTAATGTTTGGCTTGAGACAGCCTTTGTCTTTCATGACTCTGTTTGCCATTCAACAAAGACAAATACTTTAGATGAACCTATTTCAGCTTATGGCTCTTTGCCAAGTATTTATTTGAGCTGCTTCTCTGCTACCTTTCTCCTCACATAGTGATTTGCACAGTGCAAACTGGGTGGATAGCTTCCCCAAGATCAGGAGGATGGAATTTGACACCCACAGGTGTAAACGCCTACCCAGGGCAGCACCGAGGCCAACCACACGGCTATGGGTTTGACTGTTCGTTATTGTGATGTGTAACCGGTCCCATAAGACACACCCAGAACTGTTTCTGGTCACTTGTGGCGTGGCTAGAACTTTGCAACCAGCAAGTGAGCACTTCTGGCATGGAACTCTTGTTCCCAGGCCAGCTGACTCGGGCTGCGGGCCTGTGTCATTGCTGGTTAGACGTCCGGGCGTGGTCTCTAGGACCCGGCAGGGTGGGAGGGTCCCAGAACTGAAGCTCCAGCCAGTGCCCAGAAGTCTACCCAGCAATGACACAGCCCAAGCCCCACAAGCCTGAGTCTGTTGGCACAGGCCAGCCACAGGTTTTTCTTTGCTGTGGAGACACACCCAGTGTCACTTCACCAATCACCATGTCTCTCAATTACACCATGAGCATTTTCATGGAACGCCGATCAGTGCTGAAGTGTTAAGGCCCCGGACTGGCTGGCATGAATTCAAGCCGGGCTCTTGCTCATCCCACTGTCTCCCTCTGATGGGACATGCTCTCATCCCACGGACAGCATGGCTAGCCAGTCTTCCTGCACTCAGGCCATGCCAATTAGACAGCATGTGCTAGGGGAGCTTTAAAAAGCTGAAGCTGGCTACAGAGTTAAATTGCTCATGAGGAGAGGCTGCCTGAGAGGAAGGGAACAACGCACGGTGAAGATGCTCAGAGGAGGAAGGGAAACCCCAATGGCCTTTCTGCAGAGATCACAACATCCTAAGTAGACAGTATGGTCTAGTGGTTAAGGTGATGGCCGAGAAATGAGGAAACCAGAGTCAATCCCAGCTGTGCCACTGACTTGCTGTTAGACCTGGAGGGAGTCACTTCCCTCCCTGTGGCGATATTTCCCCTCCCGCCCTTTGTCTATCTGCGAGCTATTTTCATTGTAAGCTCTTCAGGACATTGACTATTGCTTACTATGTGTGTGTACAGTACCTATCACAAGACCCTGATCTTTGAAAATATCTAGGAGCTGCTTTAGTGGAAAGGCTAATAAATAATAGGTGTCTGGGTAGTTGGTCTGAGAGGAAGGGTGTCTAATCCCAGAGGTGATTCCTACTGACTTTATAAAATCATTTCATCCTTTTGAACAAAACCACTATCAGGTCACCTTGAAGGCTGTTGCCTTCCTTCATCCCCTCCTGCCCCCCACCTCTGCTTTAAAGTGAGAATTGAAGCCTTCCCTGGTAACTTACATGACTCACATATAGGCCACATGGACGCTAATGAGGCTACTTCCCTCTTCATTCCGCTGGGGTCTTTTCATTGGGGAGGGACGGGAGCATCTATCATGTTAGACTTGATGATTCTCCACATGGCAGTAGGACAGATGCTTCGTGATAATGATGGATTCCATCACAGATTGGGAGTAGACTGGCTCACTGACATGTCTCATTACCATGTCCAGTATGATGCTCTTTAGCTGCCATCTGGAAACAATGAGTAAGCAGAAGTCCAGAATGCTGATTTATTGAAACTGGCAACTCGAGTCCAATGAAAAATCCAATACAGAGAACTTTTTGTCAATACAACTGTACCTTTGCTTACTCGGGAGTGAAAGGATCCATCTCTTAGCTGGCATTGATTGTTTTTATATTTTTTTTAACATGTGTGACAGAGTCAGACCAGAAGGGTATAGGAGAGTGCTGGAAGGCAGGTATATCAGCCTCAGGATGTGGAGGTCCCTGTTCCCTGGTAGCCAAACAAAGGCCATTCCAGGCCAATCAAGACACCTGGGGCCAATTAAGAACCTTCTAGAAAGGAGTAGAAACAGCTAGCCTGATTGGGACACCTGAAGCCAATCAGGGACTGGCTGAAACCAGATAAAAACCTCCCAGTTAGTCAGGTGGCCTGTGGGTGTCAGGAGCTGTGGAAGGAAGTTATGCTGTTGGTGAGACTGAGTGGTGGACAACATATCATACTGAAGGAAGGAGGCCCTGAGGTAAGGGTGAAGTGGAGTTTGAAGAAGCGGAGACTGCTGTGGGGAAGTAGCCCAGGGAATTGTATTGTGTTTTGTGCCTAAAAGGTCAGCCATCTTAGCTGATACTATTAGGGTCCCTGGGCTGGAGTCCGGAGTAGAGGGCGGGCCCGGGCTCCCCCCTTCTGTCTCCCCTAATTACTTACTGAGAAAAGGAGGTCACTCTGGGGCCTGGATGAGTTTCTGAGGCCCCTAAATCTGCCAGGAAGCACAGGACCCACCAATACAGACTCAAAACTTTGTCACACATGCCAGAGCTGAAAGGGAAAAAAAAGAATCTTGTCATAGAAAGTAATTTATTTTGGCAGCATGAAAAATCATTAAACCTATCTACAGATAAAGTAAACGGAGGAGTGAAAGGGGGAATCTCTCCTCTATGTCATTAGGTAAAGTAAAGGTTTTATATAAAGCATGGACTTCAAAGAGGGTTTCCAAGATGCATGTGTACAGTCTTAGGCAACATTGCATATAATTTTCCTGCCTGGAAAGCTGATAACAGTGGAGCCAGTTCTGTAGTGGGGTGGAAATCACTTGACCCCAACACCTCCTCAGAGTCCCATTCACTTCAACAGAACCCCACATGGGTGCGCATCTCCACCCATTCATGTCCCATTGAGGGATTGGGGTCTAATGGATGACGGAATACGATGAGCATATATTTGCGTAGGTCATCAGTTTAGTTGCTGGGTTGTACGAGGAAGACATGAAAGGATTAATTAGGAAATGGCAACTTTCAGACTCTGCTAGAAACAGAGTACCACCCTGTGAGTTGGATCAGCCAATGAATGTTTTGTCTCGACGATGTAGTGTTTGTAATCTATCATTTGATCGGTGGTTTGTGTTGTTGTATGACAGCCCGGGGCGGGAGTTATTGGGGATTTCCCAGAAACTTCTTTCCACCAGTTGATGCACAGTTTGGTCATCCTAAACTCTTCTGTACTTGTTTAATTTTTAAAAGACCTTTACCACTTATACCATACAGCAGACATGATATACGTACCCCAAGTCCTCTCTCTCTCTCTTAGAAACCAACCAAAAATCAGGGTTACCTGGAGAGGCAGCCCATGTTACAAAACTTCAGGAAGTTTGAAGCAGCTGCAGAAAACAGAAAAGAAATTTTGGTGACATCTTTCCCACAAACTCGTTTCCATTTTTCAGCCAGCTCTAATACATTTCTCTAGCCCCTTCCACAATAAAGATCTCAAAGATAACTAATACTCCCAGCACCTCAGCAAGAAAGGCCAGGAGATATTATCTGCTAATATCTGCAGCACAGACAGGTTAAGGCCAAAGTGTTCCAGCATACACAGCTGCTGAGTGTTCTTAGCTCCCACTGAAGTCAGAAGGAGCTACAGCTGATCAGCACTGCTGAAAATCAGGCTACATCTTTGTGCCCTCAAATAGGAATTTAGCTGGTAATGGTGTGTAATAGAGTTTGAAAATTGTGTCCTAAGCGACTTGTCCATCAAATCCTTGTTAGAGCTGGGAACAGAAGCCACCAGCTCTCCTGACTCACAGTCCTGTTCCTTATCATAAAGCCACTCTTCCCCTCAAAGAGCCTTCTCCTGCAAGGTGCTGAGGTGCCTCCTAAGAGAGATTGCCTGTACTCAGCCCTTGAGGCACTGAGCACCTCTTGAGATCATGAATAAAATAAAAATACAATTTGTAATGTCCCTGCTTCCTTCCAGAGAGGGTCAGCTTCTACTGTTCAAAAATGTTAAACACCTTTAGAGAGAGCATCCTACCAGGCCAACAATACCGTATTGCTAGCACATTGTTCTTATTTCTGAGGTGATCCAGTCCATTTATTATTTGCAGTCGCTAAATGATCAAATCATCTTGTTGCTCAAAACCCCTTCCAGTCCAGATGCTGGCAGAATGCAGCTATCTATTAGTTGTGTTCTTCTGAAAGGGGAAAATATAGTCCGTGGTGGTGTTATTTCCCATTCACTTCAGGTCCTGTCACCAATACAATAACCACTAACAATCAGACATTATATAACACGGGAGGGTGGAAATTGAGTTTATCTAAATCTACAAATACCACAAAACAAGCATCAGGGAATCACGTGTTTCCACTTATTTTTTCATTGTCTTGCACTTCTCTGGAAATGAAATGATGACAACATTGCATGGGATGGCATAAATCTTTTCTGACAGGCACATAAACACAGACCTCATCCTTGGGGACGTGTCTGTCCCTTTCTTCATCTCACTGAAGTTAGACCCCATTAAGATTTGGCGGGTTGGATGGGAAGAGAGTGCAAAGAGTCGTCCCGTAGAGAAAAAGCTGTACTGTGTCTTCTAATATTACTTTTTTGTGTGGGGGGGTCTGCAATTTGCTAAGAATTGAGTACCTTGAGTCTGGTAGATACAACCAATTCAGCTTGTTGGCTCCCCACACATAGGCCACGGCGGGAAGAGGACTTTTTTCTAGTGCATTTCCTTTAGACAAGCAGCTTAGTGTTAGTTGAAGATGTTGCCCACTTGAATGTACATCCCATGATACGCAGAGGCCAGCCATCAAGTTTGGAGCTGGATCCAAAGTATGACATGGTATTTTTTATAATGAGCAACACTAGCTGTTACACTAACTAGGAGAAATGTGAAAAGGCCTTTATATAGATCTTTATTATATGAGTGTGATGGTCTTCACCAGGGGTAGTCAACAGGCAGACTGTGGGACAAATTTGGACTTCTGGACTCTTTTAAATGGACCCCAAAATCTAATAATATTAGAAGCTTTATTATTATTATTAGATTAGATTATTATGTTGTCTGTAATCTGGATCTTGACTACATCTGGACCAAGAAATTTGGATCTTGACAAAAAATAATTAACTATCACCGATCTACACTATTATGTTCACCACTTTTACAACATTATGATAAATGTTGTACAAAGCATGCCTTGTGAGGTGTCACTGGAAAAGTCATAATCTGCTGAATATCATTATCCCATTAAAATATGTGTAGTGAGACTGTATGCAAAGTTATAATATTCTACCGGATGAATGTTACTGAAATATGCTGTAATTCTGGGTAATGCCCACAAACCAGTTTTTCAGAAACAAAGACACACTGGTGTCCGAGGCAAGTCTTAAAGAGCTGTCAGATGCTTAAGCAGCCATTCTCCAGCCACAGGAAGGTATTAATGATAAATTTACATTTCATCAC
The DNA here is from genome assembly GCA_007922305.1 of Dermatemys mawii. Lineage (NCBI taxonomy): Eukaryota > Metazoa > Chordata > Testudines > Dermatemydidae > Dermatemys > Dermatemys mawii. Next base: position 4,307,728 of record ML677507.1, read on the forward strand.
AGGAATGGGTCAATCCTCAGGCCCACAAGGACTACTTGTCACCTGAACCCCAGCAGTGGGTAATCCTCAAAGAAGTGGGAAGGATGTCACAACACAAATGTCCTCCTTCAGCTCTGCTCACCAACTCTCAAAGAACTGAATGAAGTGGTAGGGGCCCCGGGCTGAAAGGAGACTCAGTCTGTGAAATTTACTACAGTTTATGGTGAGACAAAACCTTTGGATTTTAAGTTCAGTGGTCCCAATTGTACCATGGGTAATGTCACAATGGGCCTAGAAGCTCAATTAGGTGTAAATTAATGATACATTATTTGTATTACAGTAGTGTCCCTGAGTGAGATCAGAGTCTCATTGTGCTAGGCACTGTACAAATACATATATCTGTCTATAATCTATCTAGATCAAAACAAGCTTAGGTATGTCTATGCTTGCTGCAATTACACATACCTCCTATTGCAGTAGAGACATAAATATAGTGAGATGTGATCCCGGCCCTGAAATGCTTAAATGTAAACAGGCCTGTGACGGGGCAGACCAGCCCCACACTGGGATAGAGGGGGTTAATCACTCCCTCTTGGCAGAGGAAGTCCTGCCCCGGAAGTCCTACGGGGCATGCTCTCGCAGTCAGAGCAGTATAAAAGTCTGCCAGACTGCTCAGTCGGGGCTGGCTGCCGGAGAGGAAGAACGCTCTGCGGAGGCTCCAGCCCCGGACCAGGTACAGCCTTTACCTGGGAGAGCTGAAGAACTGGGAGTGCGGATCAGAGGCTCACGGCGAAGGAGACCCCAGCAAGCGGCGGCAGCTGCTGAGGATCCCAGAGACCCTGGAGTTACCGGAGCTACAGAGGACTGGTGGGAAGTGACCCAGGGAAGGGAAGGTCAGCGTGTTGCGGTCAGGATCCCCACTGACCCCGGGCGGGAGTACTCCGCCCGGACAGGGCCCTGGGTTGGAGCCCGGTGAAGGTGGGAGGGCCTGGGTTCCCCCACCGGGGGTCATTAACCCCCCCCACACACACTCTTTCCTGTGACTCAACTTATTCCTAGAGACTCTGGCCATTGGGCCCCACTGCCACAGAGGCAGTGTGTGTAGTGACTTTGGTTGGTAAGCCGCACGCTCCCATTAGGGGAAAACTGAGCGAGAGACTCTGGCCATTGGGCCACGCTGCTGCAGAGGCAGCGCGTGTAGGAGACTGCAGCCAGTGAGCCGCACGCTCGAGTTAAGAGAGGAGTGAGTGAGCGACTCTGGCCATTGGGCGACACTGCTGCAGAGACAGAGCGTATAGAGACTTCGGCTGGTAAGCCACACACTCCCATTACAGGAGGAGAGAGAAAAGGACTCTGGCCATTGGGCCACGTTGCCATAGGGGCACCGTTCATAGAGATTCTGGCCCATTGGGCTGCGCTGTCCCAGAGGCCTAAGACAGAATGGCTTTGGCCGCTAGGCTGCGCTCACCCGTAGAAGGTGTAGAAAGGGCAGGGTTGCCTCTCGCCCCAGACCCAAGAGGGGCCAATGAGGTACCAGCCCCACCACAAGGCCAGACAGAAAAAAGATGGGAAGAGAAAAAGAGGTACAGCAAAAGGAAGTGACTTGTACAAAGTCTCAAGTTTCGCAAACAGCAGAGTCAAGAGCAGAACTCAGATTTCCTGACTACTAGCCCAGTGTACTGGCTACTAGAACACACTGCCTTCCTATCAGAGACAAAAGAGACCTCTCTCTCTCTCTCTCTCTTTCTCTCTCTGTAGCTATCTATCTCTCTCTTCACACCATGGAATACTAGCATACAACAAAGTTAACTACAGGGAAACAGAGAATGTAGACTGAGCCTTGCTGTGGTGGGAAGGTTGTATGCTCTGATAACCCTGAGAGTTATGTTGGTGGGCGTATAACTCCTGGTAACATCACCCCAGCCAGACAGGTAGGAGCCAGACTAAAGGCAGTCCACAAGTTCTCCTGGTGGGGTTCTGAGTCAGGCTAACACCCTGTTCATGTAAAATATTTTCTGAAACAAGATAAATATGTCACAGATTTGCAAATACAAACATCAGCTGTGGAGAACCACTATCTGATGGACAGAAGATAAGTTTGTACCAGTTAACAAGCAATACAGTTGACAGTATGCTGATGGGAAATTAAACCTGCAAGGAAGTTCTTCATCAGAAGCAGGGTATCTTCACAGCTAAGGTTAAGACAAGAACGTGATGCTGGAACATTAGCTTACTTTGGAGTACAGATAGACTGACATGAGCGATCAGGGAAATAAAAATCTTTGGCCTAAGTTTACTTTGCCTGAGTGAAGTGAGATGGATTGGATGAAGCCAACAGTCATCAGAAGGCATGACTATCTTACATTCTGGCGGAGAAGATGGCAAATACGAGTAAGGTGTAGTTGGTATTGGGGAGGAGGTGAGGGGTGTGAGCTCTGGCCAGGCAGCTCTTACCTCGGGCGGCTCCCAATCAGCAGCGCAGCGGGGCTAAGGCAGGCTCCCTGCCTGTCCTGGCCCTGTGCCATTCCCAGAAATGGCTGGCACGTCTCTGAAGCATGCGGCATTATTTCTTTATAGTTTGTGGATTCCTCTGTGCTAATCCCAAGTGCTTTTGGTTTTGGCGCTTTTGGCATTCACATTCTAAGGTGTAGGGAGGCTAGCCTGAGAGGAGAGGGGAGGGCTGTGTTGCTGTCTCCTTAGCAAGTAGGGATCCCTCAAAGGACAGGAGACCCTGGGGAGGGTCTATGGGTCACTATCTGTTGGGGGATTTGGGAACTGCACGAGCACTGTGAATAAAAACACTTGGTTGAACCAGCATAAGAAGGTGTGGAGAACTCTTTATTTCACCAACCCAAACACAGGGTGCAGGCCTCAGCAGGTGGAAACCTGAGTGGACCCTGTGACAAGCTTCAAAGTCCTGGACAAATTCTAATCTGAGTGGTTATATTCTTCCTTCCTAACTTCTACTAACACTTGTGAATAATGGTGCTTTTCACCTCTTGCCCTAAACCATTATATATTATTACACAGCTGGAGCCTTCTACTCGAGAAGCAACTGCACCTCAGAGACTGGTGGAGAATTTCCTGATATATATGCAGCCTAGAAAGAGCTTTGGGATCTTTTAGGATGAAAGACACTATGTGAACCCAGGAACTGCCACACTGGGTCAGATCAGTGATCCAGTCTGGTACCCAGCCTCTGACAATATCTAGTACCTGGTGCTTCAGAGAAAGGAAAATCTCCTCCATTATTTTATTTTTGCAGTGGGAATGTGACCTGTCAGCCTATCTGATTGTAAGGAAAAATACAGACCACTATGCTGATTATTCTCCTTCACTACAATGGCTGTTGGTCTCACAGGGAAATAGTCATAAAGCAAAATGAGAAAAGAATTGGAGGGCATGGCCCATTAACACAGATTAAGGGAATTTAATGTGCTGGATCCTCAGATGATGTAAACTGGCATGGCTCCATTGATTTATAGCAGCTGAGGATCTGGCCCCATAGGGTTAGAATAGAGAATATGATGAAGAGGGGTGTGATGAATACATGTTACTACCAGAAGCAGTAATAGTGATGGGTTACTTAAAATGGTTAAAGTGCGGTATAGCCGGGTGTGATTAATGGAATTAGGCAGGGCCAGTGCAACCACTAGGCAAACTAGGCGACCACCTAGGACGCCAAGTGGTTGGGGGCGGTGGTGGAGCAGAGGTGAGCTGGAGCAGGGGGTCACGGGGAGGGCGCCTGCAACAAGTAATGGGGAGGGCGCAGAGGGGGGCTCCCCAGGCGGTGGATGTTAGGGTTAGGATGGAGTGGGGGGCAGGGAGCTGTCACAGCGCTTCCCGGACCAGTGTGGGGGCACAAGGTGGAAGTTTTGCCTAGGATGCCAAACATCCTTCCACCGGTCCTGGAATTAGGGAAGGAAGAAATATAAGTTAAACTTCAGCAGCCAATTTCATTCCTGGTGTAACGTCCATCTACAATCAATGAAGTTACATCAGGAGTGCATGTTATCCCAGGGGATAAGATCAGCCCTGAGATCAGATAGAATCTGGAGTAATACATTGGGGCTAGAAGTTTCTAAGCATACAGCTGGAATGCAGCTTTGCTCTAGCACAGATGAACGGGTTGGATGAACTGCCTGTGAAATCATCTGCTATTTTCTGATTCCTGTGCAATATTATTCCTCCTGAAGTTCTCAATACACCTTTGAGTTTTCTCCTAAGAGCCTCCCATACACGGTAAAGACAGTGAAATATAACAGACATGAAAAAAAAAAAACCCTCTGCAATTCCTGGTGTAAAATGAACTCAGGTTCCAGACTTTAATTGCTGGGTCTCAGCAGGGACTTTGATGGACTACCCAGCAGGATACTTGTTAATAAACTCAGCCAGGCCCCTCTTCATTCCTCTGCCCATTAAATCGATGATTGAGTTTTGGAATGGAGGAGAACAGAAATAACTTGATGTCTCTTTGTTTCACTCTCTGTGTTTTGTCGGTGCTAGAGTTGCAGGTGCCCATTAAACCAATACCTGTCATTCGCAAAGAGTTAACTCTAAGTAGCAATGTCAGAAATGTGCATGAGTGATGGCATTTATAGTCTAAATGGGTAACTGTGGATGCAGGTCAGAGAGCCCTCTGCCTTTGTTTAGTGAAAACCTCATTAAAGATTAATCCAGCAAAGGCTGGTCATAAACATTTACCACTATAAAACCATAAAAGTTAATGGTATCCGTAGGATTCTGGAACAAGCACACACCATGAGTCAAGGCAATGTGAAACCACAACACAGAATAAAATAGAAGCTTGTAAGAGGCTGGCAGGGTTTGCCTGAAACACCCCACCCTGTGGGCAGTTGACCTTGCTGGGAAAGATGTAAGTGGGTTCTTTCTGCTGACACAATGATTTTTTACCCCTATTGGCTATAATGGAGGTGTGGGGTGGTTCTCATGGAAGAGAGGACATAATGTGTGAGCTAAATTGTCCTAAGGGAGGAATCCTAGGAGGAGCCAAATCAGGATAGAAATTTTGAGCCAAATTTGGTCATGGATTATTGCTGATTTCTTTGTTAATATAGGGAGCGCATTTGGACTTTACATATTATATGGGCTGTGATCACATTGCAGACTGTACACCTGCTCACATAACTCCTTTGTAATCTTCTAATGCAAAGATATCTGGGGCCTCTTCTGATCTAACTTACACCAGTGCAGTTCTGGTGTAACTCCACTGATTTCAGTAGGGTTAATCCAGATTTGTACCACTGTGCATGTGATCAGAATCAGGACCTCAATTTTATTCAGAGGTGCACAAATGCATTTATACCCTGATGTATGTTTGTGCTATGCATGAAAATGGTGAATACAAGGATATGATATGGTCAGACCTTTAAAGGATATAGGTATCACTGCATAAAGGACATAGAGATCCGTACATAAAAGTTCCTTGGAATGAGAGACATTCTTATTAGAACCTTTCTAAATAGTGTCAATTTTTCAGGATGTCTTCTCTTGTAATATTAGCTTTGGGTAATTTCCTGCATCCCCTCCCCAAAGTCTCACCTTCTCTTAGAAATCCATAGTTTCCCTCTTTGTCTATAGGAAACGAATAAATAAAAACCCTTCACCTGGGGAGTTATAGACCAATCAGCCTAACTTCAGTACCTGAAAGATACTGGAACAAATTATTAAGCAATCACTTTGTAAACACCTAGAGAATAAGTATTAGCCAACATGGATTCGTCAAGAACAAATCATGCCAGACCAACCTCAGTCTCTTCTTAGACAGGGTTACTGGCCCAATGGATGAGGGGAAGCTGTTGACATATCTTGAAATTAGGAATTAGACCTTGGCCTGGGTTCTATTCAACATCTTCATTCATTACTTGGATAATGAAGTGGAGCGTATGCTTATAAAATTTTTAGATGACACTAACCTGATAATGGGTTGGACCACCATTCAGGATCCAAATCCTGCTCAATTTTGGGGTGTTCCATATCTGGATCTAAATTCTGCAGCTCTGGTCTGTCTTGAATAAGAAACACTTCCCACCATGATTTGTATTTAAAAATGAAATTAGCAGGGACTGTAAACCAGTTTCCAACCTGCGTTCAATCCATATGGATGTTGGCCATGTTATGGCTTTGGGTAGGACCCTCTTGGGTGGAAACAAGATGAAATGTGATAGTCTCCATTGAGATTTGGATGGAGGTTTTTGGTTCATTCAAACCTTGCAGCCCAAAACTAAGCCACGCAGCAGATGTGAACAGGTGAGAAGCAAAAATAACTGTGCTTCCTAGCACTATCCAGGACACATGCTTTTGCAGAAAAAGTGCATTTTTTTTAGTGGTTTGTGGATAAGAAAAAAGTTACTGAGATAAGTCCAAATGCTCCCATCTATAAATAAGAGCTGTATTCCCTTTTATTGCTGCTATTGTTGGTAATTCATGCTGTATTATTTATTACATGGCACCGTTATACAGACACTGTAACAAAAGGTCAAGTTTTTCCTTGGAAAACGAGCCTAAAGTGCAGACCACATTGTTATGCATATTCATACCTATAAGATGAATGCTGGAGCATTGAAAATGATTTATTAATCCAGAAGGAACTTTATAGGGTTTTAAGCAATATTTATAGTCTATTTAACTGGCTAGAGAAAAAAATATTCAAAGCTAGGAATAGTAAATAATTATCCACTCCATCAAGACTTTGAACATAGTATTAACTTTCTTTTATATAGAGATGTTCAAAAACAATTTCCAGCTTCCTCCCCCTAACCATTCCTACCTCTTGGTACCTAGTATAGAGCTAACTAAGGGAAAATACCTTCAAAAAACTTTACCAGCATGTTGAAAGAGAACCGAACAAACCTGTGGTTAGAATGTGCAAGGCAGGATCAGAGTCATTATTTAAAATAAAAAAAGACTTTTAAAGTGCTACATATCAGCACAAGCAAAGTGGCATGAATTATATCTACTTATGTAAATAAAGCTAAAAGGTGATAACATTAATTAGCAGCATAAAACTTTTGCTTGTTATTCTGGAGATAGCAGGTATTCATTTGTGAGGATTAATTTATATTTTAATTAGAAATTTACATTTTCGGCAGCTTTGCCATGAGCAATTAGTAATCCCAGCGTGTCTAAGGATTTCCAATTTAAACTAAATATGTTGACTATAGAGGGTCGTTTTGGAGCAATCTGTCACATCTTATGATTCTAGGGAATGGCACCTGTCGCCTTTCGATAACAAGTTTTGAAAAGTACTTTGTAACACCTACAGAATGAGTCAGAGTCCTCTTCTAATTTAAATCCTGTAAAACACTTATGTTAAATATTAATTGATAGGAAAGGCCTCCACTGAAGTTTAAGAAGATAACATTATTTGTGATGTAATGAACTCAGAGTTACAATAAATCAGCCCCACATTTGTTAGCAGCACTGGAAATTTGCAAGAATTATTCCATGTATAATTAACTTTAAATAAGCTAAGTGAATCAGAGCTTAAATAAATTTCAAATAGCACTTCAATATGGTGACAATAAGCACAGCACAGGCTTTGATCTGTATGGAAACAATGAGGGGAGAAAGCTAACTTAGGTGGCATGCATGATTCATATAGAAGAATACCTGAAAAGAGCCAGATTTTACTTTCATTAACACCATGTAAAGCCAGATAATTCCACTGATGTTTCTATATATGGGATTTGCCTTAAGCCATTTTGTTTCACTGACGTTCATCACTTTACTCCAGATTTACACTAGCTCACTGATGTCAGAATCTGACCCTTAGCACTTGGAATGTTGTGATGTGGGGAGGAATTTTAATTAAAAGATGGGGACCAAATGAAACAGAGATATTATAACTGAGGAGAGAAGCCACGGCCCCGCGCCTGCTGAGAACAGAAAACTCTCTATAAGGCGACCCTGCATTTACCGTGATGGGATTTCTTGGATCCCATTTGTCGCGTTATAACAGGGCTCCACTGCATTGTCCCCATGTTACAAATGGGCAACTGAGGCACATAGAGAGTAAGGTCATACAAGGAGTCTGTGGTAGTGCTGGGAACTGAATCCAGATCTTTTGAGTCTTAGCTTAGTGCTTCAACAACAAGACCTTCCTTTCCCTTAGGTCTGGGAGGTAAGAGGTTGAAAAGAAAGTAAGAGTCTCACCCGGCTTTGGCACCAGCTGGTCACAGAAAGGAAAACAGAAACCCTCTGGTAATAATAAAGTCCCAAAGAAATGTGCCCTGGATCAGATTAATCATTTAGAAAAGAGTGGAAGGGGGGAAATTGTCACTACTGCTCTGAGAGTCCCTGCAGGTGTTTTTCTGGAGATGTCCAATCCCATGCCTTACAGTTATTGATTCACTTTCTATCATCTCCTGCCTTGGAAGATTCCCGACTTATCCCCAGCAGAGATTGGTTCATTCCCTCCCCCACCGCAGTTATTCCATCTCCATCTGATGCCATCATTTTCCCGACCCTGAAATATTCCAGCTGATATTCTAACTATGCATTTTTCATTTAGGCAAACTGTAAATCTGCTAGGCTCTGCCCAAGCAGCACTGGGTTCTTTTCAAGCTTATTTGTTGCAGGTTAAGATAGAGTATGAATTCTGCTTGCAAACTCACGATAAAATTTCCTCAACGAAACATTTCTATTAAAAAGAAATAAAAAGAAAGGCCTAGCCATAAATACTTTCAGCATTTATTTACTTACTATTTCTTTTCAAGAACGCTACATCCTTGGGACATTGAAAATGGTAAGTAGGACGCCTTCCTTCATACTTTCCAAAAGGAGCAGCAAAATTACACTCCGTTGAAACCAACTTGCTATAAGAACAAATCATTCTGCTTGATGTCAGGTACTATAATTCACTGCTGAATGTTTCATGCGGTGGGCATTTGGAAGGTTTAAACAACAAATAGCACTTGGCATCCAAGTGCAGAACCTCTTTGAGAACCCAGGAAGGCGCACTTGGGAATTCCTTTCTGTGGGGTACCCTCAAGCTCTTTCACCACCCCTCTCCAGGGAAGAGCTGAGGGAAAAAAAGGGAAATAATCTGTTGCTACCAGCTAATCAAACAACATGCACAAACCTCTTAAGACACAAAAATCCAATTCTGTTCTTAAGAAAGGTGAGTTTTATTAATTAAAAAAAAAGAAGAAAATACATCTGGGAATTTAGGCTTTTGCTAGATTAAAAAAAACCCTACAAGGATTAAGCATCAAGAATAGCTTTCTTTGAGGTCCATCTTAAAGGCTACTAGCAAACCAAAAGCACTTGGAGTTAGCACAGAGGAATCCACAAGCCATAAAGAAATAAAAGAGATAAACCTAATCACGTCTTCCTAGACATTTCCTGATCTACTTACATAGCTGGGATTTCAAATGAGTAGTTTCTCGGTATGATACTGATGGGGTTTCATACCTGGTCCAAGCTTCTTACAACATAACTGCTCCCCTGTCCCCTTCTCCCTGGAGAACAACAAACAGACAAAAGAGGAGTCTTTTCTCAATTTTAAAAAGTTCTAACCTTCCCATTGGCTTTTTTGGTCTGGTGCCCACTCACTTCACTTTACCTATGCACAGCAGTGAGACTTTTTAACCCTTTACAGGTAAAGCAAGTAGAGAACAGCTACCGAGAGTGATTTCATAGCTACTGGCTGGGTGGGCGTCCATAAAAGGGAGCTATCTCCCTCCTTTCATTGGTCATACGTGCCATTCGCCATCACGCCATTGTCCACTCTGTTTCTGTGTTTTATCCCTTCCCCCTACTCTGCATCTGTCTTTGTCAGTTTCGACTGTAAACTTGGGGCTAGGACTGTACTGGTGTCCCCGATCTTGGTTGGTTCCTAGCACCACTGTAATAAACTTGATTCATAATTGATCTATATTTATAGACCAATGCAGAGGGTGAGAATCATAGATGTTAGATATGAGAAAGACCTATTAGGTAAAGCAGTCATCCTCTTTCAGGGCATAATAGCTTCCTACTATATATTCTCCAGAGCTTTGTACAAGCCTAGTTTGAAATGGGCCAAGCAATTGGATTTCCACACTTCCTTGGGGAGGCTATTCCACTGTTAGGATGTTCAGCCTCTATTGTTCCTTTCCTAATTTCATCCTATTGTCACCCCAATGTACACTAGCTAAGAGCCTGTGCAATTTGGGTTAATAGAACTCATTATGCTTTCTAACCATAATGTGTGAGGCATTAAAACAGGGTGTCTGTGGAAAACCTGCCATCTATATTGTATAGAGAAACATGCATACAATGGAGCAAGGAAGAAAAGAAAGCAGACAAGAATTAACATGGAAACACAAAAGAAGAACTGGGGGGCAGAAGGAGGTGGTTTTCAAAGTTCTTTTACGGGCAGTGCACCAGCTTCAAATTAAAAAATTTTAAAGAAGAAAAGATTCTGTTTTTCATCCCTCTCTCTCGACTCATTTTTAATTATAAAGGAACAATAAAACCAATTATGCTTTATGAAAAAGTTCCTTTGCTCTTGTCTGCAGCTCATTAGAATCATTTTCCCTTTTGCTTTTCTCTCCTTCATTCAGCTGGGATACGGGATTTCATGTAAAGTTGGTCTCAGAAATAAAGAAAATCTCTTTTGTCTTTTTGTGGGTGATGCTTGATTGATCCCCTTCCCTCCCTTTTTTTGTACTTTTATTTGTACTTTTTCTTTGGTACTTTTTATTCTCCAGGCTCTTGAGCAGCACAGAAACAAACCACCCTGCATATTCGTCATTCTTCTTGCTGCTTTCCTTGGAAAAGATAGCATCATGAACACCTGATGGCACTACAGCAATGGTCCATCGGGCATAAAATCAAAAAGGAAAGTTGCCTAATACTTCCTAATAAAAAACAAAAAACTCTGAAATGCAACACGATTTTCTTCCAAAAAGCCAAAGCTTAAGGAGAAGACTTAATAAGGCATATTACCTACAGAGGAGTTGAAATCTTGGCTCCTTTGAAATCAGTGGGAGTTTTACCACAGATTTCAACAAAGATCTATATTCACATTAGATATTTTTAGTCTTTAAGGCTAGAAGGGACCATTATAATAATCTTTTCTGATCGCCTGCATAACATGAGCCATAAACTTTCAGCCAGGAATTCCTGCATGAAGCCCTTAACTTCTGCTTGAGAGTATCTTTCAAAAAGACACCCGGTCTCAGTTTGAAAACTCCCACTCAGTATAGAATATAGCATTCTGTGTCACGTCAGAATCCTCCGAATTAAAGCATATGTTACTATGTGATATTTTGAATGTAATGTGATCTTCATTGAGGGCAATATTTTCTGTATGAATTCAGTGCAGTATAGCTTGAGGAAATACTGTTTATTACAAATAATATTAACAATACTTTGCATCTTCAGTGCCAATCTTCATCCGCGGACCTCAAAGCACTTCACAAACATCAATTAAGGTTCACAACACCTGTGTGAGGTAGGTAAGGGATAAATAAGGAGTACAGCCGCCACCACTGAAAGGCAGACCCCTCTGGGGAGGACTTCAGCGGCTGTTTAACAGTATATGATAACACTACACAGCAGTTAAAGGGCTGAGCTACACAGGGTGGGAGGTCAATCTAAGATACACAACTTCAGCTACACCGATAGTGTAGCTGAAGTCGCAGTATCTTAGGTCAACTTATCTGACCATCCCCACGGTGGCTAGTTGACTGGGGCCACTCCTCCACTGACTCTGCTTACTCCTCTTGCCAAGATGGAGTTCCAGAGTCGACAGGGAGCACATTCGGGGATCAATTTATCACGTCTAGATGAGACACGATAAATCGATCCCCGATACATCAAGTGCTACCTGCCAATCCGGTGGGTAGTGTAGCCGTACCTTAAGACAGTAATTTGAAGGCAGCGTGGCATAAGCATGCATTGTGCTTAAATCTTGTACTGTATTGGGGCAGGATTCCTCACCTGTCTAAATTATTTGCTGAGTCATGGCCTAGACAGCTTGATATATAAAGATGGGCCAAGAAGATGGTGCTGAAATCTAGTTCCAGCACAGAAGAAAAATAAGGGTTGAGGTTCACAGCCGAATCTGGGCTGAGGTTAACATTTGACAACACAGAAATCACACAAGATGTTCTAATTGTACTTGGCCTAAAGTGTTTAGCTGCTTATCCAAATGGGACCTTTTTGAGGTTGGAAGTTACCTCCAAACATTATCACCCACCTTGCCTGTTTAATCTGAAGAGTGCACTAATTGTGACAGTACTGCCATTGAGAATTCTGGCAGAATGGCCCAGCAGACAGGATGTAGGGCTGGAAGTCAGGAGAAACAAGGGGTAATATATTCACTCCCATTGAAGTCAATGAGAGTGTTGCCATTGACCTCATTGGAGCCAGGATTTCACTCAGAGATTCTGCTGTCAACTCTGCCACTGATTCCCTGAGTGGCTTTGTGCTTGTTGCTTACCCTCTTTATGCCTCAACACCCTGAATTCAGCACAGAGGTGATAATCTTCTTGATTTAGTATCCAAACAGATATTAACCTCTGCTATTGGACACAGATGCTGGGGGGTGTCTTAGGTCTGTGATATGGGAATGTCACTGTCAATCTTTCTATAAAATGTCGTGCAGGGTTCAGTTCTGAGACATATTTTGTGCACAGCTGGGTATAGTGCTTCAGGGCCTGACTGGTGTTGATCACCTAGCTCAGAAACTCTTCCATCAATTCTGAATGCTCTCCACTATGTTTTGTTGCACACACTGTGACCTAGAGCATTATTTAATGTGCTGCATTTTTCTCCGCAGGGCACCGCTGGGCAGCTGACTTGTAAAATGTGGAACTTGAATTGGGGGAGTTAAAAAAAAAATCAGTGAGAAAAGAAGCCATCTAGGCAGATAGCAGCATATCAGTTTTCAGTGGCTGTGACTGATGCCTGCATTTGTGCATTGTTAAATGGAGGTCTTTGGGGCTAGGGGAAAGTAACTTCATGGCAAGAGACATGTTCAACATCAGCTTCTTCGGAGAGCTTGTTTTGTCGTTACATGTAACCACTACTGAGAATGAACATACACCAGACTTGATAGTATCACAGCACCTGCCTTATGGAATGTGGCTACATTGCTATCAAGGAATTGCATTAGGTATAGACATAAGTTATACCAGATGTCCACACACCGCACATGCAGTTACACATGGCAAAGGCATGTGGTTATTATCATCATCATTATTATTGTGAAACATTTCTTTTCTAACAAGTGGTCAACTAAACTGGGGGGCCCACTGTGCCAGGTGCTGTATAAATCTATAGTCAATGGCAGCCCAGGCCTGAAAGAGCTTACGCTGTAAAAAAGAAAGATATAAGAAGTGAATGAGACGAGCAAGTGGACAAGATGGAGATATGAGAGACAGGTCATCAGAAATAACAGCAGGTGTGCAATTCTTAGCCAATCACAAGTGTTAATCCCAATGCACAAGTTGCAGGGCCGTTATGAGGCTGCAATGTTCTTTATGCATTGCAGAAAAGGTGAGTTCTGAGGAGGAATGAAACCTACCTAGGCTAGATACTCTCCACATATTCCACGTGTAACACTGAATATGGTTTTGGTCCCCTTTCCCCACCCCACCCCCAAAAGAAGGCGAGAAGGTCTTGTGTTTCTCTTTTAAAATGTGATGGATGCTCTAAAACTATGGAGATGAGACTGGTAAAACACCATAGAGAAACAGATGGATTAGTTTAGAAAGCAGCAGCTAACTAGATATACAGATTAATTTAGGGCTTGTCTGCACTATCGCTTAGGTCAATGTATGTTACATCACTTGGGGGTGTGAAGAAGCCACCTCCCTGAGCCACATAAATTATATTGACTTAAAGCTGTGTCTATACCAAGTTATGTCCGTGGGAGACACTCGCCTGCCGGCATAGCTTCAACCTCTCGTTGAGATGGAGTAATTATGCCGACATACGAGTGCTCACCTGTCAGCATAGGGTATCTTCCCCAGACACGCTACAGCAGTGCAGCTGTGTCAATTTAGCGCGGTAGCGTCACCTTGCCCTCAGGTAGCAGTAACCAGCTAGATACTTAAACACCACCGGTAAACAGAAACAGGAAGTGAGGGGGAGGTCACTAATTAATTTCATCTTTTGTTCCCCTATTCGATAAAAAGGGGAAGGTGTGGGATTAGGGGAATTAGGTACTGACTGTGTTCCTAATTCTTGCTATATTTGGTGGGTTTTTTAAAGCCCCAGCTCCTGGAGTCATGTGATCAAGCGGGAATCTCAGCTTTCCATTAAAAAAGTCAATTTCTAACCCTTATGGATACAGAGAAAATCTTGAAAATCTTAGTGCTCAGAAACCAGGAGATAAAGAACCCAATTTATTAGTTTTGTTAAAAAATTTTCACTATTTTAAGCCAATCTCAGAAGAACATAAGAATGGTCCTACTGGATCAGACCAAAGGTCCATTTACAGTGTCCTATCTTCTGACAGTGGCCAATGCCGGGTGCCCCAGAGGGAATGAACAGAACAGGTAATCATCAAGTGATCCATTCCCTGTCACTCATTCTCAGCTTCTGGCAAACAGAGGCTAGGGACACCATCCCTGCCCATCCTGGCTAATAGCCACTGATGGACCTACTCTCCATGAATTTACCTAGTTCTTTTTTGAACCCTATGATAGTCTTGGCCTTCACAACAAACTGTGGCAAGGAGTTCCACGGGTTGACTGTGTGTTGTGTGAAGAAATACTCAGGGCTTCTGAAAGCAATTAAAAACCCACAGCTGGCTTATGCCAGCTGACTTAGGCTCATGGGCTCAGGCTAAGGAACTGATTGATTGTGGCGTAGACATTCAGGATTGGGCTGGAGTCCAGGGTCTCGGACTCCGGAAGGTGGGGGGATCCCAGAGCTCAGGCTGTAGTCAAAGCATAAATGTCTACACCACAGTTAAAGAGCCCCTTAGCCCAAGCCCTGCAAGCTCCAGTCGGCTAGCACAGGCCAGCCATGGGTATAGAATCGCACAATAGGCATTTCCTAAGAGTCACAGATTCTCAGCTGTTACCCTGACCTCTGAGATATCACAGGTATTTCCTGTGCCAAAGTACAGGTGGAAATGACCATTTCAGGGGTGGAGAAATGGGAGGGCACAGGTCCCCCCCAGCCAAGCCTCCTTCCACCTCCAGATTGTCCCCTCCCTCTTCTGGCCCATCTGTGCCAGGAGCTCCTGTATAGGTGAGGCCTTACACTAACCTACAGCCCCTTTGTCTGAGCTAAGCAGCCAATGCTCAGTCAGGCCTGTGGTTCACACATCTCCATGCTGTGTGAGCAGTTTTTGCCCGGTCCCCAGTAGAGAGATCTCTTCCCATCATGTTGGTAGTGCCCTGGCACATGCTACCTAAAGGATCAAAAGGTCCTTCAGTAGACTGCTTTTCCTTCTTCTTGGGGGATAGCTCAGTGCTTTGAGCATTGGCCTTCTACATCTAGGGTTATGAGTTCAATCCTTGAGGGGGGCATTTAGGGATCTGGGACAGAAATCTGTGGGTGAGATTGTGGCCTGTGTTGTGCCGGAGGTCAGCCTAGATGATCATAATGGTCCCTTCTGACCTTAAAGTCTATGAGTCTTTCCAGCAGCAAGCCAGGCCCATGCTGAAATTGAGAAATGCTGTTCCCTTGTTCAGAGGCATTGAATAAATATTTTCTCCGTATTGTCAGACTTCCCCTACTAAATTACAAAGTCATAACACAGAGAGCACCACCGCTGAGCTCCAGTGTTTGTGCAAAGAGCCATTGTAAGGGCATCTGCTGTGAATGTCACTTATTAAATATTGTATCACGTCATTAGCCCTTCAAGATGTATCATCTCACTTGCACCGGTAGGCATGGGGGAGGGAGGCTGTATCTGGGAATTTGGTAAATTACTCCAACTGCAAACATTAATTAGAGTTTATAGTAATCAGCTAATGAATTCTTCCAACTCAGTAGTTAGCATAATGAGTTAAATACCCAAGCAACTCTCACAAGCTGGGTACTTCAGCCTAGAAAATAACAGGAGCAAAGAGCATTGAAACCTTTTAGATGGGAGTATATCAAAAGAGTCAATCAGAATACAAGAGACTATTGAGTATGAGGAGCGTATGTTTGTTTCTTTCTTTTTAGAAGACTGCTCTGGAAGGAACTTCTCATCTGCATTTCACACCTCTTCAGTGTATTCACAGGGATAGTGCTATAGCACACAAGAATAAGCTGCACATGCACATTTATACCAGTAAAAGCAACCACACTTGGGGATGAGGGTGACCAGATGTCCTGATTTTATAAGGACAGTCCCAATATTTGGGTTTTTTTCCTTGTATAGCCTCTTATTACCTCGCATCCCTGTCCCAATTTTTCACACTTGCTATCTGGTCACCCTAGATTTGAACCTCTAATTTATATTGGTTTTATTGAAGTGGCACAACTTTTGTGTTTAGACAAGGCCTCAGTTTACCTTGACAACCCCTCTCTTGCCTCTAAAAAGGTCTCTGATAGAACAAAAAGCGTAATGATTACCAATTGTGCCTAAATCAGCTGATAGCTGTGAATAGGCCTTCAGTAGCTGAGGCAACAAGAGCAGCAGAGAAAAGGATTCCAGAGCTTCTTTGCCATTTGAAAATGAGAGATAAGAATGGTTTGGATTTTTTCTGTGAGATTGCTGGTGAGTCAGCCCGTGGTGCTGTGAAGGACTTATGTCTCAGGAAGAGAGCCTGAGACATAAGTCCTTGTATCAGAGGCTTGGTATGAGACAGGACCTGCTCACGGAATCTGGCAAGAACAGGACTGATATTGCAGAAACACGCATTCCTAGGAAGTGCTAATTACAGAGCACTCATGAAAACACATCCCAATATTGTGACACCAGAACATTCCAATATCAAGGATGGTACAAAAACATTCCCCAAGGATAACAGGGACACACTGACCCCTCCTAAAAGATAAAGTCAGGATGAGAGTACGCAACAGAGATGTTTTAGTCTAATGAACCATCCCTGACAGGTGTTTGTCTAACCTGCTCTTAGAAACCTGAAATGATGGAGATTCCACAACATCCCTAAGCAATTTATTCTGGTGCTTAACTACCCTGATAGGAAGTTTTTCCTTATGTCTAATCTAACTCTTCATTGCTGCAATTTAAGCCCATTGCTTTCCCTACCCTCAGTGGAAAAGGAGAATAATTGATCTTCCTCCTGTATATAGCAACCTTTTTCATAGTTGAAGACTGTTATCACGTCTCCCTCAGTCTTTTCCTCTCCAGACAAAACAAACCTATCTTTACATCTTTCCTCACAGATCATGTTTTCTAGACCTTTAATCATTTTTGTTGCTCTCCTCTGGACTTTCTCCAGTTTGTCCACATCTTTCCTGATGTGTGGTGCCAGAAATGGACACAGTACACAGGCTGAGACCTTATCAGTGCTCAGTAGACCTGACAAATTACTTCTCATATCACAGAATCATAGAATATCAGGGTTAGAAGGAACCTCAGAAGATCATCTAGTCCAGCCCCCTGCTCAAAGCAGGATCAATCCCAACTAAATCATCCCAGCCAGGGTTTTGTCAAGCCTGATTTATAAACCCCTAAGGAAGGCGATTCCACCACCTCCCTAGATAACCCACTCCAGTGCTTCACCACCCTCCTAGTGAAAAGGTTTTTCCTAATATCGAATCTAAACCTTCCCCTCTGCAACTTGAAACAATTACTCCTTGTTCTGTCCTGCTTACAACAGTCCTGCTAATACATCCCAGAATTATGCTCGCTATTTCTGCATCAGTATTACATTATTAACTCATATTTACTTTGTATTTCACTACATCCCTCAAGATCATTTTCTGCTTTCCTTCTCATATCCCTGTCTTCTGTGCTCTGGGTGTAAAAGTTACACCAGTGTACACTCACTTTAGCATCCCTTACCTTGATCTGTCTGTCATTAATATCATCTGACACAGCACCTCTGAATTTTGGCAAATCACTTGGTCCAAAAGAATCAGAGGGGTAGCCGTGTTAGTCTGGAATTGCAGAAGTGACAAAGAGTCCTGTGGCACCTTAAAGACTAACTAAAATTTTAGAGCATAAGCTTTCGTGGGTTAATACCCACTTCGTCGGACGAAGTGGGTATTAACTCACAAAAGCTTATGCTCTAAAAAAATTT
>ML677507.1:4331266-4386675 GCA_007922305.1 Dermatemys mawii
AAGAAAGAAAGAAAGAAAGAAAGAAAGAAAGAAAGAAAGAAAGAAAGAAAGAAAGAAAGCTGTGACATTTTTCAAATTGTTCATGTATTTGACCCATATTTGTGATTTTGAAAAGGAATTCTTAAGTCTTGCAGGATTTGAATGTAGCTTTGAGTATTTCCCCCAGCCCTGGTAAAGGGCCAGATGGAATCTTTCCACTTCTCCTCCTCTTCTTTCCCTTGGTGGTCCTGCTTGCAAGGTGCCGTAAACCTGCTCTCAAAGCTCCTGTTTGCCCAGAGTGCAGAGCTCTGCAATGGAAGTCATTTGCAGTGCACAGCAACAATTAACTTTAGTAGTCCTACGAGGTTACGAACAGTTACATATTCTTTTTTGCCAGTAGATGGCGCTCTTTCTGTTAACTAGCCACATATGCTCCCATAGATGGAGCTATATCACTTCTGTAACATTCATGGCCTTCTTTTCCCCAGGAATTGAAATTACGGGGGATGTTCGAATATAAAGGGGAGGTGACGGCCGACATGAGAGTGAAGGTGGGCTGGATGGTACCATAGTAAAAACTGAAAAAATGTTTCATGACCATTTTATTAGATTTAACTCATGTTTTAAAATTATCCCAGAAATTAAAGTTGGCTACTCAAGCCTACTATGAAGCACTATATCCTTCTCCGTTTCTTGTTGTAACTTTGCACAACTTTTTGGTATCTTCTTGTGTGTCTGTTACTTCCAGTCCTTCATGATATGCTCGTGATCAGGAAGAAGGCAGAGTGGATTCTCTCTAGGTGAGGATGCAATACTTAACAATATGGTCACTTGCAACCTGACTTTCTTTGAGTGACTTAGTGTTGTTGCATCTTTATTGCTTGAGTGATATGCCATGGATTATGTGTGGACAGCATGTCAGTATCAATGTATGTCATAGGATCTCTGGTGACTCTCCTGTTGTCTGGGAAAGGAACCGTGACTCTTGTGAGTCTCAGTACGGCAGGGCCTTTGCTGTGCAAATACATTATTCATGCGTTTGTGGCAACGAGGTGTGAAGCTCAGGTGCTTTATGTGAGTTTTATGTATAGCTCAGAAATGATCTTTGAAGGGCCAAAACCTATATACTGTGTTTGTAAAAACCTGACACAGGCCCAGGGGAGCAGATTCCATGTTCTATCCTGCTCCAAGACTACAAAGGGAGATGAAAAGAAACAAGGAGTTCTTGTGGCACCTTAGAGACCCACAAATTTATTTGAGAATAAGCTTTCGTGGACTAAAACCCACTTGATCAGATGTATGGAATGGAAGATACAGTAGGAATATATATGTATATATATATATACCGAGAACATGAAAAGGTGAGGGTTGTCATACTGACTCTAGGAGACTAATCAATTGAGGTGAGCTATTATCAGCAGGAGAAGAAAAACTTTTGTAGTGATTATCAGGATGACCCATTTTGAACAGTTGACAAGAAGCTGTGAGTAATGTTAAGGGAGAACTAGCATGGGGAAATAGTTTTCAGTTTGTGTAATGAACCAGCCACTGCCAGTCTTTATTCAAGCCTAATTTAATGGTGTCCACTTTGCAAATTAATTCCAGTTCTGCAGTTTCTCACTGGAGTCTGTTTCTGAAGGGGTTTTTTTTGTTGAAGAAGTGCCACTTTTATGTCTGTTATTGAGTGACCAGAGAGTTTGAAGTGTTCTCCTACTGGTTTTTGAATGCTGTGATGCCTGATGTCAGATTTGTGTCCATTCATTCTTTTGCATAGAGACTGTCCAGGTTGGCCAATGTACATGGCAGAAGGGCATTGCTGGCACGTGATGGCATATATTACTTTGGTAGATGTGCAGTGAATGAGCCCCTGATGGCGTGGCTGATGTGATTAGTTCCTGTGATGCTGTCACTTGAATAGATAAGTGGACAGAGTTGGCATCGGGCTTTGTTGCAAGGATAGGTTCCTGGGTTAGTGTTTTTGGTGTGTGGTTGCTGGTGACTATTTGTTTCAGATTGGGGGGCTGTCTGTAAGCGAGGACTGGTCTGTCTCCCAAAATCTGCGAGAGTGAGGGATCATCCTTCAGGACAGGTTGTAGATTGTTGATGATGCGCTGGAGAGGTTTTAGTTGGAGGCTGACGGTGACAGCTAGTGGCGTTCTGTTACTTTCTTTGTTGGGCCTGTCCTGTAGTAGGTGACTTCTGGCTACTCTTCTGGCTCTGTCAATCTGTTTCTTCACTTCAGTAGGTGGATATTGTAGTTTTGAAAATGCTTGATAGTGATCTTGTAGGTGTTTGTCTCTGTCTGAGGGATTGGAGCAAATGTGGTTGTATTTTAGAGCTTTGCTGTAGACAATGGATCGTGCGATGTGTCCTGGATGGAAGCTGAAGGCATGTAGGTAAGTATAGAGGTCAGTAGGTTTCTGGTATAGGGAGGTGGGTACTGCACTGTGGTGGGGGTTCCAATCCTACTTGCAGTCTACTCACATACAGTCCACTGTACTCTCCATAATGGAGTATTTGGGTGAGGCATGGATGGGAACCCACAGGTTGTTCTCCTACACTGCACCACAATCCATGGTGACCAGATGTCTTGATTTTATAGAGACTGTCCCTATTTTGGGGTCTTTTCCTTATATAGGCTCCTATCACCCACTCCTCCCATCTCGATTTTTCACATTTGCTGTCTAGTCACCCTACCACAATCTGCTTTCATACACACATTTATTTAGCAGATCCATGCTACTGGAAGGTGGTTAGAGAGGGATTCAAGAACAGCTGTGACAAGAATGCAGGATATGTCCTGAGCATTCGCTCCTGGGTTTCCTAAAAACTGATCTCATTTTATGCTCACCTTACTGTCTGGCTGAATTATTTTTGAATGGGGTGAATTGGCTGCATCCAGTTAGCTGGTTGTTCTCAAGTGCTCAGTCGGGGCTTAATGAAATCAGAGTGAGATTATCAACTGTAACCAGGCTGTGACTTTTCTTAAATGACATAATGCATCATACTAAGATCCACTTGTCTTCCTCAATTAAATGTATAACATTAACTCCTCAGGCCAAGATAAGAGACTGGGAGGGGGCAGTGCTTCTTTGGAGAACATTGAAATTTGAAAGACTCAAGGTTATTTGAGCAAAGAATTGGAAATGAATCTTGCATTATCTGAAAGCAGTTCTAGCCCATATCAGAAAACATAGTCGTATGCGTTAAGTATGCAGCGAGGATGCTACAGTGTTGAAAAGACCGGAAACTAATCACATTGCAGTCTGTGTTGACTGCGAAGCTTTCCTATCTTCTAGGCAGAATTCATAATCTCAGTGAGATTGTAATGCATTAAAGGGTACCCAGGAACTATCCTGAGCTTCGTCCAAACATGATATATCTGCTATACAAAGGATTTTCCATGTATATTTTGTTAGAAAATTATTGTGTTTTTTCCACCGATCACAGCTGCCTTCGTGTCTGTGACCAAATCTGAAGTGAGAAAACAGGGGTGGGGGCGAGAGCAAATGATTCTCCACCTTGATAAATAGTGAAAATATGATTCCCCCCTCCAACCACCACAGTGAGAATTTGAGTCTAGGTCTTCTGCTGATATAAGCCACCCCAGCTCCACTGGCTTCTAAAGATCTTGTTCCATGTTCACAAATTTTGGGCCAGATATGATCACCTCACCTAAGTTGAATGGTATCTTACTCCAGGAACAGTCTCACTGAAGCCATTCAAATGTCTTGTGGAGTAAAGTACACCTCAGTGTGTGTAAGGCTATTACAGTCTGTGTATTGCAATCTCTTACCAGCTGTGGCCAAAAGGGCTAATGGGATTTCAGGCTATATAAAGAGGGGGATATTGAGGAGGAGCAGTGAGATGCTATTACATGTGTATTTACCACTTGTCCAACCATTACTGTCCACATCTGGTGTCTACAGTTCAAAAAGGATGGTGATAAACTGAAGAGGGTTCAAAGAAAAGAGCCGTGAGAATGCTTAAAGGATTAGAAAACATGGTTTACTGTGATAGATTCGAGAAACTAAAGCTGTTTAGTTTAACAAAGAAAAGGTTAAGGGGTGACTTGATCACAGACTAAAAATACCTACATGGGAATCAGAAATTTGATAATGGGGGGGGGGCTCTTCCATCTAGCAGAAAAAGATATAATGAGATTTGATAGCTGGAAGCTGAAGCTAGACAAATTTAGAGTAGGAATAAGATGCACATTTTTTAACTATTGCAACAATTTACCAAGGGTTGTGGTGGATTCTTCATCACTGGAAATTTTTCAGTCAAGATTGGAGGTTTTTCTAAAAGCTCTGCTCTAGTCCAAAGAAGAATTAATTCAGGGAAGTCCTTTGGCCTGTATTATGCAGCAGCTCAGACTAAATTATCACAGTGATTCTTTCTGGTTTATAATCTATTAATCTGTCCTATTAAGAAAATGTGGCTCAGTCCTGGAACACATTCACATGAGCAATCCTTTACTCATATGAATAGCTCCATTGCCCCGCACCCATGAACTTTTCTAGAACCAGCCCCCAAACTGACCTTTTTCAAAGGTTCTGAAATAACCAGTTGACTCATCAATTTTTTTTCTTGCACTTCACGTCTATTTAGGACCAGAGGTGTCAAAACACCTCGAGAAATGCTGTTGGTCAGAAAGAGCCCTCTGTTATTCACATAGCTCCATGTTCTTGTGAAACAGGAGAGAGATTAAAATTCTGGGTTTGATTTAGGAACATAGGACTTGCCATATATGAACAGGCCAGCAGTTCAACCACTCTGATATTCAGTCTCCACCAATGATCCATGCTGGTTACTTCAGAGGGAAAGTGAACCAATCTCCTTCCCATCCCATAATCCACTTGTTCTTCTACCAATCATGTCTATTTTTAATGACACAGTTTGTTTCACTAAAATGAGCCCAAGTTGCAGAGCTCACACTAGCTTCCCCACATTTCAGAATAGGGACGGAGTGTTTGGACCCAGGTTTTTAGGTTGGCCTTTTATAGGGATAAGTGTCAGTTGGGAAGTTCTGATCTAAATCCCGATCAGAACTTCCCACAGTTCTGATGATGTGGAAATCTGGGATTTGGTTTTCAGGCCCATCTCTGCATGTCACTCATTTCAACTCATGTTTCCAAACAATGGTCTGATTATACTCTCAGTTACACTGAACTAAATCCATGGAAATCATTTAAAATGCTCCGGCTCCCGGTACTCTGGATTTACATCAGTCCAAACAAAGATCATTCACAAAGGCTCTCATTTTTAGCCTGACACCTTAAGACACGGGGAAATAGTAGCCACCTCCCACTATAGCTGTGGGGATAATGGTCTGGATTTTCTCATGCAAGAAATCAATGATATAGCTAGACAATTGAAAAAGCACAATCTTTCCTCTAGGAACCAGCCCCTTCAAATAATTACAGAGGTGCATTTAGTTGGAGGAAGAACACTTATAAAAGATCATATTGGGAACTAGTTCATTAAAAATAAAAACAAAAAAGTTAAATTCAGACAAGGCCTAATTGTGTGATGGCCATGATGCTTAATAAGAATGCCTGTACATTCAATGTCACGGAGAAAATCTCTTTCTCTGCCCACCAACTTTTCTAAATGTCCATTTCCCCCGTATATCATTGTGACTATCCTGTAATTGCTTGTGGTAGCCCTAAAGCAGACTGTATGCATCTGAACTCCTGCATCTTTGCTGCTGACACTTTCTCATACCTGTGAAGTTTAGAAGGAAAATAAATGAAATTTAGGGCATCAAGATGACAGCTGTGATATTTTGCCAGGTGAAGGTAAGAGCCTATTTTGTTTCAGGGCATTGGTTTCTGGAAGAAAAATTATTGTGTTTCAATTGTCTAACTGAAGGCGTTCAAACCAAACTCCTCCAGAATATTCCCCTTACGAGACCCTAAAGAAGCAGCAAAATGGCCCCATAAAAATGCCAATTTCTCTGTCTCATTCCGCTTTGGGATCTTTGAAAGTGACAGAGAACATGATGCAAGTGCTTTGACTGAAAATGAACCCAATTCCATACCTAGCTTAGTAATATCTCTCCTCTGTTGTTCTTATGACATTCTAGGCTCCTTTCCAGGATGACACCCAAACCTCTTTGGGTTTTGGTTGGATTTCTAGTACTAAAAACTATTCTATTTCTTAGCACCCAGGACCTTGCCCTGTAAAGTGCTGAATGCTCTCTTTGCAGTCCCAACAGCCTCCTTTTACCCAGGTTAATCTGAAATGACCCAAGTCATAAGACCGTTTCTACCATGATGCCTAAAATAAACTCCTTCACTGATAATGGCTGTGTAAGAATGATCCTTTCCTACCTGCTTCTTGAGTCTATTCAGTTTATTTTCTCCTTTTAATTCCTCCTTTTGGCCCCAACACCACTCACAAGAATGAGCTGCATTCTATTCCTTTCCATGCATCAGTAGAATTGCTCACCAAGGTCCAGTCAATTATACCTGTGCAAATCTAATGAAGGCAATGGGACTGCACCGGTGTCACAGAGGACATAATTTGATAGCAACTGAAGCTTCCCCTTGCCTTGAAGAGCCCTTATTACTAGCAATGTGTGAAAAAGAAAGAATATGCTTGGCTCTTGCAGCTCTTGCTGAGATTTCTATTGGAAGCTCCTAGTGACAAAGTGGAACTGCACCTTAGGCATCTTCATTAACAATAACTCTAAAATCAGATGTGTTACCCATCATTACAGCCATTTTCATAACAGTTCCCCTGAGAAATGCTGGGCTTACTTTGAAAGATGCAACAAAATGATCGTTTTCTTAGCCGGTTTAATAATATATAGGGTTGAAAATGAGCAGCAGAGAAAATCAGAAACTTAATTTCCCTCTTTTTTAAAAAAAAACTCTCAGGAGCTTTGTCTGGCTTTATAGAAATATCCAAAGTATAATCCATTGTTCTTTTGCCACCAATATTGTTAGCTTTATGCCAGGAGGGGCCTGGCTCTTTCTTTGCTTTTCCTTTCTACCCCTTCTGTAATACCCTTAGTAGTAGTAATAGCAGAAGAGTAACTATGGTTATTTTGTTCCTTGGACAGCAGCTGTATCATAGTCAGCATGGCAAATGATGCCTCTTCCCAGCATCAGCGTCATGGTTTCTTTTGGAAATCCCGGAGTCTCCATGTACCAACAGCCCTTAATTTCAGTGGGCTTTGGATCAGGCCTCATGTACTCTGTCTCTCCTTTACCTTCAGATCCTCCCCTTTCATGAAGCTTTCTCTGTTCATCTCACTAGTGTTATCTCTCCATCCTCCTTGCAGGTGCAGCAGTGTCTCTGCAGTGGCAGTGCAAGCTCCACAGTGCAGGGACTGGATCTTTTCTGTGTTTTGTCAAGCGTCATGAACTGGGACAGGGTACGCCTGTCCGGATTGCCTCCCCACTCTGAACTCTAGGGTACAGATGTTGGGACCCACATGAAAAAAGAAATAATGCCCCCACCCCAGCTTATTTTATCAGTTTGGGTTTAAATGTTTTTCCCCAGAACACAACTTCTTCTGTGTCTGGACTTAGTAGCTGCCACCATCAAGTGAGAATGTCTCAAAAACTATTGGACATGGACCACTTGAAGCCCCTCTTTCTCTTTCCACAAAACCCCCAAACTTCCTCCTTCCCTGGGAAGCTTGAGAGAAAAAAAACAAACCTTGCCTGCTCCTGCGAGACGTGCCCGATCCAAAACCAGGATTTTACACAATGGAAAACAAGCAGTCAGATTCTTAAAAGAAAGATTTTAATAAAAGAAAAAAGAAAGGAATAAATCCCTTATAACCATCAATAGAACAGCATCTACAATAATCAATAAAGAGTTATAGACAACCCCCTCCCTGAATTTCTCCTCCTGCTGAAGCTTTACAGTATTAGAGAAACACAGAGATAAATTTCTACCAACTGAAGAGTTTTCCAAGTGATAAAAAGAAGGTAAGCTTACTCACTACCTTACTTGATAAAAAACTGATAGTTGTAGTAGAAGAAATAGGTGTGGTTCATCCCATAGCCGAGTTGAACAGAGAGGAGACCCAGAGAGAAACTGAAACTCAAAATCCTTTGTCTCCTGAGGAATATCTCATTGGTCAGTTGTCCACCTCTCAGGTTACCTTTAGCTTAACCCCTTACAGGTAAACACTAATTCTAGGCTACTTCATACTTATGACAACACCGAATAACAATATGTCTGCCTGTAAAGTGCCTGTATCACTTTAAGCTGTACAAATGGGGAGAGATGAAGGAGTGCAGTGAGCATTAGAATGCAGGCATTTGGTTTTCATGAGCACCGGAGAGGAGGGTATATTTACAAAAGATTGGACAGTGCTTTAGGCAGGGCCAGCTGTGGCTTTTTTGCCGCCCCGAGCATGAAGAGCGCAACTGCCAAAAAAAGGGCGGCCTGAATGTGCTGCCTCAAGAATGGCCGGAATGCCACCCTTTAAAATGTGCCACCCCAAGAACATGCTTCTTCTGCTGGTGCCGGGAGCCGGCCCTGGCATTAGGATGGTGTGGTCAGAAGTGTGAGATCTTAGAACCCCAGCACAGACAAGCAAAACAGAGGTCTCCATGCTCAGAAGTCTAGGTAACATCATTCTAGCCTACGCCTCGGTCAATTCAGGTTTCTTCCCTATAGCATAATTGGAATCACTTGTTTTTATTGCCAAACATGTCTTTTTTCACAGGAAAACTGCTGCCAGTCCCAATGTAAAACACTTTAAAATCACAGTGTAATCCCTGCTATTTTGTGAGTTGTATACTATAATGGCGTTAATCCCGACGAGCTGATGTTTGGCACTAAGATGATTGTGGCTTCTGTGTTATTTCTGCTGCCGTGTTGCATTCAGCAAACTCGACCTTTGTTTTCAAAGTGCGTTGTATTTAAAGATGAATTAGCTCCTGTTTGTTAAGTGTTTTGAAAATGTGTCAAGTGCTAAATGGGATTATTATTTAAATGTGAGCCAGAACTTTAGCTAAAGAAGATCAGATGCTGCTGAGAACAGGAAGTTCGTTATTAAATCCAGTTAAAGAAACAATGACCTTGTGTTTGATCTCACTCCACTTTTACACCAGTGTAAATCTGCTGGCCTGAGTGGAGAAATTTCTGATTTCCACTGAGGCGAGATCAGAATGAGGTCCAGCAACTCCTGCTTAGATGCTGAGCAGTGAGGGTGTGTCACTTTAATACTCAGCCCTTATATATTTCTCACTTTCAAATCATTGTAGAAACATTCACTGATTAATCCTTATAGTACCACGTAGAAGACAGTGGAATTGTATCCCCATTTATTGATGGGGAGGGAAACCCTGCAAGATGAGTCTGCACTGGAAGTCCATGTCAGATTCCAACCCAGAGCATTGCTTCTTGTCCAGTGCTCAAAACATGCCTCTCCCTCCCTCTTGAAATACTTTAAAACCTGCCTGTCCCTATTTGAAGAGGCCGCGGTTGTGACCCCCTTTGCATCAGAACAGCAAGGGAAGGAATAGTTAAAAGAGATAGGGTCAGATGTAGCCTATGGGACCCTGGGGTAGAATGTCCATTGGGGAGCAGAGGTGTTACAGGAGCACTAGGTGACCCTTGCACCAGAGGAATGGAAGGCAGAGCTGGCCAGAAAGTGCTTGAGCAGGGCAACACAGCTTTATCGCGTCCCGTCCATAACTGCCTGACCTCTCTAGAGGTGAAAGGGGCACAGGAGGCAGAGAAGTGTGACTTACACATGCCTGCCCCAGCTCCAATGTATCTAACCCCCACTCCTGGGGAGCTCTCTGACACGCTTCCTTACTGCACAACTGGAAGGCATTCAAATACTATGATGATGAGCATGAGATAAACACCTATGTCGAAGCAGATGGAAAAGAAGAGTTGCTTGTGGAAATATTCTTCAGCTGTCACACAGGACCCCTCAGTCTTCTAATCTTTCTCACTGGTTCACAGAGTCTATCTTGGGGAGCCCCTTGCGGCAGTGTGTTGAGTAGCAGACTGGGTGAGGACCAGTATTTAAGAGTGAGAACCGGACAGCTGTAAATGTCTTGTTTGTGGTCCTGTATTCCATAGTCGGACCTGTTGCATTCTACTGATTTTCCTGGGATAGCCTCTAGCAAGGGAGACATGTTCTTCCAAATAGACCAGCTTCAGCCAGTGAAGAGTTAGTTTAATCACAACAGTCAGACTGTCTGGACAAGAGATTGTTAATGGTGTATGGGGAGAGATAAACCCTTGTTTTTCCTTCAAGCTCATCAGAGTTCAAACATCAACCGAGTTCAGTTCTCTAGCCAGCAGCTTTCTGCTGTGTGTTTGTCTTTAAATTTGGCACTACAATCCTAGTCTTACCATCTGTTCTGCTTTCCTGAAGGGAAATCACCGCCATCTGTATTTGCAGTTGCTTATTGACTAGCAACAAAGATCACAGACTGGTTTGCTCAGAGTAAAGACTCTCCTGCCTCAGTTGGCTAAGAAGAGTTGGCTATTCTTGTATACCTCTTAATCAATCAAGTAATCTCTTCTTCAGAGCCCTGTCTGCTCTCAGGGGTCTTGGCTTCAGTTTGTGATGCCCTTTGTTGCAGTGGGGTACCATATATTGCCATTACTAAACAGTTCTACAGAAAGGAGATTCACTTATATTGTACTGGCAAAAACCCGGCAAGAACATCACACTTCCAAATGTTTGCAGAAGAAAATTAAGAAATTTTGGCTGAAAAATTTCAGCCAGCCCTAGTCAGGACCTCAGTTTTATGATTCATCCACATGTGACTACATATATAAAAATCAGTGGCTTTTCACATAACCCAAATAGCCACGTGCACACATTAATAAAGGTGTTTTTAAATGTGCAAAGTATTCATTTTCCACTGGAACACTGTCAGAATTGCCCAGTTCCTTGCAAACTGAAGGATCACAAGTTACAGCAATTGCA
The DNA here is from genome assembly GCA_007922305.1 of Dermatemys mawii. Lineage (NCBI taxonomy): Eukaryota > Metazoa > Chordata > Testudines > Dermatemydidae > Dermatemys > Dermatemys mawii. The sequence continues at coordinate 4,342,167 of ML677507.1, forward strand.
AGAGATTCAGGAAATCCCTTCTATAGAAACAGGACAATTTCCCTTAAAAATCGGTATTTGAGCATAGCTTCTAACCAAAGACAATATATCATATCACTACAGGATTTTCTTCCCACTGGAAGTGTGTTAAAATAGAGGAGAACACAATGAAAATAATCAAATAGAAATGTGGTGAGCAAATGCAAAGAAAATAAAAGTAAGGAAATTATGTAGCCTATTGTTTTCCTTTAAATATCTAAATTTTGACTGCCTAGGAAAGAACATAAGTCACTTCGATTCTTTGCAGAACGGACTAGATTTTTCTCACAAAAATGATTACCTGTGTATAAACTCTTCCAAGTTGTAATTATGATCCTTAATGTGGAAGTAAGTTTTGAGAATTTTTAGTCTCAGATGTTATTTACTGAAGCTTTACCTGAGTCAATATTAATCTCATAAGAGAAATTGGAATCAATATCTTATTAAGGTATTTTTTGAGGCAAATTGGCTTTTAGCCCAGAGAAACCTATGCATTGTCCTGTTCTGGGCCTTTTGATCTCTGGCTAGCAATTCCCTTTCATTTAATTTCAAACATAAGTTTGGTACAATGATTTTTTAAATAAAATATGATTTTAGATAGAAAGAAATGCATAAACCATGGAGGCAACTATAGCGACTTCATAGCCGAAGCTGTGTTGAGATTTTCACGTAAAGTGGGATTATATGATACATACATATACACATCTTAGATTTGTAAATGTGAAAGTGGGCACACACATATGCCATGCACGTATTTATGGGCTTGCATACACACACTCACACACATACACTACTGAAGAAGTTAGTATCTTGCTTTATGTAACCGAGCTGATCCTGCCCCTGTTGAAGTCAGTGATGTAGGATCAGGACCTCAGGATGCGAACTCATGAGCAGGTACTGTGGGAGTCTGCTCACAAATGGGTCATTAAGAAAAGTAGGCGCATCTGCTGTACAAAGAGATGTTAGGTGGCTTAGCAGCCGGTCAGGTGTGTTGCTACCCGGGCTGCTATCAACAGCCCGGGTGATGCCACATCATTCCTGGAATTACTGCCAACCAGCTTTAAGTAGTACTTCTGGGAATGAGTATGCCATATTACTCCCTTCTGGGGTACCCTAAATAGCCAAATAAATTATTTTTGAAGATGTGCACTGCACAGTGATCAATATGGTATTTAGGAGAAAAGCTTTTGAGGAGGCTCACGATGTTCTTACTAAGAAAAAGGAAGTTTTGCTGTACCACAAAGATCATTCATCAAAATGAGCAGTAAAAGGGTGAGTACTTAACTCTGGAGTGACTCTGGATTGATGCCCGTGTCAGGTCCTGGACAGAGCAATGGTTCTTAATAGCAATGGTTCAGAATTTCAGTTCTGAAACCCTTCTTATGTCAGCAACATTCAGATTCCAAGTCAAAGCCAAGCCTAGAACTTTGTTTTCAACATTTCCTAAGCTTTTCTGATCCTTCATCTCAGTTTAACAAAAAAAAAATTGTAACTTGTCATTCTGTCTTCTGTATGCCATGCACATTGCACATATGCTGTTTGAAAAGAGGTTGGATGGAAAAAATTTGGTGTAGGGCTAATCTAAGAGGATATGTTATAGTAGGAATATACACAGACTGCTGTAGCAAAGCAAAGATCACTAATCTCTTATTTATATGATGGTAGGTCAATTGGATATACTAAGAATATTTCAAAACCGTGGATCAAATATTTTATCTTTACCTTCAGTGGCCTAAATGACACCTGGCTACTTACGGTGGTCTGATTATTATACAATATGTGGTGGGGGAGTTAATGAAACTGAGAGGGAGTGGCAAGCATGTAGTAATCAATATGGAGTTCAGCACAACAAAAATTCAACAATGTGGATCAGTTTTATAATGGAAAGATGTACACAACAAAGGCCCCATGCACACAACAAATATACACCACAAAAACTTACCCAAGAAATGAGATGTTGAGATCCTTTCTGAGATATCTCCAGGGAAAGAAGCAGAATTAGCACAGACTAGCAAAACTTACAAATGTGCAAGGAAATGTTGAGAAAGTGACTCTAGCAGAAAATGGAAACTCTGGAAAAGATTAAATACATAACAGGATGCCAAGAACTGCTTATGCAAAGGCAGCAGCAATCCAAGAGTGAGCCAAAGCCTGATGGGTAGGTTCCAAGAAATGGAAATAGTGGGATTAAAAGAGACACAAGGCTGAAATGGCAGCAAGAAACTCTAGAACCGTGAAAGTGCTCAGTGGAAAAAGGAAATAGAAAGATCATTGGACTGAAACCACTAAGTGACGAGAATGAAAACTAAGAGGGTAAAGAGGATAGAGGGTGATGTGCTCGTACAATAACGCTAGCAGCACATTCAATGGAGGCAAATCCTTCAAGGTTGCGCAGTCTGCAGTTTGGCACGTAACCACGTCACTTTTTATCAGGAACCTTTTAGGTCTGACAAGCAGAGTTTGCAAATTTCGTCTGTGATTCAATTAAACCACAAGTGTGTGTTTCCCACATGAACACCTGAGATGGGACAGCATGTTATTCTCTCTCAAAGTGAGAGTGAAGTCATACTCCTGTAACCCAGACTAATGGGTCTGATGAAAAAGGGAGCCACGCTGGTTGATAGATAGATGAGAGGTGGGGAAGAATGCAGTGTGCTCACCTCACCAAGAGCGTTCAGCCTCGTGACTGAGTGAATAGTGTGGATGGAAGTTGACTAAGTCAGTCAGAGGGAGGAGAAGAGAAGGACAGCACTGCCTGAATAAATGTGAATGATCACCTGCCTCCCCCTGCCTGACAGAGTGTGGGCGATCCCGGTACTATCTCTCCCTACCTGAGGGGAGCGCGAGTGATCCCGTCTCCCTCTGCCTGAGATGATTGCGGGTGATCCCCTAATTGTCTCCCCGCACCTGAGGGAGTGCGAGTGATCCCTGGACCTTCTCCCCATCCCTGAGGGGAGTGCGGGCATTGCCCTGATTGTCTCCACTGCCTGAGGGAGCACATGTGATCCCTTGACTGTCTTTCCCCCTGAGGGGAGTACATGTGATCCCCTGGTTCTCCCTGCCTGAGGGGAGCGCAGGTGAATCCCTGACTGTCTCCCCCTGCCTTAGGGGAGTGTGAGTGATCCCCAGATTGTCTCCACTGCCTGAGAGGAGTGTGAGCGATCCCCTGACTGTCTCTCCCTACCTAAGGGGAGTGCAGGTGATTCCCTGACTGTCTCCACTGCCTGAGGAGAGTGCGGGTGACCCCCTGACTGTCTCACCCTCCTGGGTCATTGCCTATAGTTTTGACAAACTACTCAGGGTGGAAACACCCTATGCCATGGGGAATTTTTTCATACCTCGTGGGCTCACTGCACTCGGTGACCTCATCCTGTCGCTGCACTCCAGCAGCTTCAGGCCTGCAACACCTCATGAAGGTACACGGGTTCCTTCACATTACGAAGTCCACTAGTGTGGAATAAACTGGAGTCGTGAATTCAGAGAAATCCACCCTGGGGGTTGTGTTACTTGCTGGTTGTCTGGTGTTACTGATGTACCCACTCCTAAAATTCATCTGGCCCTTCCCTTCATTTGCTTCCTCTCTATTTCCCCTTGTACATAAAGTCTTCGTTGTTTATTGGTTCATCCATTATGGAGGTGTCAGAAGAGCACAGTATATGTATGAGGTATCAGGCTAGTCATAGGCATAAGTACCGGGTTGGGGTTCGTTCATACCACACAGTGAGGCAAGGTCGGGCCCCATTATAATCATCTAGTCCAGTGGTTTTCAAACTTTTTTTCTGACAACCCGGTTGAAGAAAATTGTTGGTGCCGTTGACCCAATGGAGATGGGGATGAGGGGTTTGGAGTGTGGGAGGGGTCTAAGGGCTGGGGCAGAGGGTTGGGGTGAGGGGTGCGGGGTGGGGCTCGGAATGAGGGGTTCAGGGTATGGGGGGCTCTGGGCTGGGGCAGGGGGTTGGGGTGCAGGAAGGGGTCAGGGCTCTGGGCTGTCGGTATGCTCTCTGAGGAGGTTGGGGTACAGGAAGTGGCTCTGGATCTGAGGGGCTCAGGGCTGGGGCAGGAGGTTGGGGCTCAGAGTTGGGACACGGGCTTAATTCTGGTGGCTCCCAGTCAGCAGTGCAGCCAGGGTACAGATGCAGGTTTCCCACCTGTCCTGGCACCATGGACTGTGCTGGACCCCGGAAGCAACCAGCAAGTCCAGCTTCTAGGTGGAGGCACAAGCAAGTCCATGAGGTTCTCTGTGCAGGCTCCATCCAGGCACCGCTTACCTCAGGGGGCTCCAAGGTGGTGGGGCAGACGGGCTAAGGCAGGCTCCCTGTCTGCCCTGGCCCTGCGCCACTCCCAGAAGCAGCCAGCATGTCTGGCAGTGGCTCCTGTGAGGGGCAGGTGGCTCCACGCACTGCTCCCATCCGCAGGCACTGCCCCCACAGTTCCCATTGGCCACGGTTCCCCGTTCCTGGCCACTTTTGTGAAGTGCTCAGATACTATGGGAAAGAGGAGATATAAACTGAAAACTCATCAAGGGTGCAAGTTCGTGCAAGTCACTAGTTCACGTTTTCCTGCTGCTCTTGCTGTGTCTGCGACAACTTCACATGCCTACTAATCCTCAGAACTGCAGCAGAGGGAGCTGTGAATGGATTTATGTGCAGCCATCAACATTTGGTTAACATTCTGTTAATATTTAAACAACAAACCTGTTAGCAGATTAATTGGCACTGTCACTTCCCAGAAGTTTTATGGGTACTTCAAGCAGCTAGCAGTGTATTTCTAAAAGGAAACATGAAGCGCCTAAATATGTACGAATGCAGGATACGAGGAATGCTAAACTGTCCCACTGTTCCTATGCTGGCCCTCATGGAATTGCTGTTTAATCCAAAAGCATGGTGAGCTGAATGATTTAGGAATCACTTTGGCACATCTTCACATGGCAAGGGTGAGGTGCATATCAAGTATCCAGCATTTCTTTGACCTAGCAACCCAGAAAATATAGAAAGAAAAGATGAGAAGACTGAGGATCCACCAGAGCTGACTCCTACCACCTGTCATTCCGGGAAATGGTTCCTGTATGAAACGTCTACCTATCATATGGGTCCTGGTCAATGATAGAAAGTGAAATTGGCCCTGTACAGGGAGCCAGCACAAGACCTATGCATCGCTTAAATATTCAGTGTCATTTGTCACCTACCTGGATGAATACCTCATCTTCATCACCAAGCTATTGGTAAAAGTGCAGAGAAGATGGGCTACACTCACTCCAGGATTTTCAAGGTGATTCCATCAGAGCCAATAGTCTTTGGAAAGTTTTCCAATTCCAAGAGGAATTCATGCTTCCAATGTGTCATTCCCTTGCCATCCTACATTAGCCAAACATGGGAAGGTTTCAGCGGACTCTTCCAGCTTCAAGAGAAGTGATGAAGAGGTCTTATTTGTCCACCAGTGAGCTGAGAATGGCCAATGCATTGGAGAAGTCAGTGAATGGACAAAGAGAAATACTGCAGCCCAAAATCCCAAGTTCGTCATTCATAAGCAATGTTTACTTTTGCTCTTCTCCGGTGGTCAATTCAGTAGCTTGCACTTAGCACCATCTTCTTGATGCCATGTCAGATGCTCAGCAATAAAATCAATCAGCGCAATTTATTTATGAACTCATAAAACACTATTTTATGGCTATGCTTTGAGTGCACAACCATGAGAGGAGTTATGTTTCCAGAGAGAATTGGTTCTGATTCTGCCCTCCACAGATTCTTTAGAAACAAGTAGTGTGGGTGGGAGGCAAGGGAGGGAACAGCTGCACAGCATGGATAATGCACTACCAAGTGTTCAGGGACAAAACTAAAATCAAACCCCCTCAAACTTCCAGCAGACTCTCCAGAGAAACCTCCACCATCTTCTCCTGAATCTGGCTCAGCCTTTCCTGTTGATACTGCAGATTAGATGGAGATAATTAAGCCTGTGTATGTTCCATTCTATTTCTTTGCTCAGCCAGAGGATAAGTAAATGAGACATAGTCACATTTTAAGCTTACAAAGACTCATAGCTCTTCTTTCTTTCTTTCTTTCTTTCTTTCTTTCTTTCTTTCTTTCTTTCTTGTACAACCATATGGGAGCCCTGTCCATTCACCATCTGTGGCTCTTTAACGTGACAGACATGGTTGCTACCACCCATCCTAGACCCAGGTATATATTTCTACAATACACAAATCAGCACAATCTCTTCCATTGCAAAGATTTATGAAGTTAATCTTATTTATATGACACTTCATTGTTATTTTATCACATGTTGTTTGAACAGATGAATCAGTCCATTTTCTCTTGTCATTTCTTGCTATTGTTCATGATTCCTCTTTCTGGGGATTTTTGCCACCACCATCTCATTTAACACTCAACAAAATTGCATGTGTGGTTTTACAGGTGGTGACTGTACCTCCTCTGTAAATTAATAAAAGGAAGTCTATTCTTGTGATATTCATTTGTTATTTTGCCTCCCTTGTTGGATTTTCATGAATGCATTATTTTCTCCACTACTACTATGCTATTAATATTAGTCTAGTTTTGGAGTTTTAAATATTGGTAGAAGGTTAGATTTGGGCATCCAGAATGGTCTTTAATCTCTTCGGAATGCATTAAGGTGTCTCCGTGATGCAATTCATTGATTGTGTGTATTCTATAATCTTCCCAGATTTGAAAAATCCCTAATTTTTTGGTGAATTATAGTCTAGATTACATGAATTAACAGAGAAAGGAAATAGCTCATTTCAGGTGATGTCTTATGCCATGCCAATGTAACGTTTTTAAAATGTGGGCGATACCACTGGCTTTAGCGCTGAGTCCATCTGAAGGATAACAGCCTATTACTTCTTCTAGCTAATGGAATTATTCCTGTAGGGCTCCAGCTCCGCATTTTAGTAGTATGGCTGTGAAGTGGTGAGTCCTGCCCCAAGTGCTGATTGGTTAGAAAGAAGGTAGATGGGAAGAATTGGCTTCTTCGCCCCCTCAGAACCCAAATTTGTTGGAAAGTTGGCAGAAAATCCCACCCTGCCTTCCTGCTGCACTGACCAGGAACAGGAACTGTGGGAGGGGTGACTTTTGGGTTGCTGGCCTCAAGAACGAAAGGGAAAGAACACAGCCTAATTTGCTTGGGGGTGGGTCGTTTGCTCATGGTTTGTGTTACGAATCCTGTTGGTGGCGTTTCCCCAACATAATGCCACATAGTTTCTCTCTGTTATTAAAAGGCTTTTGCTACACTCAGACTCTGTGCTTGCAACAGGAGAAGGTTTGCCTCTTAGAGGCGCCCAGAGGGGCGGTATGTAGTTGTCCCAGATCACTGGGTGGAGGTTCAAGCTTGTTTTGCCTTGTTTTATTGGAACACAACCCCAAGATACTGAACCCAACCCTTGTTGCTGCCAACTCTGATGGGCAGAAGGGTTACATTAGGAAAAACATTTTCACTAGGAGTGTGGTGAAGCATTGGAATGGGTTACCTGTCGAGGTGGTGGTTTTTAAGGTCAGGCTGATCCTGGCTGGGATGATTTAATTGGGGATTGGTCCTTCTTTGAGCAGGGGATTGGACTAGATGATCTCCTGAGGTCCCTTCCAACCCTGATATTCTATGATTCTATGATCTGCTACCACCACACAAAAAGGATGTATCTCCCCTGGAAATCCTGAGGGGATGACGGAGCTGTAGGGTGGTCAGGGGAGGAGATCCTGGAGCCAAGGGGTTAAATGTCCTGTTGGGAAAACAGCAGGTGAATTAGTTCACTTGCAACCTGCTGAGCAGCAACTGAATCAGCCCCTGCTCTTTCTCTGCAGCCTCCAGATCAGGGGGCAAAAAGGGACAGCAAAGGAAGATTCTGTGCCTGTTTGGAGGAATGGTCACAGAGAGCCAGGGTGTTTGGCTTGGCTTGGCTTGGCTTGGCTTGGGTGAAGCAAGGTGATGAAGGTAGCTGGGGGAATGCATACTGGTGATGAGTATAGGGCACTTAGATCCATAACAGCTGAAGTGCCTGTAACACCTGCCTCAAGCCATGATATACCTGGTGTACTGCCAGGGACTGGTGTACCCCAGCACTCAAAGATCCCACAAGAGACTTATGATTACACTACCTGGAATAGATTTGGTTTTGCAGAACTTTGTTGGCCAAGTTTTGGGTTTGTAAACAACAGTGAGGAGTAGTTCATGCCCAAGTCCTATTTCATCAGAGTTCCCAAAGGCTGAGGGGTCTGGTAGCTCTAATTTTGACTTTTCTTGATTGTAAACTGTAGATTTGGCTCTACAAAGGAAACACAGGGATTGGGAAAATTAGCATGTGATACTTGGTGATGAATGGGGCATAAATGCCAAGAGTAAAATTGATGAAATACTGTTTAACTTCTCTAGGACCGTCCATTCAAATTTCTGCATGATCAGCCTTGTAGCCCCATGTATTAACATAATAATTCAGCCTTGATTCAAGCTCACGCAACTCCCTCTGAAGTCTATTGGAGTTTAAAGTATCAATGGGCATTACTGCAAGCTATGTGTATATGTAAAATATTCCAATTTGCATAAATTAGCATGGCAAGTGGAAATGGCTTCAACATGAATTTTTAAATCTGGATTCTAAGAGCTATGCTCATCCAATGAAAAAATGCAACCATACAACCGGAACTATATGGTCAGCCACAACAGCATGATATTCAAATACCAAATAAGCTACTTGCAAATAGGTTAAAGATCAAAAATTAGTCATTGAAACTATTTGGCAAATGTTAAATAATAAAGCAATTAGGGGGGAATCACTGTTTTCAGACGATTCATGAACAGAGAAAAATCATGACATTAATCATATAATTTTGTTGTTAGTGGAGATGGCAAACTAGCAACTATGAACTAGCTGAATACAACATGCTAAGGAATTATAATTTAAAATAGAACATCAAGAGCAATTTCCTTTATTTTTGAATCACTTTCACTACCATATAAACGATTGCCTTATGGCTTCCAGTTGTGTTTATAAGAAAGCCATTTTCTATGTTGAGTTCTTTGCCATTATGTTACATTACACAAAGTACCAACATGTACTTTCAATCCTGATGGCTTTTTTTTTAGATTCAAAGAAATCAACACAGAGAACATATATAAGAGAGTGCAGTGTGTGTTATACATTCTGCGGCAGTGGCCAGCTTGAACTAATTTACAGGGAACAGGCTACAGGACACTCCATAAGAAATAAAACAGAGAAAGCATTAAATGCAATTACATATTCCAAAGAAAATTGTAAGGGAAGAGAAAAGTGATTACTACATTTAAGAGGTCCTGGAGGAAAGGCTAGCAGAGGTATTAGAGACAGGTGAGGAAAAAGAAGACAAAAGAATAAAAATAAATAACAGAATAATTAACCTTCATTTAGCCTAATTAATTTAGGGATAAATTGAATGTTACCACTACATACCTTGCCATAACTGTACACCATGCCATCAGATTATGTATTTTAAAATTATTTTTATTAGTCCTTTCATCTTCAGTTCAACTTCCTCTCTCAAACCCTCATTACTATTCAACACCTCAAGAGTCTTTTTTGTCACTGGACATTTTAAAGGGTGGAAAATAAAATGGATCAATGCAGTAACTCAATTAATTCCTCATCTCAAATTCTAATAAAATCAATTTGGAGAACTGGCGTGTCGTTAAGCTTACATCATAATACAGTAATTAGAAACAACTTTCATCTTGCCATTTCCTTTGAAGATTTTAATTGCAATTAATTAAACGTGCCTTGCTTCTCCATTAAAGGCTCTCAAAATGGAAATTGGATGAGAAGTTAGAGATAAGGCTGATTAGAGTAATCATACCTTCCTCCCCCATTTTTAATGTCCAAAAATTGTACACATGTGCCATTGAAAAGTTGCATATAAGTTTCCTTCCTTTGTAAGTTAAAAACAAATTTTAACTATCTCCTTAGGTGGCATCTCCATTAATGGAGGTTTGCAACCATGGTAGCCTATTCTGTATGATCTTCTGGTAATCTCTTTGTGCATGAACAGCCCTTTTGATCCACCCGCATCATCCATCCAAGATCTTATTTTTGTGCCTCATGTTCTTCTGCCATCAACTTTCCTTCTAGTGCCTATAAACTTGCATGACCACGTCATATTCTAATAGATTCTGTTGCTTCAGTCTGGCCTATTTCTCGTTTAGATCCAGACACATTTAGGGGTTTGACCATATGCGTTTTTGTTAAAGGCCACAATTAAAAGTTTGCGACCAACCATTTGAATTAAAGCTCCTCTGAAAGCGGCAGGTACAAAGGTGTAAATATTATAATTTCTTGTATTGGAGTAGTACCTAAGAGGCCCAATCATGGACAATGACCTCATTGAATTAGGTGCTGTACAAACACAAAACAAAAAGATGACCCCTTCCCCAAAGACCTTACACTCCAAGTATATGACAAGAGACACCAGGTAGATCCAGACAGACAGACAGAGAGCACAAGGTTACAATGAGCAAATATTGGGCAGCATGACAGCAATGCAGCATACCAGCTCTTTAACCAATGTCAAGCTTTTTGTAGGCATCATGGCAAAGCATTATTTCAGCCTATTCAGTGAATTAAACTGAATTTTGACTCTTCGAATTCACAAATTCATTACTTTTGCTGGTCATAGACATTCATTCCAATGGAGTTTGGATCTGATGAATTCTGTGATGGAACAGAATGAAATGAAGTTTCAAGTTACACAGTATGTGGAACCAGAACCAGTTTTAGTCAAAGATACATATTTCACCCAAAGTCTACATTCCCTTTTTGTACCCTGAACAATTCTTTTCCCTCCTCTGGGTTTCCACTCTTCAGATACAATAGACTCTCGATTGTCCAGGATGATAGGGAAAAAGTTAATCCTGATTAATAAAATCCCGGATAATCACCATCCATAGGAACTATGGGCGGGGGCGGTGTTGGTTCACCAGCCACCCTGCTCAGGTGGGAGAGGGTGTTGGTTCACTGGCTGCTCTGCACCCTGATGGAGGGGTTTTTTTGTTCTTGGGGCGGCAACAAAGCCAGAGCCGGCCATGCAAATTTTTTTTTTACATCCTGGTTAATCCACAGCCTGGTTAACCCAATCCTGGAGAATCGAGAGTCTACTGTATGTGTAGACTGTTATTATGCAACGTACACACAGACACACCCTTAGTCTTTGTTTGGCCAAGCTATTTTTCAATCTTTCCTCATAAATAATTCTCATCAGCCCCTTTGATTGGTTTTGTTGCTCTTCATTAAACTCCTCCCAGTTCATTGGTGTCTTTCTGGTACTGAGGTGCCCAGAAGTGATCACATTTTTCCAGATGTGGTCACAGCAGGGCTGTAGAGAGAGGAACTATCATTTCCATCCATGACACCTCTGTATGCTGCCCGGAATGGGACTGGACCTTTTTCCAGGTTAGCTGTTCAACTGGGAAAAGAGATGATGAGGGGTAAGATAGAGGTCTATAAAATGAATGGGGAGGACAAAGTGAATAAGGAAGTATTATTTACTCCTTCACATAACACAAAAGCAATGGATCACCCAATTAAATTAATAGGCAGCAGGTTTAAAACAACCAGAAGGAAGTACTTCTTCACACAATACAGAGTTCACCTGGGGAATTTGTTGCTAGGGGATGCTGTGAAGGCCAAAAAAGGTTTAAAAAAATAGATAAGTTAATGGAGGATAGGTCCATCAATGGCTATTAGCCAAGATATTCATGTATACAATCCCATGCTCTGGGTGTCCTTAGCTTTTGACTGCCAGAAGCTAGGAGTGGATGACCTGGAATCAATCAATAATGGCCCTGTTCTGTTCTTTCCCTCTGAAGCACCTAGCATTGTCAACTGTCAGAAGACAGGATACTGGGCTGGATGGACCATTGGTCTGACCCAGGATGGTTGCTCTTATGGTTTCTGGAGAAAGTTTGGGATTATAGGAAGTACTCTGGGGTGGTAGATAGTTGGAGCGTCTGTTGCTTTCAAACTGTAATAGTCATTTTTGTTTTGTTTTGTTTTTCCTGACAGAAGAAGGGAGCAGCTGTCCACTGAATCACTTACTGGAGGATTCTCTGCACCTTGAAGTCTTTAAACTATGGTTTGAGGACTTCAAAACCATATAATACCAGGCTTGGAAGGAAAGTCATGTAGTCCAACCTGCTGCTCAAAGCCAGGACCAACCCCTAATTAAATTATCCAACAGATTTTTTTTTCCCCAGATCCCTAAATGGCCCCCTCAAGGATTGAATTTACAAGCCTGAACTTAGTAGGCCAATGCTCAAACCACTGAGCTATCTCTGCCCCTGACATAGGTTAGGGGGTTGTGACAGGAGTGGTTAGATGACATTCTGTGGCCTGCATTGTGCAGGAGGTCAAACTAGATGATCATAATGGTCCCTTCCAACCTTAAAGTCTATGAGTCTAGCTAGTCTGGGACTAGCAGGTAAAAAAATGGGTAGGGGGAGTTATGAACCCATGGAGCATGCTCAGTAGGGAATATCCAAAGGTAAAGATAATTCCACTCCTAAGTATTAGACAAAAACGGCACAAAACTCTTTAGTTAGTTCAGCACATATCAATACAACACAGCCATCCAGAGCAGGAAGGAAAGATGACCATGTTCAACTGAAAGTGCAGGAGAATTATGTAGGCAGAATACATTTAACAGAGTTGAAATTTGTCCAGGATTAATATCCCCTACCCCTATGAACAATGCTGTTGCAACTTTAAAGGACTACATTCTCAGAACTAGACCTTTACAACTCATTACCAAGAGACGAACTTACAGTTTGGCACCATGATGCAACTTTGGCTCAATACTGACTCAAGAAAAAGACTCACCTATCCAGCTGTCATCACCGCTTCTTGCACTATCTAGATAGGTTTCCCATCCAAGTAAGGAACAGCTCTCATCCTACTTAAATTGTCAGAGCTACCCAGCCACCACTGCTGGATTTCTTTGAGGACAAGCTGACTCAGAGTAGAAGACAGGCTGGAATTATGTGTGATAACATTGCGGGAGAGCTAGGGAAGGGGAAACAGTTGAGATCATTATTGCAGAGTTCACCATTTGGGGGTTCAGGTCAAATAACCTATGGGATAAGAATCTCACCTGACATAATTACATGATTTAAAGTGACTTGTTTAATTGACATATGTCCTTGAGATGATGGCCATCCCAATTCAGAGTGAGGATGGATGCTTCAGTGAATCATGACTGCCCCTTTATTTTATTTCACACACCAAAAATAATTAAAGGAGATTCTATATGCAAATTGGTTTTTTTAAAGAAGGCCAAGGTGATATGTCCTTTGAGTCTGGAACTCACTGTATGAATCCATCTGTATAATATTAAAAGGGATTATTAAAGTCATTTAAGTTTGTGCAAGTTTGAAATAAGTTCCCTTTATCTTTTCTTTCCAAAGGTCACAGTTTTTTTCATTGTCTTCACAGTGACAGTAATTCATGTTGTAAGGATATAATTTAAACAACGTCCTGAAAAAAATTCTCATTTTCCTTTAATAATGATGGTGAGTTTTGAGGTTATATCATTGAACACCACCAGGCTATAGTATTATATACCTGGAATTCACAAACCTGGGTACAGTCTGAAAAGCATAGCCAGGATTTTCAGAAATAACTCCTGATTCTGAGTGCCTTAATTTTGGGTGCCCTACTTGAGACACTGTAAAGGGTCTTGATTTTCAGAGAGTGGGTGCCCAGTTCTTTCTGTAAATCAGGTCCCATTAAAGGACTTCAAAAAGGGATGCTCCTAAAATCAGTTATTCTCAAAAATCGTGGCCTGTGGTTTTTTTGAGCAACAGGTTTCAATTGCTTCAGATTTTCCCTTGCTTTAAAAAGTGAGCATGTTGTTCAGAGGTGATCAAGATTATCTGACAAACTAATTCCAAGATGAGTAGCAAGATTTGTCATGAGGTAACATCTAGTAGAAGGTGACTGCTCCACTGAATGAGATAGTCTGCAGATAGATTTGGGTTTGGAATTCGAAAGGAGCTGTCATGGAATCCAAGTGTTAGATGAAGAGGTCTAAAGGGGTGTTGATGAAAGAGATAGGAGCATGAACAAGCCTTTGAAAATATTACCTTTATTCAGTAGAGCTTTATATAGACTGTGTGAAATGTCCAGAGAAGAAAGTGCATGATATAGTACATTACTAAGGACATGACTTAGTCACAGAGGTCACAGCAGTCACGGATCCCTTGACAACCCCCATCTCCAGAGCTGCCACCGGGCTGTGTGCCCCCCTGCCTCCCTCCCCTGCAGCTGGGGGTGGGGCTGGAGCCAGGACTGTGGCCATGCCCTACAACTGTGGGGGCCAGAGCCAGGACTGTGCTCCCTCTTGCCACTCCCCCTATCCCCCCATGGAAGCTGGCTACTCCAGACTGCTGCTGATCAGTTGCTAACCAGCTCAGAGTAGGAAAGTTGACCAGTGGACTCATGTTGATGGAAGTGTGCAGGGCCATTCACCGCATCCTTCTCCAAAAGACAGTGACTGTGGGCAATATGCGTGACATTGTGAATGGCTTTGTACAAACGTGATCTGTGCACTCATGACCTCCAGGGTTGATTTATTGCAACATATTTTGCCTGGGCATTAAAACTAGAGGCACTAAAAGAGCTCCAGCTAATACAGCTGGGAGTGGTCTATTTGCTACACAACACAGTTTGTAGTGAGCATATTATCATGGTGCACCAGCCACTGCACTTCCTTCCCATCAAATACGTTTAAGGTCCTGATCTTCTAACTCCTCAGTTGGCTGGAGGCTGCCTCTCCTTCCATGAGGATGGCTGCTTTCCAGACAAACAAAGGATTTTTGAATGACAATGATGGAACTCAAAGAAGTGGGGAGGGCAGAACTTTCTGAGCAGCTGGCCAACAGATGTGGAATTCACTCCCACATGACTTCAGAGTGATCACAATCCATACAGCATTCAGGACATAATGTAAGTCCTGTCCTTTCATTCTAGCGTTCCTATAATAAGAACAAACATATATATGTGGATGTATATTTGATCACTTCAATCAGCGCAATCTCTATATGCAGAGAAGCATGTTGAGTGCTTTTGTATAGCCTGGCAAAATCATGGCCTTTAAAAAAAAGCTCCAAGTCTGGAAAGAGAGTGACGGTTATGACATGTTCCCATCTTTCTTATTTCTGGCTGTTGATGACAGTAAAGACATGGATCTGCTTCTTCTATGTGAAATAATTGCATCCCATCTAAAATCAACTCTCCAAAATTTAGAAGACTATTTCCCATGAGATTCTTATCCATGGAAAGGAAATCAATGGGTTCGTGATCCATTCTCATCTCTAGAAACTGAGACCTCTCTGTCACCATCATTGGAGGACAAGTTGCTGAAACTGTCAAGTGATTAGGGACTAACGTTACAGTTTCATGAAGTAACTTCACCTGTTTTCTGGATCAAAGTCAGAAGTGAATACCCATAACTCAGTGAACTCACTGTCAAAACTTTGCTTCTGTTCCATTCCACAAACCTCTGCGAAACTGGATTTTCAGCGGTAACTGCAACGAAAACAAAATACCACAACTGCCTGAGCATTGGAAAGATGCTCCCAGTGTCCTTGTCAAACTTTCATCCTTGGACTGAAAGACTTGTGTCTCCAAGACAAGCACAAACATCTCATTAATAGTATGGTGATAAGCCATCTGATTTTAGTATTATTATTTTTAAAACTAAATCAATTGAATTATATCTAATGTTCAAAACGAGGTACACAGTAGACAAAATTATTTGTATCCCTCATTTGAAACAGTGTTTAAAAATCAGGTTAACATTTTCATATCACATAACTTGTTGAACAGGACTTTATTTAAACAAATAAAGAGAACTGGAGCAGTGGCTCTTCGTTGGTAAGCAAGTAAGAAATGCCCTACATGCAGATCATACAAAAAATAAATGCCGGACAAGATTGAAAAACAGCAAGAAATACCAGTGAAATGCTGTTCTTTTTTAGCCCTCTCAATAAGTCCATGACAGTTTAGAAAGACACAAGCTGGTCCCTGGTAGCAAAAAAGTTAAGAAACACTGATTTAGACAAATGGGGTATACAAGGGGTACCACAATAAGATATTATTGATCAGCAGGATGGGGAGTGGTCTCTGCACCCCAGGAACTTAATCTTGGTCCTTCGTGAGCATGGCCCATTCAGGTCTGGCTCTGGACTGATCTTGGATTGACCATGCTTTTATCATCCACAGCAACTGAGGGTCATTATAGAGACTGGAATTGATAATCCAGAACACTGTGTAGAATTTTAAACAATTAAATACATTTTCATTGGCTTTTATTGAATCCACATAGAATGGTAAACTTAGGAAAACTGATAAACTTTTACAAAAAAAGAAAAGCAGAGAACTTGCAAGCTTAATGGTTTTACAATTGTAATATACTTCTGGAAAGATTTGACATCTGAGGTCCCCTAGGAACTATTAATACAAAATCTGGAACTGATCTTGAAATACCAGCAGATTCCTGAATTTTGATATTGTGCTGAGATAAGAATACCCCACAGGTGATTTATAAACTTTGACTTTAGGACAACCAGTTATGTGCTACTCAGGAGAGTTTCAGAAAGTTTTCATAGCATCATTGGAAAAAGGGTTTCACATTCCCCTTTTGAAAGTATTAGTACGGCATCAGCTATTCACGGAGCACAAAAATCATCTTTATCATTTGTAGACACTCTTGTAGACACTCTTGCAGCCCTCAATTTAAAGGGCTACTGACATTAACTTTTATGTGCCCTATCAGCTTTTACTGATAGTGTTGTAAATGCTGCCAATTGATTAAATGAGCATCTTTTATTTATTTCGGTCTTCAAGAGTTGTTAGATAAAGGTCTTGGCTCTGTATCACCATCACTTCCTAATAAAGGAAGTGTTAGGAAGTCATATATTTTAAAGAATCGCTGTTCCTTTAAGTGGACAGAGATTACAAATGATTAACGGACAGAAGTCCAGGTCTAGCACAAGTCAATCACTAGAGAGCATGACAAAAGAAAATAGCATTAGACTGTGTCCAGTATTTCTCAATTTCATGTAACGGGTCTTGGAGCCCGTGGGAAACGGCGAATGAATCTTGTGCATCTAAATGGGGTATGGGGTATCTCAAAAATGATCAAGAGTGTGGGTATATGGGGCAGGTGGAAAGGGTTTAACACAAAAAGAAACTTTAAAAAGAAAGTCAGTGGGACTTTAGATCAAAATACTTGCAGTGATATTGGGATGGGTCTAAACAAATGTACAAGGATTGTATGTATTAGGATGATGACATGGTATAGCCTTGCATTGAGCCAGGAAGGTCTTGCTGAATAAGTTCCTGGCTCATCAGTGAATCTCAGTATACCTTAGAGCACCCAGTCTGAGCTGTCTGTACTTTGCAGCCCTATTAGATAGCATGGCAGAGAGACATGAATAAACTCAGTAGTGGGAAGAATTCTTGAGGGCTTTTCTGGGCATTTCTTTCTCTTTCTCTATGGATTTATTTTTACAATGCAGCCCATGCATAAATGGGAAGCTCCCAGAGTTATTCCATTTTGTTCGGGGGCTCAGATCTATAGACTCTCTTACACGCTCAGACATTTTTCATTTAAAATGTCTTAAGGGCATTGAGCTCCATGTGACCCAAGGTTAGGGTGTCAGAAGCAGGATAAGCCAGGATTCAGGGTCCCTGGCAGTGGAAATTGTGCCCAGCGGGGCTTTGAGGCAGCCCAAGAAGCCCACAATCCTCCTCTGCTGGAGACACCACATGTGTATTGAGATGGCTGCAGAAGGGAGGTGTTCAGGAAAGCCAGGGGTTATACTGAGTTTATGCATTCCTGTGGCACCTTTTGCCACTAGGGTTCCTGTACAGACGAGCACAAAGCTTAAAGCTGCCCTGCGCCAGGCATATCGACTAGATGGTATCAAGGATTGTAATAACTGTCCTTTGGGGCGGGGGGAAGCAAAAAAGTTATTTGAAATGGGCTGAAGTTGGTTTTATTGTTGCTGTTGTTAAAGTCCGATCCCATTTCCTAGCAAACAAACACACACAAAAGGCGAGAGAACAGCAAAGATAGACAATGCAGCTTCTGTCTCCGATGTTGACTGTCCCTTGCAGCCGCACTGCTGGAGAAGTACAGACACAGCACACGGTCTGATCAGCCACTCCAAGACATGGCAATCCAGTACCAGCATTGGGCTGTTTGGGGCATTGCTTTAAGTTGCCACAGTCTTACAGCAGTGCTGCAACCTATACTGTCTTAGCCAGCTGAGCCAGACTTTTATGAGACAGAAGGAAAAAGGCGAGAGAGATGAAAGAAAAGAAATAAGATGGGAAAGGAAAAGGTCAGACAAGGAGGTGTGACAAAGTATCACATTCCAGGTACTATTTGGCACATAGACAGACCCGGTGGTGGCGGCAATGTTATCTAAGTCCCTCTCTTTGTCCTGATCTGGTCAGGACATATCTCAGGATCAGGATAAACAAGGCACAATGGTGTCATGCTGAATCCCAGAGTCCCGGGACATCCTGGCAGCGGCAGCTATGATGGCGAAGCTTGTTCTTTTCCCTTCGTTCACTCTGCCAGTGTTGTGGTAGCCAGGTTTTTCCCAAGAGTCTCTTGCTGAGAAACTTCAAAGGGAGTGATGTGTGAAATAGCCCATCCCCCTCATCATTTTTTCACTAATTAGGCCTAATTTCTGACACAACCCATTTCGGTCCATTGATTTCTGATACCACATTTTTCTTCTTTACCAGATATGATCTTAACACAATCATTAAAATATATCACCAGGCCTTTCTCTTTGGACTAATTCAGTCTGTCTTGCTTTTGCACCTCTTCCCATCAACGTTTATTGTTATAGGTTACTGTGACATTTATAATCTTCCACTCATTTCTTACAGTTTCGTTCACGGCTGAGTAAAGTGATAGGCCCAGTTATAACAACAGAGGTCATATCTATCTATGGCACTCACACAGTGCCCCTTACTGTAGCATCTGAGACCTCACAATCTTCATTGTCTTTATCCTCACAACATCCCTGTGAGATACACAGTGCGAAATCTTATGAGGTTCAACAAGGACAAGTGCAGAGTTCTGCACTTAGGAGAGAAGAATCCCAAGAACTGCTACAGACTAGGGACCAAGCAGCTAAGCAACAGTTCTGCAGGAAAGGACCTGGGGATTACAGTGAAGGAGAAGCTGGATATGAGTCAACAGTGTGCCCTTGTTGCCAAGAAGGCCAACGGCATATTGGGCTGTATTAATAGGAGCATTGCCAGCAGATCGAAGGAAGTGATTATTCCCCTCTATTTGGCACTGCTGACGTCACACCTGGAGTTTTGGTCCCCACAACTACAGAAGGGATGTGGACAAATTGGAGAGAGTCCAGCAGAGGGCAACAACAATGATTAGCGAGCTGGTGCACATGACTTACAAGGAGAGGCTGAGGGAGCTGGGCTTATTTAGTCTGCAGAAGAGAAGGGGGGATTTGATAACAGCTTTCAACTACCTTCAACCATTCAAAGAGGATGGAACTAGGCTGTTCTCAGTGGTGGCAGATGACAGAAGAAGCAATGGTCTCAAGTTGCAGTGGGAGAGGTCTTGTTTGGATATTAGGAAAAACTATGTCACTAGGAGGGTGTTGAAGCTCTGGAATGGGTTATCTAGAGAGGTGGTAGAATCTCCTTCCTTAGAGGCTTTTAAGGCCTGGCTTGACAAAGCCCTGGCTGGGATGATTTAGTTGGTGTTGGTCCTGTTTTGAACAGGGGATTGGACTAGATGACCTCAGGAGGTCTCTTCCAAACCTGATATTCTATGATCTTTTATTGTCCCCATTGTACAGCTGTGGAGTTGAGGCACAGATAGTGGTGTTTTCAAAAAAAAAATAGGGAGAGAGACTAAGTAACTTGCTCAATGTCTTGCCCAATACCTTTCATTTTTGAGTCTTCAAAGCATACTGGCATCATATTATCAAGCTTCTCTCCACCACCAGGAAGACTAAATACTTTTTTTTAAAAAAATGAAAACAGAGAACATAAGATCAGTCATACTGGGTCACACCAAAGGTACATCTAGCCCAGTATCCTGTCTTCCAACAGTGGCCAATGCCAGGTGCCCTAGAGGGAATGAACAGAACAAATAATCATCAAGTGATCCATTCCCTGTCGCTCATTCCCAGCTTCTGGAAAACAGAGGTTAGGGACACCATCCCTGCCCATCCTGGCTAATAGCCACTGATGGACATATCCTCCATGAATTTATTCCGTTCTTTTATGAACCCTTTTACAGCCTTGGCCTTCACGACATCCTCTGGCAAGGAGTTCCAAAGTTGACTGTGCATTGTGTGAAAAAATACTTCATTTTGTTTGTTTTAAACCTGCTGCCTATTAATTTCATTTGGTGAGCCCTAGTTCTTGTGTGATGAGAAGGAGTAAATAACATTTCCTTATTTACAGAGAAGGAATTTGTCAAATTTCATCCGGAAAAACCAAAGCTTGAAGAGTTTCTAGCTAACCGAAAATGACCCTTTACAATTTAAATACTGGTGCCAACAGCTTTATAATAAACATAGTGTAGTATTTCTTCACACAGTGCACAGTCAACCTGGGGAACTCATTACCAGGGGATGTTTTGAAGGAGTATAAGTATAACTGAGGTCAAAAAATAATAAGGTAAAATCATGAAAGATAGGTCCATCCATGGTTATTAGCCAAGATGGTCAGGGATGCAACCCCATGCTGCAGGTGTCCCTACACCTCTAACTGACAGAAGCTGGGACTGGAAGAAAAGGGATGGATTCCTCAATAAGTCCCCTGTTCTATTCATTCATTCTGAAACATCTAGCACTAGCCACTATCAGAAGACAGGATACTGGGCTAGGTGGACCGTCAGTCTGACCCAGTATGGCCGTTCTTATGTTCATGAGTTTATTTGGTATTTCTTTTAAATTATGCCCACTGTCCCTCTTAACTATTATGGCATCTTATGTTCTTATGAGATCCTCATATAATCAAATTACTCTAGGATCTGGGGCTTTAAGAAATAATCTAAATATTGTGAGACTCTCAGTAAAATTATGAGAGTTGTCACCACTGTTTTTTCCAGCTACAAAATGGGTATGGCTTTTGTGATGCTAAATTGGTTAATAGTTGTAAGTTGTATCAGTGGGGTAGCCATGTTAATCTGTATCCACAAAAACAATGAGGGCTCTTTAAGATGCCACCAGACTCCTAGTTGTGCGTTGTTTTGAGATCTGTGGGCAGGAGATGATACAGAAATGTCAAATATTATAATAAGGGAGTGAAATGGCCTAAAGGAAAACTTAGACTGAATAGCTCCACAAATATTTGAAAATGTTCACATGTTCGAAATAATCGCCATTGTGACTTTTTCAAAGTCACACAGAGAACAAGTAGCAAAGCCAGGAAGCAAACCCAAGTCTTGACTCGTTATCCAATTCTTATATAGTCTAACCCAATAATGTAATTGGAATGGCCCCCGGGGACTTCAGTGAGCACTGGATCAGGCCCTTATCAGCTAAACCATCTTCCTTCCCTGACAAGCTGAAACAATTTCCCTCCTTTTTGGTGTTTACAACTGTCACATATTTGTAGACAAGAGCTTCTGTGGGTCAGCTCCAGTTTGGCTTATTGTCAAGATCAGAGATTACTTTAGCTGAGTAAAGCCTGTCATTTTTAAAGTAACAGATGTTACTCAGAAAATTGTATCTTTTCCTGGTAGGAACAGGAGAGTTAAGAGAATCCATTTAACTCGCTCAAGAAACTCCAGCCTGCAGCTTAACTGTGACTTTCACAGGTGACAGCTGTCCTCTGGTGGGAACAAAGTTCAGATCAGAAAGAAGGTCTCTACATCTGCTTATTCTTTCAGAATAATTGTCTACCTTATGCTTTACACCAGCGATTGTCTCCGGTGAAGCAAGCATTGGAGATTCTTGTCAGAAGTACGTTCATTTGAAAGTATTGCAGACAATTATTTACTCTAGCAGTAGGAATATATTACCGACCACCTGACCAGAATGGTGATAGTGATTGTGAAATGCTCAGGGAGATTAGAGCGGCCATAAAAATAAAAAACTCATTAGTAATGGAGGATTTCAACTATGCCCATATTAACTGGGTACAGATCACCTCAGAATGGGATGCAGAGATAAAGTTTCTTAACACCTTAAATGACTGATTCTTGGAGAAGCTAGTCCTGAAACCCAGAAGAGGAGAGGCAGTGCTTGATTTAGTCCTAAGTAAAGCATAGGATCTGGTCCAAGAGATGACTATAGATGGACCTCTTGGCAATAGAGACCATAATATAATTACATTTAACATCTCTGTGGTGGGGAAAACACCAAAGCAGCCCAATACAGCAGAATTTAAGTTCAGAAAGGGGGACTACACAAAAATGAGGAAGTTAGTTAAACAGAAATTAAAAAGCACAGTGCCAAAAGTGAAATCCCTGCAAGCTGAAAGGAAAGTTTTTAAAAACACCATAATAGATGCTCAACTTGAATGTATACCACAAATTTAAAAAATATAGTAAGTAAACCAAAGAAGTGCTACCAGGGCTAAACAAGTAAAAGAAGCACTAAGAGGCAAAAAGGTGTCTTTTAAAAAATGGAAGATAAATCCTAGTGAGGAAAATAAAAAGGAGCATAAACTTTGTCAAGTGAAATGTAAAACTATAATTAGATCAAAAAAGAATTTGAAGAACAGCTAACCAAAGACTTAAAAAATAATTTAAAAAATTTAAGCACTTTGAAAGACTCCCAAACAATCAGTGGGGCCACTGGACAATTGAGATGCTAAAGGAGCACTCAAGGATGATAAGGCCATTACAGAAAAACCTAAATGAATTCTTGGCATCAGTCTTCACACCTGAGGATGTGAGGGAGATTTCCAAAATTAAGCCATTATTTTTAGGTGACAAATCTGAGAAACGGTCCCAGATTGAGGTGTAATTAGAGGAGTTTTTTGGAACAAATTGATAAACTAAACAGTAATAAGTCCCCAAGGCCAAATGGCATTCACCCAAGAGCTCTGAAGGATGAATATGATTTGTTGGGGAAGAGTCACTGTGGATTTTGTAAAGGGAAATCATGTCTCACCAGCAGAGGAAGCACGTGCTTGGGGGCGGCACATTTTAAGGGGTGGCATTCCGGCCATTCCTGGAGCGGCACATTCTGGACGCCTCTTTTTTTTCTTTTTTTTTTTTTTTTTGCTTTGGTGGTATTGCAGACACCCCTTTATTTGTGGAGGGTGGGGGGAAGACAGTTGTGCTCTCCATGCTTGGGGCAGCAAAAAATCTAGAGCCGGCCCTGTTCACCTCTCTCCCTTTGGGTTGCTGACCAGACTTTGAATCTGCCCTTGGCCCTTCTTCCTCCCAGGGACAACGTGCCTCTCCCTGAGTTACACTCACACAGAGCCCCAGGGACCTAGGTGAGCTCCTTTGGGATTACATCATAGTATAATATCCTCCATCCCAGGATCTCCAAGTACTTCCCTGACATTCATTGAAAAATTTGACAACACCCCTAGGAGGGACGAGTGTACAATTATCCCACACACACACACACTCCCTTTTAGGCAAGCCATTCGTTCAGGTTTAAGCCAGACCGTCCTGTTTTTAAATGGTTTGTGCCCTGTTCTGTAGTGAGACAAAACCGGACATGGTTTTGTCCAGGATCATGGATGGGGGAAGCCATTTTGAAGAGTGCACTACTGTGTCCCCACTAGCGTGACCTCAGATGCACGGTGCGTGTGACGTCATGCCGACCCGGGCGGGGTTATGCCATTCCTGGAGGTACCTGAATATCAGGTATTTTGAGTAGGCATGAGTGGCCATCCTACCCCCTTCACACATGGGACAGCTGAAGTGCAGAGGTGAAGAAGGAAGGCCCAGATTCTCAAAGGTATTTAGGCACCTAACTCCCATTGGATCTGGGCTGAAGTCACTTGCCCAAAATCATCCTGCAGATGAGTGGCAGAGTCTGGAAATGGAACCCAGGAGTCTCAAATTGTAATCCCAATGGTGATCTTAACAGCAATGATGAAGAAACAAAGCACATTCCCGTTCATTACATTGTACCTGGGGTCTGTTTAAACCCTCTGAGAAGAGGTCAGACGGTTTACATTGGAGCCCTGGGCTGCACATCGTTGCTATGTCGGTATGGTGACATGCTTCTGATGCTCTCTGTGTGCAAAAAGTGGCACACACGATGTATCTGATTTGTGCATAGGGCAAATTCCTTTCTGCCTCACAGAAAGTGTTATTAACTAAAACTCAGCCCTCTATGAAACACAAACGAAATGGGTTTTCGGACCTTTTCTCTTTTTTCTCACTGAGAGCACGATCATGCCAGCTAATTTAGAAGGAAAATGCACTGAGAATGAAGGAAGCAAAACAAATCATTTCTCTTTGGCTTCAGACTGCTTCCAATCTCTCAATTTAAACCATGCCCACAGCATGTAAAGAGCTGTAGCTTGCAGCCTAGGCTTCCAGTGACACCTACTGGAAGAGGCTGAGAATGGAAGAGCCAGATCGGACACCCGCCCCCATGACTGGAGCTTGCCTATCCATTCATAAGAATCTATTTGCTTGCTGCGTCTTCTAGTTCAGAAGGGAAAGACAAGGCCTGACCCAAAGTCCACTGAACTTGACGGACCTCTTTCCACCACCGTCTCCAAGATTTAGACCATGCCCCGTTGGTGTAAGAGTATGAACAGGTAGAATCGCTTGACAGTAAGTTGCTTTAGGATCAGCAGGAGTGCTGGAAAGGAATCAGGAATTCACAGATGTTAGAAGTAGAAAAGATCTATTCCTTCCAGTCAATGCAGGCTTATGCTCTCGATTTCTTGAGGGATGGGGCTGCACCCCTCCCTCTACTGCTGCAAGAGCAGCATTCTCTTCTACCAGGAGAGGCTTAGATTTGGAACACTGTGCTGGTTCAACCGCACCCGTCTGGTCTATGGAAAAACAAAAACTAATGAGCATCAAAGGGAAGTCCCGAAGCAAGGGGACAGAGTTGTAATGTGAAGGAAGTTAGAGGGTGGTAGGGATGTGGAGGATGCAGAGGGTTATTCTTGGAAAAGAGGCGAGGGAATGGGGAAAGGAACCCTGAAACAACACAGCAAATACCAGCCAAGAGAGCATTCTGTCATGGCACCTTGGTATCTGCATTGCAGATTGCAGGACCGGCTCCAGGCACCAGCAAAGCAAGCACGTGCTCGGGGCGGCACCTTTCCAGGGGCGGCATTCTGGCGCAAGCTGTCCTATTTTTTCAGAAAAATCTACCAATGTACAAAAAAGAAAATAATACATGAAGATCAAAAAAATCTCCAGTAGTGCGATAGGAGTGTGATGTGAAAAATATCTTGTCACGTTGTGACATGGCCACTCATAATGTAAACGTGTGTAAATGTGTTAATATTAACAGTTATTGATTAATTAAATCAGGAATCACGCTTACTTATGTGTACTGTGCCGCCCTAATATTTTTCACTCCAGTGTATAGTTGAACCCAAATTGTTTGCAATTGTGATTTTGTTAAAATTAAACGAGTACACTAGTAGGAAATTGTTTTATTTCACTAACTTCTAATTCTCTGTTTCCATTTTTTTTAATTTTAAACAGTCAAAAAAAATTGCAATGTGCAAACATGTAAAAGCCAAAAAAAGATGGGGGGAGGGCAGCCAAAAAATATTTTGCTTGGGGTGGCAAAAATCCTAGAGCCAGCCCTGGCAGATTGTAACACTATGATAGCACATCGTGTTGAGCTGCAACTTCATATCCCTCATGCACTTACAGACCAGGGGCTGGGACGGTAGCGGAGCGCTCTGCCCTGGCTGGAGCTCCGAGTTTGGAGCCCCTTCCGCCCACGGCTCCACCCCATTTCGCCCCTTCCACCACAGCCCCGCCCCCACTCAGGCCCCACTCCACCTCTTCATCCTGAAGCCCCGCCCCCTGCTCACTCCTTCCCCACTGCCAGCCCTGTGGGCCCAGAGACCCAGCCCTGGGGGCATGGTGGGGGTAAAGTTTTCAATGCCTCTGTATCTGCCACTGTCCCCCCCCCCACCCCACATGGTGCAACGTTACACATCGCCCATGCACGCATGCACACTTGCATGCTGAAGCCAGTTCCCGGGGCTCGCTGGCTCTCTCCCCACACCTGGAGTGGTACCTGGGCTGCCAGTGCTGGAGGGGGGAGGGGTGGCTTCATGGGGGAGCTCCCGCTGCTGCTGTCTGTTGAGGCAACCTGAGCACGAGAGCTGCAGCCGCTCTGGCACCCACTGCTGCAGCAGGGTCACTCCTCTGGTGTCTCCCAGTGCTGCTGTGGCTGCCTCCCTGTTGGGGCCGTTGCTGAGGGGACACCACATGCCAGGCTCCTGCTCCCACCCCCATTCCTACCTCCCCTTCTCTTCCCCATCCCATCCCCCTTCCCCTCTCCACTACTCCATCCCTCCCCTATCCCCCCTCTTCCCCACTGTCTCTTCCCCCCTGCACCATCCCCAGCCCCACCTCTCACCCCTTGCCCTGCTCCCCATGGGGCACAGGAAGCAGGCAGGCACCCGGACCTAGGAGACAGCATCCAGCAGCTGCTCTGTCCTTCTCCCCGCCCAGGGCCAGCAGCCTGGCTGCAGGGCTCGTTCTGCTTGGCCTGCTGTGGGGGAGACGTAGTGTGGGAAAGACAGAGCCCCCTTTCTCTCCCCGCACCCCAGCAGAGCAGCTCAGCCCTGGCAGAAATCAGGGGGAGGGAGTGGCACGTGACTCCACCTCCTCCCCCACACCTGGCCTCTGTTTGGAGAGGAAATGCCCCTCCGCGCCATCCCCAAACTACGCCCATGAAGATCCGAGACTAGTTATTCGCAATAAACTGTTTGCTGGTTATTCTCAGAGGAGAAAAAAAACAATAACAAAATGCAAGAATTACATAATGAGCTCATGACTAGATTATATTAATTTAATAAATTAGTTCTATTTAACTAACAGTCTAGAGGGCTGTGTGAGAGGGTTTATTTATTTATTTATTTATTTTTGATGTTGGCTATTCTCCAGTAAGCGCTGGATGGAAGCTACCAGATCCTTTCATAAAGGGATGTTGCCGGCAGTGCTGGCCACGCTTGCAATTTTATTTCCAGGCTCATGATATTTGGATCTTTTTTCATAAAGCTCCAGTGGCTGGAGTCATGTGATTATATAAAATTCTCGGCTTCCCTTTTAAAAGGTATGTTTCTGGATCCTGTGGTTGCAGAGAAACGCTTGCAGATGTGAACCCTGAAGGCTCATAGAGACAAATAAAAAGACCCCCCACATTTATTATTTGTTAAATCTCATGGATTTTAAGGCATTGTCATAGCCTAACTCATGATTTTTTAACTGCTCTGGGTTGGCAATACAGCATCAGATAGCAGTCTAATGGTGTGGATCTTTAGCCCCACAGATTCTGCCTACAGGTGTTGACTTCAGTGGAGTGTTTGAAGAAGATGTAATATGAAAGGTCCCGGTGCTTACTCAATGTCTCAAGGGCACAGCTCAGATCGTATGCCCCTATGGCTGTCTGCAAGACCCCGCCATCTTTAGCCTTCCCCTTAAGAGCATAGCATTTGTAATTAGACATTACCCAGCTTCTTAGGGTTTCGTGATCATCAGTTAGGTCACTAGGTGATTGTGCCCTAGAATTAGATAAGTTCATGGAGGATAGGTCCATCAATGACTATTAGCCAAGATCAGGGATGCAACCTCATGCGACAGGTGTCCCTAAACTCTGGATTGCCATAAACTGGGACTGAATGATGGGATGAATCACTCTACAATTGCCTGGTTCTGTTCATTCCCTCTGAAGCATCTGGCACTGGCCACTGCTGGAAAACAGGATACTGGGCTAGATGGACCATTGGCCTGGCTCAATATGGCCATTCTTATGTTCAAAAATTTGTTTTGTTTGTTTGTTTGTTTTAAAAAATATGACTTCTGTTCCTCTTCGCTACTATGGTAGCCCATAGATGCTCCATCCAAGATCGAGGGCACCTTATTGTGGTAGATGCTGCACAAGCAATCCTGCATTTACAAGCTAAGTAGACAAATCAGAAAAAGGCTGGAAGAAAGGGTGTGTTATTTACATTTACCGAGATTTTTTTCCCCATTCGCCTGTTCTCCTTTAACTGTCATTTTCTGTTTGAAGAAGCTGCTCTACTGTTGTTTTTCATTATGTTTCATTGATTAAATGTAACAGGTACTGGGAAACCTTCAGTTTCAGGCTGGGGGAAAAGATAACAGCTCATTCTCCTGACAAAACACGAGCCCAATTTGGACTTGTCCTATGGAACTAAAATTATTCTAGTAATCAGACACTTTGACTATTACTGCGTAGAAGAGCTGTTGGTTTAGGGCATCTCATTTAGAAGGCAACAAATCAAAAAAAGAGATCTCAATATCGAGAGGTATTTGATTTCATTCTTTCCTCCCCGCCCAAACAAAAAAATCCAAAACCTCGTCTCGGGTTAACATATGTAAACGTTAACTAAATGGCATTTAGCATTTGTTGTGCCTAGCAGGCAATGTAATACCTGTCCAGCTACCCATTAGTGTATGGTAATTTGATCATTAGTGGCATAGGACGGTGTAACACAGCCCTGCTATCACTGATGAAATAGCACATTCTGATAGGAGACTTACCCACAACAGTGAAATGCAACCCATTATGGAGCATTCCCAGGAATGGCTCTTATTTCTACTAATGGCTCCCTAATAGGCCTCTGAGATTCTGAAACACGGTCAGGAAAAGCAAGGGGGAACAACCATTCTGATTAACAGGACAATGATGAACCGTGTGTGTAACCTGAGTGGCTATTTATGCCTTTTATGGAGAGAATCGGAGAGCTGCTTTAGCAAAACAACGATTCAGACAGAGCTCCGAGAAGTCACTGGGCAATGAAAGGTGCATTTTTATGTGCAAAAACAATGGAGATTTTTAATCCATCTGACATTTCAGGGCTATGTGCTGCTTTCAGCACAGTGAGATGAGTTGCCTGAGACCCTGCAAAATGTTTGCTAGCTGTCAAGAGATCATACGCACAGGCCCGCATGCTGAATATTTATTAAATGTTACTGCTGCAATCTCCCAGCTCGCATGTTTGGGGAGTTCCCCATAAACATCCACATCTTATTCTCCATGTTTAAAACCCTTCGTAAAACTCTCCTTTTCCTGTGATGCATCCCCAAAACTTGATAGGGGTGAGGCCACAGACTACTCCCTATCATGTGACCTCTCCTTGCCTCTTTGTACTTTCCCATCTCTGTGTCTGTATCCATCTCTTCTCTCTTGTATTGAGATTGTAAGCTCTTTGGGGCAGGGAACATATTTGTCTGTACAGTGCCTAGCGCAACGGGGTCCTGGTCTTCCACTGTGGCTCCTAGGTGCTACTGCCATGCAAACAAACAAATAAATAAATAATCAGTCACTCTGGGGTACCCTGTTACGTAGTGCTGTCTTGCCATGAACTCACCAATTCCGTACTAGCTAAGACATTGAGCTCTGCCTTCCCATCCTGACCATCTAGGCCGTTTTCAACCTAGGCAACTGCCGTGGCACACAAAAGTAGTGCCAGGTGGAGATGACCTGGTCGGATTTGCATTGCACTTTCATTTCTTGCGCTCATTCAGACTTATTCATGTGTTTAACCTTATGCACAGGAGGCGTTGTACTGGGCCAGCCGCTCAGCTAGTTTAGACTGACTGACTCATCTGCTTCTGTCTGTACAGGATGGGAGTCTATGCTCATAAAAATCAAACTAGCTGTTGTTTGAAAGAGAACCACCCCGTCAGATAAACTAGTCACAACGTGCAATCAGACCACCACTAGCCCTTTAGTAACATTTTACAAGACAGCAGCAAATGCACATTAATATGCCAGGGTGGCTGCAGCTCTAACAGACGTGGAAGAAAGCTTAAGAGATGTGAAATCAAGTCCACGAGCTTAGCTGCAGATAAAAAGGTAAATAACGAACACGTTTTCCCTACAGGAGCAGGCAAACAGATGGATGGCTATGTAGATGCATCACAAGGGCAAAATCATCAAACCATTTTCCAAAGAGAAAGCAACAAGATCTCCTCCGATTCATGTCTCTGCCTTGGGGCAGTGGTTTGACAAGCTGGGCACAATCCCACATTATCAGGCAGATTTTTTTTCCCCGCTGTTCTTTTAGCCTTTGAATTTTGACGTTCCTCACAGGGATGGATGGATGGGCTCCTTCTCATGTCACAATCTCACCAAAGTCAAACCAATTTGATTGGATCTGCAGAGATCTAGGCTGTGGTTACCTTGTGCCATTCTGCTACACTGTCAGGGCTCTGCCAGTCTGGCTTTCTCTTGCCTTGCAATTCGTGTTTAAAGTCAATAGCAGCAAGGACAAAAGAAACCTGGGGTAGATTCTCAGCTGGTTTAAATCATTGTAGCCCCAAAGGGGTGATTTACACCAGCGAAGGTGTGTCCCTTAATTTTGCCTTTACTGCTTCATTATCTTGTATAAAGACGATCTCAAAGTTTTTTCACTCCCCTTCTAATTTTCTTTCTTATTTGTTTGTTACGCTCAGAATAGCAGGTCCTCACTGTTTACTGGAGGACCTTCATCAGATCTGGAGGACCTCAATAGAGATAGTTCAAAAGGCTGGAACCTGACCTGCGGCTGAACTTTGGATAGTTTGGAGTAAGATCTGGGCCAGCCCCAATGTTTATCTGAACCAGTGTACAGGACTATAATAGGAATCCACCACACTGGATCAGCCCAGCAGTCCATGTAGTGCGGTATCTTCCTCTGACGATGGCCCACACCAGCAGCCTCAGAGGAAGGTGTAAAAAACTGTGCCTTAGCAATTATAATATAACCTGCCCTCAAGGAAAATTTGCTCCTGACCCCCCAGGGTGAAAACTTTGCCAAACTCTGGTGAAAACATGCAGGAGCATAGAAATAAAGTTCATCCACAGCAAACCCTTCTCTAAAGGGACAACTGGTTAAACTCCTCAAATATGTCGAGATATAAAATGGTTATGATTTGGTAGGGAAATTCTCTTTGGATTCTAATCATCAAGTACATTATTCAGTTGTCAAAATAACCCACTAAACTAGCAATAATGACAACTATGATTTTTGTAGCGCATATACAAAATCAACGTTTTTGTGACTTTTTTGCTATTCCCGTTGGTTCTGCAGCAGCATTTAGGTCCTGATCCTTCAATCCCTTTGTATGCAGAACTCCCACTGAAGTCCCTATAACTACTCATGTTTGTAAGGAGCATTCATGCATATGAGGACTTTCAGGAACAAGCTCTCCACATAGTATACATGGGACTCAGAAATAGATCTGATCCTTTGATAGCTGATAGGCAGTCACTGAACTTAAAGGGGAACGGCGGTAAACCAGCAAATGTCTTTTCCAGTAATACCAACCACAAGTATTGATGTAAGCAGTGTCAGGATGAGCTCTACCCTGACATCTGGTGGTGAAATGCGGGAAGTGCAGTGAGTTGTGGAAAAGAACTTTGGGGCTGATCTTATTTTCATAGACACACCCACCGCACCTACTCTGAGCTCATAGCAGCCCAAATGGTCACTTCGGCTGCAGTGGGTCCCCCAGTTTCTCCGTTATTGAGGCAAAAAATGATCAAGTGTTGTTACCCTGATTATGTGAATTGAGGGCTGTGGACATGTACTTGTTATGTACTTCTTTGTTATGATGGAGGGACTCACCGTGATCTAGGTAGCACTCACTGGGCAAGGGGCAGGCGTTCAACACTCACTGACTTTGAGAGGTTATAGGTAGGTTCTTATAGCTTTTGGTGAGGGCTTTGTCCATGGGCTCTGTAGGCTGTTTGCATGTTGCCTCTCTCCACTGTAGAATGTCAGAGCTAATTTTTGATTCTATTTAGAGTCTAGATTGAACTTGCTGAGCTGAATTCACTTTTGGTGTACCTGTGCTAAGGCCACCCTGCTAAAAGCTGATATCACTTGAGAGCTGAAACCACTAAGCACTGTGTTAAATAGGGGGGGCCTAAAGGCATGTTGGTGCCACCAAGCAGTTTGTGCGGCTAGCAGAGTGGAGTAGTGGACTCAGCCGAGCAGTTCCTGGGTGCAGCTTGTGCTGCTGGCAGTGGACTCAGGCAAGCAGTTCCTGGGCGCAGTTTGTGACTGGCACTGCAGAGCTGTTCGCGTGTCGGCTAGCAGGACGGCTAACTGATTGACTGGCAGAGCAGAACAGTTCGTGGGATGGTCAGCGGAGCAGAGCGGCTTAGGGTGAGGGCTGCAGCGGAACCCCACAGAGAGGTGGCGCAGTCGGCCCAGGACCATGTAAGGTGCCCCTTGCCCTACCCTCCATTTCCACCCAGGCTGGGAGGTAAGACTCTGAAGATTGACTTTTGAACGCTGCACTGACCAGGAACAGAGACTCTTGGGCTGTTGGACTTTTGGGACTATTCGGTGATTTTTGGGGTCGTGGGACTCAAGAGCCAAAGGGAAGGACACAGCCTATTTGCTAGGAGGGGGACTTCTGGTTCATGGTTTGTTTTTATTAATCCTGTTTGTGGTGTTTCCCCAATATAATGCCACATTGTTTCTCTCTGTTATTAAAAGGATTTTGGTACACTCAGACTCTGTGCTTGTGAGAGGGGAAGTATTGTCTCTTACAGACGCCCAGAGGAGTGGTATATGGTTGTCCCAGGTCACTGGGTGGGGGCTCGAGCCGGTTTTTGTATTGTGTTATTGGAATGGAATCCCTGGATACTGAACCCGGCCCTCGTTGCTGCCAACTCTGATGGGCAGAAGGGTTACATTTTTAAAATAATCAGGCCAGACAAAATAATGAGACTAGCTTTAAAATGGTGAGATTTTTGAAAGTAATAATGTTTAGGTTCTTTTTATTAGCTGCGGTAGCGGGGGTCTGGATTCAGTGACCTAGAACAGGGGTCTCCAAACTTTTTGAGACGGGGGCCATATTAGATTTTTGAAAGGGCTTCGCAGGCCGCTGCTGCACCCCACCCCCTGCTCCTCCGGCCACTGCCGTGACCCCACCTCTTTGTTTCTCCAGCCTCTGCCACCCCATCCCCCTTTGCTCCTCCAGCCGCACCGCGGGGGCACTCACTCCTCCACACATGGGGCCTCTGGCAGCAGCTCGTGTGGGGGAGGGGAGGCAGCGGCAGATTCTCCACGTGCCTGCTCAGCTGGGGCTGGGGGCCGAACAAATCAATGCTGCGGGCTGGATCTGGCCCCCGGGCCATAGTTTGGAGACCCCTGACCTAGAAGACCCTGTATTAATTTAGATGGAATATAAGGGCCCAAAGAGTCAAAGATACAGATCTAACCCAGTCACTGCCCAACATTAAAACATGGTAAACAAAATTGGGGTTTGGCATATAGAAACTGCAGCCTGCTTAGTAAAATGGCAAACACACCATTAAAAATCCCTTTAGCCTTTTATTAAAGATACGGAACAAGAAGGAAAAGTAGTAAAGCATCCGAAATGTAAAGTATTTAAGTCAGGTGTTTCATCATTCATCACTTGCTCCCTTTCCCATTAGCTGGAGAGAGATTTTAGAAGACAAAAACCCATGGCTTGTCAGTCACTTAGATGTCATCAAAGATGATAATAACCGTACTTTTGGGGGAGAAAAGAGAAGTTGGTTAAGATGGGCCGGAGCAGTTGTTGCTGTTGTTAGATCGTTAGATTCTGGTCCCATTTCCTACAAGACAAAACACAACTAGCACACACAAAATGGGAGAGAAGAGAACAGCAATGATAGGAAATGCAGCTTCTGTCTCGGGTGTTGATTCCTTCACATCTTCACTGCTAGGAAAGGAAAACACAGGCGTGGCTCACAGACATGGCACACAGTCTGATCAGACTATGGAAGGTATTGCTTTTAGTTGCGTCTCTCATCACAGGCTCCCAGGGGTGTTGCAAACTATGCAGTCTTGGTCAGCTAAGCCAGACTCTTATTAAGCAAAAGGAAAAAGGAGAGAGCTAGGAAAGAGACGAACTAAGGTAAGGAAGGAGAAAGACACATGGAGGGCAGAGAGAGAGAGAGAGAAAGAGAGAGAGTGTCTCACATCCCAGGTTGAGTTTGGCATTCAGCTGGAGGTGGTGGTGTCATCTGGGTCCCTCCCTCTGGCCCAGCCTGGTCAAGACATCTTTCAGGATTAGGATGAAGAAGGTCCAGAGTTCCAAGTGACGGTGGGGGTGGCAGACATGTTGGTGAAGCTTGCTCCAGTAGCCATTTGTTCTCCCAAAATCTCTTTCTGTAAGAACCTCAGAAAGAGAGAGATGGGTGGAATACCCCAGCCCTTCATAATTTTGTTCACCAAGCAAGCCTAATAACTGACTTTCCAATTTTGGTCCATTCATTTTCAGTCTCGCACTGTTCTCGTTTATGAGACGTAATCTTAACATAGTCCTTGAGTTATATCAGGACAACCTCTTTGTTTGGACTAATTACGTTTTTCTCCTTTTCACACCTTTTCTCCTTGACATTTGCATTAACTTAGGTTATTGTGACATCTTGCATTCACTTCTTACAGTTGAGTTCACAATTAGGGTAAATGTATAGGGCCAGTTATTACAACAGAACTTTCCAGTAGTGTGTTCCTATGTTCCTTCTGGCACTGCAGCCTATAGCGCAAAACACAACCTACAGTGCAAGGTTCACATTTTCTCTGCAACCCTAAAGGCAGGAAATATGCTTAAAATAAAAAAAACAGAATTTTTCACATCATCACATGACTCTGGGAGCTGAGGGTTTAAGAAAAAAGCAGGTGTTATGAGAATTATGACAACATTTATGAGAGTTAGCGTCGCTGTAACTATTTTGATACTTATCACTGAAGGAATTTTTTTAAAAATCTAGTTCACTTTCCACTGTTTACTTTCTGCATTTCTCTCAGTTTCAGCTCAGACATTGGAAGTCAATAAAAGGTAGTTTCACGTTTGTTTACGTTCTCTTTCACTTTCAGGTTCTCTGTGCTGCAGTGTTTGAGTGGCAAACACTACATGGTGAGTGTTAATCTGTTTAAAGATAACTGTTTCCATTGCAATCATGGGAGTACTTCTATTATCCTTGGATTTTGAAAATGCTCATTTTTACAGACTGTGCATTGTGGAGGAAAAATTGAGTTGCCAGTGTCCCTTTAAGATGCATTTGCAATCCATAATATGTAACAACAAGACTAGATAACTTCAAGCCTATGATTGGTTCCAGTTTGTTTAGAACATTACCACTGGTAATTCTGATCTGCAAAGCAGAAGTAAATAATATGAAATTGACTACCACTGCATTGAAAACACAGAGATTAAAAAAAGTCTGTGTTTGTCAGATGAAAAAGGATGACAGAATAATAGGGAAAGGCATTTTATTTTCAGGATTCTAAAGACTATTTGACACAATGAAAAGTTTTTTAAAAGAACCAGAAAACTATAGAAACACATTTGGCACTTGCATCCCTTTAACATTTGTTCTACAGATGCTTTTCATTGACAGCTTCATCTAATTATGGAGACCAGATTGAAAGAAAGCTTTAGGATAAGTAATGCTAGCAGCTAAAAGAACAATTTTAGCAGCCTTACGGTAAGAATTGTCAGCCAAGTTCATCTCTCGAAGTGGCAAAAAGCCATCAGAAGATAAATAAGACCTTCCAAGTACCAGAAACAACCACACAAAACATAGTAATACAGCCATGAGCAGTAATGATTCTTTTTACACTTCACATTGTACCACACCGGGATAGAAGAAAAAAAAGCCCTTCAGGCTTGAAAGAGCTAAAAGAAAATAGAAGACCCCAGATTAGAACAAGAGAGGGCCGCACCATGGCAAAGAATGAAAGCTCTTTCATCAGGTGAAAATTACAAAGAAACCAGTCTGAACGCAGTCCCTGAAATACTCCACTCAAGAATGACACAATCACAGCTAGTGAGAGGCCAGGTCTGTGGTGACTTTTAGCAACACCTTATTCAGGTTTGAAAAGAGAGATACAGAGCACAGACTGGCACAGCTGTTCAGCAGAACAGCTAACTGGCTTCATTAGACCCTCCAATTAAAGCTCTGGCCCTCTTGCTTGGTCAGCGTGTGCTGAACCTGTGTTCCAGAGCTCCGTGACACTGGCATTTGTTTTGTTCCTGGGAGATGGATTAAAATGAGAACGACCATTACGAAACTGTGTTGACATCAGCACATGAGGCTCAGCAGGAACCAATAAAACCCTACACATTTCCTGGCTAAATGACTTATTGTTGCTGTTTAGAAAAGTTATAGACAGATGGAGAGAAGAAAACTGTCTGATTCCCCTGAAAGCCCAGAGTGAATGAATAAAACAGACAAAGCACTTTCCCTCCCCCCAGGTTTGAAAACATCTTTGGTCCCCATTGGTTCTTTTGGTCAGGTGCCAACCAGGTTTCTTTTAGCTTCTTAACCCCTTAAAGGTAAGCAGGAATTGTAGGCTACTTTATGCTTATGACAGGCACCTAAGCCAGTCTCAGTTTCACAGCCACTGCAATGCACAAATCTCTGGCTAAATCCTGTAGGCGCCTTTGCTTGCTGGGCACCTCAAATTTTGAAGTAAAGTTCCCTGGCTGCCTCTGTTTTCTGCCTCTGAGCATACGCACTGCTGCCTCCCTGTGCCTATCCGGGCACTTATCTCCTGCCTAAATCCCAGACAAAGTCACAACCCAGGGAAGACAAACTCCTTCTGCCTAAGTCACATCCAGGCCCTGGTTGGGTGGGTGTGGTTTGGGGCAGAGAAAGAGGCCTGCCCTCATAACTTGTAACCGAGTGGTGAGGGGACTCACCTATGAGGTGGGAGATTCCCCAGTTCAAGTCCCTGCCCCCGCAGGGGCAGGAGAAGGAATTTAAACAAGGCTCTGCTCTTTCTCATAAGAGTGCTCTAACCATTGATCTATGGGATATTCTCATAGGGGCTCCCTCAGCCTTTCCTGTTGCAGTCTGGATAAATAATTAAGGAATGGTGGGAGCAGCGGGAATTGATTATGGGTCTCCTACATCCCAGGTAAGCACCCTAACCACTGGGCAAAAGGTGAAGAAGTAAACTCTCCTCTCTGCCTCCCCACCTGGCTTCTCGCTGACAGCGTAGGTGCCTACCACCAAGAGAGGGTCTGCAGCTGAGAATCCCAGGCAGAGATAGATGACTCCTTAGGCTCCTGGATCCAAGACAGGGATGGGGCTTGGGACACACCCCTCTCATTAGCATCTCCCATTGACTAGCTTAGGCAGCTCCCTTGCCTAGCAGGCTTTTGTGAATCACAGTCTCAGGTGCCCGTCTTTCCCCATTCATTGTGTTGGAGCTCAGGCACCTCACTCAGATGTTGTGAATCACGGGGATTTGCCTGGCGACTAAAAGTTAGATGCTGTGACACTAGCTGACTCCTTTTGTGCGTTCAGGCCTAAGTCTATATGTTGGAAGCTACAACTGATTCAAAAATGTCTTAGGTAGACCCAGCCCTGGAGGGGGACACTGACCTGCCTTTCCTAAATTGACTTACACAATCATCCCCCATCTTGCCTCCGAAACATGGCTCCCTGGGCCAGCCACCTGTAGCAGTGAGCAGGGAGTTCAGAGCGTCATCGATATTTAAGGCCAGAAGGGACCATTATTTTCATCTAATCAGAGCTTTTTGCTTAATAGAAGCCAGAGAATTTCACCCAGGATTTCCTGTATCAAGCCTGTGACTTCTGATCTAAGCCCACGATGGGCCCGGGGTGGTAGCGGTGGCCGGAGCCCTGACCCCTGATCCCTGCTGCTGGAGCCCTGGGGAAGTGGCAACGGGACTCCAGCAGCTATTTAAAGGGCCCAGGGCTCAGTTACCGCTACAGCCCTGGGCCCTTTAAACCGCCCCCAGCTGCCGATGCTATCCCAGCAGGGGACGGGGAGGGAGGACACTTACCGGTACAGGGTGGGCTGGGGCTGGCTCTGACCCCCAGCCCCACCCCTTCCATCTGAGGCCCAGCCCCTTCCAGGGGCCAGAGCCGACCCCAGGCCAGGTCCGTACCAGCAAGTCCCCTCAACTACATTCACCCCTACTTCTGCTTGAACTAGAGTATATTATTCTCTTTGCTCAGTTTTTAGTCTCTCTTCTGAGCGTTGCCACAAAGGGAGCCAGATACGGTGGTGATTTGTACAGTGTAAACCACTGTCCGCTAAGGACTGGGTTGCAATCAGTTATTTCACTTCCAGTGAAAGTGTGAGGGTCAGCACAGGTCTTATGTACCTCCTACGTCTCACTTCAGCCTAGATTCAGTGCTTAAGTGGTGCATAGGCCTAGTCCAGGGTGAATTTCACTCATAAACAATTAAGTAGATTGTCACGGCTTTTTGTCAAGACGAGCTCAGTTCAAAGGCTATTGAAGTCAATGGAAAGACTTTGGTCAGCCTGGGCCAGATTAGCATTACATCGTATGCCATTGCCAATTCCTTAAGCCACCCAGTCCCTTTAAGAGAGTTTCTTTTTAACGTTATAGAAACGAAGAGTCAATGGAGTGAACTGCCAATCTGAAAACACCTTGGAAACGCTTTCTGTGTGAAAGAAGAGGGAGAAGACAGAAAGTTGTGGTACCTTCTTGGTTGATCAAAAGCTCTTCTTTATCAAGACTTGAAAAATATCCTTCATTCAAGTTTCCAGATGGTCCCATTCTATGATTATTTATTGTGAGGACACAAAGAGGCTGGTGGGTAGTAAACAAAGATCCACAAATTTTCAAAAGGAATTCATACCACTTGTTGGAAAACTAAGTAAGTATCATACGGATTTGACGCATGCTAAAGTGATTGCAAATACAGCGTGTCACAAGTGCTATCGTACCACGGACATCAACTGGATCATTTTAATTTCCTCACACTCACCCTTTCTTCAGTCCCTCCCGAGTGATTTAGTTGGGCTTTGCAAATGGTATAAATTAGCATACATTGAAATGTCAATATCAGGCACTGTTAGAAAAAAAAAAGACTCGGCAACCTCACCACTGCTGGAAAAGCTGCCTGGAGATTGTCTCAGTTGCCTGAAGATCATTTATTTTTAACTAGCGAAGTGTTACCACATCAAGCTGCTATGTGTTGGCTGTCACCAGAGAGCTTTAGTTAACCTTATGAAAGGGATATAAGCACAAGGCCAATTGTCCCAATTAGTTTGTGAGGGAGTGGTTCTCAGGAGAGCATTGGTGAGAATCTACTTAATCACCATGGCTCACAGGTTCATACATTTTATGGCCAGAAGGGGTCACTGTGCTCATGTAGTCCAACCTCCTGTGTAACCCAGGCTACAGAATTCCACCCAGTGATTCCTCCATTGGAGCCCGGGCAGTGGTGATGAGATTTGCAACCACACATCAATAGAACAACTAGCCGGCTGAACCAATGTTGTGTGGCTGACTGATTTACACCTGCTGAGCTACATCAGAACATCCATACTGGATCAGACCAAAAGTCCATCTAGCCCAGTATCCTGTCTTCCCACAACGGCCAGGGCCAGGAATCTGCTGATGTTCCTACAAATTTAGGGCTGAGTTCCACTCCATGAATAAACTCAGACTCTATCTTATTTCTATAATGTTTGCAGGTGGGTGGCTATTGTTACGGAATCCGTATTAGACAGGGTTGCCCCCGAGGGCCATGGTGGGAAATGGCAGAAAGTATTTCTCAGAGGAACTACTGGAAACCACTTCACCTGAGACACTTCAGGTTGGATTGGACAAAGCATTTGAAAGTATACTGCATTGGCAAGAGACATCCATGAAGCCCACTCAGGACTTCACTGCTGCTGTTGATTTTATCTGGAAGGCGCTGAGATGCTATGGTGGCAGGTAGCAGTGTAAATCAGAGACAGAGAAAGAGAGAAAAGCGGGTGAAGAATTATGCAAGAGGCTGTTATGCAAGAGGTCAGACTCAATGATCATGACGGGGTTTTTTTTCTGATCCTAAAATCTATGAACCAATAAGTCTTTTCCATCTCTATAAAGGATCTGTGTTCCTTGGGCAGTCATCTTCTCGCCTGATGCCCTAATCCTCTGTGGCGCAGAATTATAGTCACAGCAACCAGTTAGAATGTGGCAAGCAGAGGATTAGAAAGCAACGGGTCCCCCTTCCAGGACTACGTTTGTCACCAAGGATTATGGCTGTGGCACTTTAATGTTCAGAAAGTCCATTAGCATCTTGAGCTGGAAGGTACCAAATAAGCACAAAGTGTTGTTAATATTTACAGTGGTTACTGTACTGATTAAACTATCATTCAAAGGCAATGCTACAAACCAGCTTTTGTTTTTCAGCAGGAATAGCTACAAACCAGATACTGTAGTGAGAGCTGCATGACTAGGCAGCGGGAGTGTTGCAGCAGCTAATTTGTCTCACTCATATCATGTGCTTCCCCAACGCCGTCTTCTTGTTGTATCCACATCCACCTGGTATCTCATCCTACACTTCAACTGGGAGCTCTCTGGCCCAGGGACTATCTTTTCCTTATATGTGCATTGTGCCTAACCCAATGTGGCCTGGATCCCTGATGGCGCTCTCTAGATGCTACCACAGTTCAAATAAATAATAATGCTAATAAGGGGCATGTAAGGAGAGAGGCTTGCACTTACAGAGCCGAAATCTGTCGCCTTTAGTTTGCACTGCATAAGTGGAAGCGCCTCTGCTTGCATAATGCATGGGCATTATTGTTCCGAGCCGGTCATTACTTTCTTTGTCTTCAAGGAAAACTCAAGACCTTGAGGGATCAATAAGTACATTATGGCTCTTGTTCAATTACATTCCTACCAGATTCCAAGCCATTCGAAGGAAGCCGCTCGTTTGATGCAGCTGTAATGAGCTGATCACTAAGCAAATGGGCTGCTTCACTCTGAACCAATGTCACGCTTCCTCTTCTTGTACAAGATATGCTGCCTACCAGGGTAATTGGAACTCTTCATTATCTGCAAGGCAGTAGTGAAGTCAGAGGGGGAGAGGTGGAAAAGGACTGCTGTATTTTCTCCTTTTGATCTTCATATTCCTGCTGACCAGTCTGTGAACCCTGTAATTTCCCAGCCTTCGAGTTACAGCAGCACGGGGAGCTAGAGGTACATCAGGCAGGTGATGTCTTTTCCCTGCATATTAGCTGCTTTCTAAAAGTTTCCTACTAAAGGGGAGCCTGTTTATTACATGGGCTCGCTTCATGAAAGAAAAATAGTCTTCCTCGATTGGTCAATCTGCATGCTGGTGACAACGCAGTCCTCGGACCAGCTCCTCAGCTGGTGTAAATTGGCACAAAGCTCCATTGGCTTCCATAGGGCCATGCTACTTTTCTGTTCTGTAGAGGTTGTAAACCGTGTGGCTGGCCCCATAACTCCTTGCAGCCCCTCCAGGGAGCAGTACGTGCGCACTGAACAAGAGGAATGACAAGATCTGCCCATATTTTTTCCTGAGATTCCTCAGTGAAGGAGGAGATTTTACAACAGTTTACAAATACCTGCAGAGGGAGAAGTTATCTGATACTAGCGGGCTGCTTAATCCAGCGAGCAAAGACATAACAAGATCTTGTTGGCTGGAAGTTGAAGGCAACAGAGTTCACATAGAAAATGAAGTGCAAATTTTTAACAGAGGGTAATTAGCCCGTGGGCGATATTACCAAGGGATATGCTGGATCCTCCATCATTCAGGGCTTGAAATAGAGACTGGACATCTTTCTAAAACATGCATGCTCTGGTTCCAC
Organism: Dermatemys mawii; assembly: GCA_007922305.1. Classification (NCBI taxonomy): domain Eukaryota; kingdom Metazoa; phylum Chordata; order Testudines; family Dermatemydidae; genus Dermatemys; species Dermatemys mawii. The sequence goes on from ML677507.1 coordinate 4,383,958, forward strand.
CACAAATTGTTGGGCTTAATACAGGAATCCCTGGGAGACATTCTCTGCCCTGCGTTATGATGATTATCATGGTCCCTTCTGGTCCTAAAATCTATAAAGGGGCATATGGTGTCAGGCGAATCTGAGAGATATAATCCAATCCTCAGAGACATCAATGGGAGAAGCTTTGCTACCGAAAATATCAACACTGCTATTTCCATCTCCAGACTGAAAATCCAACCGGAGCAAGGGCATTAATGGAATCCAGATGAGTGCAGCTGTCACATCTCCAGCTTCTCTACACAAGCTTTCCTGCAACGAGAAGGTTAAATATTCATTTGACGAATCAATACGCTTCATATAGCGGCTGATGATTTTATGCACCAGAGATTCATTCCTTCCAAAGACGATAAGGACAATTAATTCTTAAGAGAGCTACGGAATTGATGTCCCTCCATGGGAAACCTCTCTCTTTATCCACAGAGTAGGATTAGCATGGGCAGCAGGGCTGCACAGTTCCTCCCTAGGCTGTCCTCTGACAGTATTTCCGGCCTCAGCTGGAGAGATCACTTGCAAAGACAGGTCCATTTCTATGCCTCATTTAGGCCTGAATGCACAAAGGGAGGTAGGTGCTAAGTCCCTCTTTTAGGCACCTAGGTTTTAGCATCACTGTGATTCTCAATACCATGCTCAACCACTGGGCAAATCTTGCAGGCACCAAAACTCATTTAGTGCCTGAGTTTTTACAGTAAAAGTTCCCTAGGTGCCTATGTTTCAGCCTCTGGGCCTGTACACGGCAGCCTCCCTCTAGGTGTCCAGCTGCCTATCTCTGACCTAAGCCCCACAATGATGCACAAACTAGGGGAAGATAGGTGCCTAAGTCATGTGTAGGGTCCAATCCATAGGTATGCTCAGAAGCCATCTACTAGACCAGGCCCCTCAGGTGAGTTTCACACAAAACACCCCTGGGGGCCGGAGGTGGACCTCCCGTAACATTTAGCCTAGGGGGACTCACCTGGGATGTGAAATCCCTCCCTGCACCCGAAGGGATTTGAACTGGGATCTGCTGCCGCCTCAGTGAGTGCCCTAGTTACTGAGCTAGGGGGTATTCTGATGTGAAACTCCCTCCAGCTCACCTGTTGCAGCTGTTGCACTTTGGATAACTAATTAAGAGTCATTGGACCAGGGATCTCCCACATCCTGAGTGAGGGCTATAACCACCATGGTCTGGAGCCATTCTCACGCTTGCTGTGTGGCCTAAATGACTCCTTCAGACACAGAGAGAGTGAGAAAAACACAGGCATGAGAATGACCCTGTCACCTGCTGGTTAGAGCACTTCACGAATATACAGTAAGAGACAATCCCGGCCCTGTAGAGCTTACAAACTAAACAGACTCATAGACTTAGACTTAGAGGTCAGAAGGAACCATCAGGATCACCTAGTCTGATGTCCTGCACATTACTGGCCATAGAACCTCACCCGCCCACTCCTGTAATAGACCCCTAACCTCTGGCTGAGTTACTGAAGTCCTCAGATCGTGAGTTAAAGACTTCAGATTACAGAGAATCCACCATTTACTCTAGGTCATACCAGCAATTTACCCATGCCCCACATTATAGCTCAGGGACAGGAGTCCTAAGAAACCTGCTTGTTGTGTAAAGTAAGACAGAAAGCTCACTCTGGATAAAATAGCGCTTGGGGTGGGGTTTTCAGAAGGGTCTAAATAAGTTAGGAGCATGAGTTCCTCTGAAACTCAAAGAAAAATTTACCAGCATTGGATGTGCAGCATGGCATTGAGATTATGCTGGTTTTAACTTCAAGACATTTCAAGGTTATACGCTCTTATATTCTCTACTACATTGTATCTTTGGGTTCCCATGCACAGAATTTAAGTGCTGTCTATGTACACTTCTTAGCAGAGGACTAGTTCATGCTGCACCGGTCCTCTCTACTATGGTGCTGGGGTTGTTTCCCCAGAGTTTCATCCTAGATGTCTCTATCTGTGTCTTTGATTAATCAGTTGTGTGGGTTTGGGATTGATATGTTTTATTTCAACAACAATAAAATCCTTGTTGAGCAGAGACTAAACAAGGAACATTTCAACCTAAATGTGTGAAAACAGGCTTAAAATTGACATTTTAATTTTAACTAGTGTGGTGGCAGCCACGGTAAGAGAGACCACTTCCACCACCACTTAAATGCATCTGGTGCTGAATGTGGCCATCGTTATACAGTAAGTCCTCACTTAGCAATGAAATTATGTTCCTGAAAACAGCAACATTAAGTGAAACAATGTTAAGTGAATCCAATTTCCCCATAAATATTAAGTAAATACGGGGGTTAGGTTCCAGGGAAATTTTTTTCACTAGACAAAAGACTCTATTATATGTAAGCAGTGTCAGGAATGAGATATATTCTGACATCTGGTGGCGAACTATGGGAATTGCAGTGAGCCTTGCACAATAAGTCTGGGGCTGATCAATTTGCATAGACACACCCACTGCGCCTAGCCTGAGCCCACAGCAGCCCACATGGCCACTTCAGCTGATGAGGGAGCCCCAGCTTCTATGTTATTGGGGCAGGAATGATAAAGTAATGTTACTGTGATTATGTGAATGAAGGACTATGGACATGTACTTGGCCCGTGTTATGATGGAGAGACTCGCCATCATCTAGGTAGCACTCACTGGGCAAGGGCCATGCGTTTTCAGAACACTGTGAGATTGAGAGAGGTGAT